>CM053793.1:171517507-171602507 GCA_028749045.1 Cupressus sempervirens
ACAAAAAGATGTTTTCTCTCTTACTTTAATTACTGGAGGTTTATGGTTTCCTGTAGTCATCAATTGATGTAAACTTCTAATTCTAGGAATCGTTTGACAATTTTAAGGATTAGATCGATCTATATCTGTTACAAATACAAAAAATAATTGTCATATTTCAAAATAAATATTTAATTAAAAACTCAACTTGATTTGAAAAATACATTAAAAATAAATATAACTTAGTTCACCTTTCACCTCCCAAAAGTAACACTTATTGTATTCAATATCTCAAGTAGAAAAATGAACTTTGCACCATTCAATAATTTGATTTGCACTCTCTATCCTATTCCCTGTATGTACATACAATATGCATGTATATATAAAATTTAAAATATATGCTACTAGAGTATTAAACATGCACATTTTTAAAATGCATATATTTACTTGCAAGTTCATGTTGTCGAAGCGCACGTTTTATACATGCTCCTGCTTCATCATGCTCCCCTTTTCTGTGTCCACTTTCAAAGAAAATCCATAAAAACCTAACATTGGTTCTAGCATGTTGCATTGCTAACCAACTAAATGCTTTTGCAGATTTGAATTGTCTTGTGAACATCAAACATGATAAGTATCTACAATTATCCGTGTACATATATCAAATAGAAATAGACATGTCCAAATAAATATAAGTTAAAATAAAGTTAAATAAATGTGTAACTATTTCGTGTATACTAACCGACACATCCATCAGACCAAATCTAGTGCTCTGAAACATTTATTCTACAATTTCTGAGATCTTCAGAAAACATTGCAAAACAATGAGCCACATAACTCCTGTCATGAACTCTATCATCACTAATATAGAAATGAACCTCTTTGATGACGATGTGTTCATTTTCATCCAATCTTTCTATTTGATCCACCTCAAATTGTGCATGTCTATAGGTCACTTGCACAAATATTGCAACTTGTTCAGAATGATAATATTAGCTTTGGAGCTCTGTATGAGGTGCAAATGTATAATTTTCAGAAAAATCTACAACTGAAAGTATACAACCAGGTGGAAAACAATTTTTGGAATCACGAAACTGTTTAGCTTGCGATCGTGCACCATGACAATGTTGGATATGTGGATATATCAATGGACGAAACTTGGCCATGAACTCATCATAATGCAATTCACTCTCGTTCAATACAATTTTCTTGATTCATCTCCTCTATTATTTTGGTATGTCTCATATTCATATCTCATCCATGAAACTGGTGTGGATTCATTAATATTCTCAACTTGCATAATTTCAAAAAAATTGTGTAAATCTGCACAATCTTCACACTGATTTTTGATGCATTGCACTTTGAATTCATTTGAATCTTCTAATTTATCACATAATATGGACCTCACAAATTGTTTTGTACTGCTAGGGATGACCAAATTAGGATCAAGTATTGCCATAACTTTTTTAAATGATTGCAAGTGTAGACCAAATTCAACATGATTTCTACAACAACAAGTTTCACACATCTTATTTATGCGTACAAAGGAAGGATGTAAACTCTCAAACATTCTCTGGCATATTTTGACATTTGAAAATTCTTGTTTGAATGCTTCAAAAATTTCGCTTTGAGTTATATCTATGAAATGTTTTGGATGTTCAATTTTGGCCCCTGTTTCTTGATCTTTAATTTTTATAGTATCATGCCTGTTGGAAGAAACACGAGAATGTGTGGTCCAAAATTCAATAACTTGTCTTTTTACTTCTTCAAAAATCCTGTCTTTTTGAGGACCTTTACAAATATTCACCTAGTTATTCTCAATGTTATCATCTAGCATATTTCTCCTCTTGATGTATCTCTAGACAGTTCTTCTAGATATATGTAGTACATCAAAAATTGCACGTACCTATTTTCTATGTGTCAATTTTCTACTAGATATAGTAGTCATCAATGCTCTACATGCATTACTCAAATCACCTCCTCGAGTTGTGTTGTCAATTTTGTTATAAGCATTTTGCAAGTTTTCAACTATTGTTTTATTAATATTATGGGCATGGCTTTTCCTATTATCAACACCCAACAACTCTAAAATAGGTCTCATATCTTTTCTCCTAAATAACTTGACAAATAATTGTGCCTGTCCAAATATACTTTTATCCTTGAAATATTCATCCCACATGTTCTGACAATGCTTTCTGATAGTGTTATCATTTATCATATCTTTAGATGGAATTTGGTTAAAAAGTAGTTCTTCATCCAAATTCATCAAATTTTTTATGCTTTCTAATTTGTCTCTATCAATAGAATTGCCAATTTCTTCCTCTTCATTACTTTCATTTTCTTCATGAATCTCATCATGTTCAGGAATTTCAGTAGATTGGTTTTGATCATGTTTTGTATGGCCTTTCATTTTGTCATCTCTTTTTCTATCATATTGCATTGATCTTTTCCTTTTACTACCCATTGAATATTTCAATCTATAGAAAGAAAAATAAATAAATTTAGATTTCACTAAATATCAACTAATGGTTCAATATATAATACATAAAAATAAAAATAATTAGATGAGAAAAAAAGCACTTTCAAAATATTCGATCCTTTGCAATATTGATTAAATCCATAGAACAGTTGTTGAAAATTGCTTCAAAATTAATTGTCTTTTGAAAACCCTCTTCCAATTTTTGTTGTCCCTGTATATTTAATTTTTTTAAAAAGAAATACCAATTTTTTTTAATATCAAATAGTCACATTAATCACTGGTGGTTTATTCTGCCGACAGGTGTTTCAGTCAGAATAGTTTTGGCCTGAACAGTTACGGCCAAAACAGTCTATGTGGCAGCCAAACAAGCAAAAATCAGAACTTCTATAAACATCTCACTTTGAAGGCCAATTTGACCTACTAAATTGAAGTTTTTTTAAAACTAAAAATATGCTTTTGTAGTTCTTGAAGTCACGATTATGATCATATATTTTTTAAAAAAAATTTGATTATGAATAATATGTTATAATTTCAAAATATTACAAGTAGGTATCTTAAGATTCAGGAAGATGTCTATTCAAAAATAAGAAAAAAATAGTAAATCATGTTAAAAAAATTAAATTTTTTTTATGTTGCACTAGAGGAGAGAGTCTTCTTCAAGAATATGTAATTTGTTTTAAAAAAATATGTAGATTTGATGGAAAAAGTTTGACAAGAGAAAAAAACTATCTATTTCTAATAACTTTGACTTTGACCAGTTATAACTTCAAAAATATTAGCCAAATTTCAATTTTTCTTTTTCGGTGCACTAGGTATACATGTTAAATCTAACATATTCCAAAATCAAACCAAAATATGAACATTTACATATATTTGTTTGACGGGAAAAAAACTCTATATTTTTTAGTATTTTTAAAAAATTAAAAAATACACTTTAAAAATTCAAAAATAAATAATATTTTCACTCAATTTAAAAAAAAAAAATTATAGACATAAACTTCATCCAATTTTACACATTTCATTAGTTTACATCATCTTCAAATTCTAAGCACAAATGCCACTTTTATTTCGTTAAAGTTGAAGACTTTAAATTCTGATATCACTTCTCCTTTATAAAAGGTGACATAGGTTTGTGCTTTTACAGGGAAATAGCCAAGGCAAACAAAGGAGGGATAATTAAGGATATGATGCCTAATGATTTTACTCTGCATTCAATTGATCTTGGAGAAGCTAGACATGATACAAAAGTTGGCTTGTGGAGATCAAGTAATGAAGTGATAGAAGGAGAATTGGAAAGTCTCAAATTGTCAAAGATCAAGATGAAAGTTGAGATAGAAGAACTGAACAAATTGATTGGGCAACTAGTCACTTCATTAGCAGCTATTTCTGGTATGTCTATGACCCAGACTCTTAGTATAACTGAAGTGCAAGCCCTCATTTTCCAACTCTAGGAAGATAGGCATTATGGCCAGATTGGTAGAGAATGGATTGAGAGGCATAAATCAGAAGGAGTTTCTCTCATAGATCAAATTGGAAACGCTATCCTCGGACTGGAGACAAAAAAGGATAACAAATTGTCTAATAGTAATACTCTGGTCAGAGAAAGGGTGACATGTGATGAGTGCATCTCCCTTTTAAAGATGATCATCCAAATGATAGTGAAGGAAGTAGTTGAAGCAAAGATTCTGAAGAAAGAGAATGAAGCTTTGTCCGAATGGCTCCAAAGTATGCAGTTCAAGCTAGAAATGATCCAGGTGGATGAGAAGGGACTCAAGGAAACATAGAGTAACATAAAGAAGACTCAAGATAGGGGATTTGAGCTTATGAGAGTGCTACACACTGATTCTCAAAACAGTGGTCAAGTAAAGGCTCTCATTGGAGTGGATGTAATGAAGAGTAACTTCTCTACATTTCTAGATAATCTGTCTGGAGTGGCTTCCAATAGTCAAAATAGAATCGCAAAACTCTAGATGGAAGATTCAAAATGGCTCTTGAGATTCACTAATATACATGTGCCTAACCATGAAGAGCTAATCCACGTGTCTATAGAGCATATAGAGCAAAAGCAGAAAAGGGGAAGAAGTCTAAATGATTCATATTATGCCCTCTTTTCATTTTCTTTTATAATTTTGTAATATGACAAACTGACATCTTGCCATTTGTCAGTTTTAGAAGATGAACCAATTAAGCTTCCATTGTAACGGTCATCTCAAACACTCTATGTGTATGAATTGAAAAGATTAGTGAGAGGTCAAAAAAATTTTGGTGTGAAGTACTTTTTGTTGTAGAGACAATTGAATGGCATTTTATGTCAATCATTTTCTGTTCCAATTAATATTGTATTTAGTTTACATTTTCTCTTTTGTTGAATTGGGACTAGGGAAAAATAGAGTTTTACCTCCCCTATTTTGAGGCAACATATGAATGTGATAGGTATTGTTATTGTTCATTTGAAGAGGAAATCCTTCCAGCATTTCCAGTTCATTAGTCATAGTTCAGATTTGAATTAGCTTAGTTCAACATTAGTTGATATTTGGATAAAATTTATGGATTCATAAGATGTGTGGATACATAAACCTATTTTGGTGCTCAGAAATATTCATTTTCCTGAGCTAGATTCTATTTAGGTCTAGCTTGGTTAAGCCTCTTTTTCTCTCAAGTCAAGAACATACCCTTGAATTAGTTTAATATGAAAACATAATTCAATGAAGATCTTGCATAGGGAGTTGTACCTATCAATTTAGAGAAAAGCCCCTTTTAGTTGTAAGAGGCTTTTCAACTGTTTGTAACCAGCTATTGTTCCAAATTTGGGTATTAAAGGGTCATAATCAAAAGAACAAATCTGTTTACCAACACACCTTCATCAATTACCAATTATATTTGCATTACTATATTGTAAAATAGTAATTATGGCATTGCACAGAAAATTACTTCACATTCATAAGTGAACTCATGTGAGCCACAAAAAATCAAAAGTAAGTCTGGATTGTGGGTTAGAAAGGTAGGTGACTAACATACTTCATTTGTCATTATGTAACAGACGTCATTTTTTTTTTTTG
Organism: Cupressus sempervirens; assembly: GCA_028749045.1. Taxonomy (NCBI): domain Eukaryota; kingdom Viridiplantae; phylum Streptophyta; class Pinopsida; order Cupressales; family Cupressaceae; genus Cupressus; species Cupressus sempervirens. The sequence continues at coordinate 171,523,022 of CM053793.1, forward strand.
TTGTTTCTTTAGCCGATAGGCTACTTCTCTAGGATCCTTTGCCGAGAAGTGTCCTGTTCAGCCCAACAAATGGTTCAACCTGAGATTTTGGTTGGTTGGGGTTCAATACAGAGAGTCGGGAAAATCTCACTGAGAATATATTTTGGCACTTGAAGGTTTGGGGCCATGCAAAATTCCACAATTATTTCTATGTCTTTCATCTAGTATTATGGGGCATCCAACTATTGCTGCTATGTTTAAGTTGATTGCTACCTATGCATTTCACATGTATGCTCCATGTGAGCATCCTCATACTCTCAATGCCTTCAACCCGTGCATTGACTACTCATTATCAATGGAAGCAAACAAAAGGAATTGTTTCTTGTTAGGCATATGAATTTTCTTTTCCATAGTTTTGGCACTTTCATTAATTGTAGTAGATTTGATAGGTATGCATTGGCTACAATAGTTTTTCATTGTATCTAATTTGTGATTCTTCTATTTGTAATACTCATTAGGGTTTCCCATTATTTTGAACACTATATTGCTAGCTAATCCCTCTTGTTTCGTCTGTAGAACAAGCTCTCCATTACCATCTCAAGGTAATACCCCTTCCTACACTTTTCTCAACTCATTTGTCTTGCAAGGCAGTCTGTTGATAGTAATTCATTACTATTCTTACAAAAGCAACTCCAAGGAGCTTGTGTAGGCACATTAATTTTAGATATGAATGGAAGTCCACCGAATCTATAAATTGTTTATTGAGAATATTGAACAATGTTATAAAATCATTTTAATATTATTTTACATTTACAATGTAGTTCTTTAAAAAAATGGTTTTATTAGTGATTTTAATGCATATATTTTAACTTTTTCTATTATTTTATTTAAAATTAATTTTTAATTTTTTTTGTAATTTAATTACTATGTTCAATTTTTTATATTTAATTGTCTTTCTCTATTACCTTTTATAGCTTAGTATATCTCTTTCTATCTTTCACATGTCTTTGTTTTGTCTTTATTTATATCTCTCCATCTCTGTACCCCTTCCTTTGTTCCATTCCCCCTTTCTAAATCCTCTCCCTTTTCTCTTCCTCTCTCTTCCCTATCCTTCTTTCTCTATTTCCATATATATTACAAATAATATTAAAAAAAATTAGAACTATGTTTCAAATTCTCTCTCTCTCTCTCTCTCTCTCTCTCTCTCTCTCTCTCTCTCTCTCTCTCTCTCTCTCTCACTCACTCACTCACACACACACACACACACACACACACACACACACACACACAATCATACTTCTTCCACTTATTACTCTTTTTTAGTCTTTCTCATCCCTCCTCTCACCCGTCTTTCACCTGTTTACCCTCTATCTCTAAACCTCATGTTACTTAACCTCTAAACCATCTCTCTCTCTCTCTCTCTCTCTCTCTCTCTCTCTCTCTCTCTCTCTCTCTCTCTCTCTTCTCTCTCTCTCTCTCAATCTCATGTGTCTCATCCTCAACCCCTCCTGTAACTCTTTCTATTATATATCTTTCCCCCAATTACCCTCAAATGATCTCTCCCCAACATGATATAGTCAATATGTTGCCTACCTATTGTAAACTTGTAATAATTAAGGTGGGTTCAATGTTGCCATGCTTTAAAAGTGCCATAGCACATGCCTATCAATCCATGTTAAACAACAAACACTTCTTAATAGAATGTTGAATCTGCACAAAATACCCACAACATTAAACTAAATCAATTTAAAAACAATGAGAGCAATTATTCAATTGATTCTATTGTTGCAGTTTTACAAAAATTTTCCTTGCATGCAGTTGAGAGGCATTGTCGTCTTCTTACTATTTTTTATTAGCATTACATCCTAAAGTAAGAATTTTGATATATTTTTCTTTTAATATTAGAACTATTTTTAATGTAAATATATGAATACATAACTACATACACTATAAAACTACATAATAACATCCTGGAGCTTTAACTGAAAGGCTTGACTGATTAATATTAAAATTAATTAACAATTATTGGAATTAAGTTAAATAACCATGAGAAAATATACCTTTCTTTTGACATGTCTTATTATTTTATTTTTAAATGATCATTTAAATTATTATCTTAAAATAAAATTATTTTTATAAAATCTATTATCATGTTTGAAAATTTTATATATTGTATTTTATAAAATTATAAAGAAATTCTTTAAGGAAAGAATAATTAACAATTTAAATAAAATTTAAATAGCTTTTTTTTTCTTTCTATTTTCTAAAAACCCTTCTAAAAATATTATATATTTTTTGTATATAACCTTAATACTTCAAAGAATTTAATATATTTGATATACATCTAATAATTTTATAATTTTTCTAAGAAAAATGATGTGTTTAATTTCTAATATTAAGAGGAGGAGATGAAGAAGATAGGAGGAGGAGATGGAGAGGAGGTAGAGACAAATGAGGAGGAGACCAAGAAAGCAAGGATAAGGAAAATGATTACATAAAGAAGGAGAAAAGGAGATGGTGAAGCAGGAGGAGGAGGAGAAGAAGGATAAGGAAGAGCATGACATAAAGGACAAGAGGAGATGGTGGAGGATGAGGCTAGGAGGAAGGTGAAGAAGGCAAAGACAAAGAAGACACCAAAAAAATAGAAATATCTAATAATTTTATAAATTTTCTAGGAACAATGATATGTTTTTTTATATTAAGAGGAGAAGGAGGAGAAGCCATAGATAGATGAGGAGAACAAGATCAAGGACAAGGACAAGAGGATGATGATATAAAAGAGGAGGAGAGGAGGTGAAGAGGATAATAGGAAAAAGAAGAGAAGGGGAAGACGAAGAAGACAAAGGAAAAGATAGTTAGATGTACTCTAGAGAGAGGAATGAATGATTTAAATATTATTTTAAATGTTTATTTGCTTTCTATTTCCTAAAATCCTTTCCAAAAATATTTCACATCTTTTATATAACTTTAATACTTCAAAAAATAATATATTGGAAAAACATCTAATAATTTTGAAAATTTTCTAGGAACAATGATATGTTTAATTTTTTTTATTAGAAGGAGGAGACAAGAGGGAAAAATACAAGGAGAGGAGGAGAAATGATATATTTATTTTTTTATAATAATCTTGACTATGAATATCTTTTCCTTTTATCTGTAATCCCATCCAATAGCTTTGGAAAGATATGCAACAATGATATTCAAACAAAGTTCTAAAAGATGTGCAACTATGTTGTTCAAATAGAGAGGATCAAAGTGTACCACTAGAAACTTCATCTGTAAAAAGAATCTAGCTTAGAATTAAATAAAAAGGAAATGAAATCCATGATTATTTAAGTTGACTAGAAAATCACAACTAAATAATAGAGATTCCACAAGCTATATTGCTAACGTTTATTAATGTATATGATCAGTTTAAAAAATCATTCTAATAATTTTTATGATCATTTTTACAATTTGTCTAGTATTTTTGATCTACCTGAAGTTTGGTTAAGCAATGCAATGGAAAAACAAAGAATTATGAGGTGATTTTGTATTTATAGGTGGATTTTTTCATTGTCCAAGGTCTTTGTCTAGCTTATGTTGTTTGTATCAACAACCTCAAAGAAATGGTTGTTCAATTTGAACTTGTTGCCCTTTGTAAATGTTAATGCTTTTAAACATGTTTTTCTTCCTTGTTTATAGAGATTCATTTTGGACAATTGTTTAATTATACAAGTCTAAATGATTAATACATATGTTGATAACCGAATGGTTTTATAATCCATATATTTGAGTGTTTATAGTAGTTACACTTTAAAATCCTGCATTTCTTAATAGAAATTTAATCTTATTTGCATTTCTTATGTAACAACACAATTCTATTTACAAAAAATGCCAATTTATAGTTGGCACCAAAAATTCTATTGTGAACTAGCTTGAGTTTGAACAGACATAACCAAAGCTAGTACCAAACTAGAACCTAGAGTGCAAATGTACTATAACCAAAGTCATTACACAACTAGAACCTTGAGTGGAAATGAGTGAGAGACATCACTCTATTGTTGAGGATCAGTTGTAGGGTTTTCATAGCATAATTGAAATCTTCTATATCTTGGAATGTCTTACTTTGTTGTTAGGGTCATTTTGTGGGGTTTTTTTGATAGTGATGGTTTAAATTAGTTACTAATATTGTTGATTGCATAAAAATGTAACATTTGAACAACACATGTATAGTAGATGATATATAAAATCGTTCAACAATATATGTTCACTCGTGTGTATTTGCAATGCAATACCTATCATAGAAATACCTAACCAACCCCATATTTAGATGAGGAAAATAAGTAAGAATCTTAAAAATTAAGAAGCATTACAACCGTTAAGAATCCTGCCATCCTTAGTTGTTGAATAAATACAAAAAGGTGAAATCAATGATGATGCAACCTAAATTAATCGCCTCAGAACTTATGAATTCCCCTTCACCATTTGATAGGGTATCTCAACAAGACAAATATATCTAGATGTCGAGCAGAAACGATTTCAAAGCTAAGTTAAAGATGACCTATTAAGTGAAAGCCATGTAATACCTATCATAGAAATACCTAACCAACACCATTAATTTAGATGAGGAAAATAACCATTAAGAATCCTACCATCGTGACTCATTGGATAAATATAGAAAGGTCAAATCAATAACTATGCGGCTTGAATGAATCATGCTAATGAAAAACATATGGACACAAGTAGGACTTGTAAATGGAGCACTGGGTGAGGTAATTGAGATTTTTTATAGTCTTGGCTCAAAGTCGCCTGATCTACCATTATATGTAGTGGTATGAGTAGACAACTACACTAATACACCATGGAATGAGGTTGACCCCAAGATGGTGCCAATAACCGGGATATCTCTAGGAATTTGAAGACAAGTACCAATTAGAATGGCATGGGGAATGACAATACACAAATCTCAAGGCCTAACTCTCCAAAAAGCTACGATCAACATTGGGAAAACAAAGAGAAAAGGGTTAACTTTCACAACTTTATCTAGAGTGAAAAGCTTAGATGGCCTCCATCTTCAGTCAACATTCATCTTCGAGAGGCTCAGGAAAACACACAACCATCCATACACAATCCTATGCAAGAATGAGGAAACTCAACTACAAATTATGTCTCTCTAAACAAAGTAAGTAACAAAGCCTTTCCTTGCTAAAAAATCTTTTACACTGTTCCAAGTCACATCTCTACTATTATTTAAAAGTGTCTCAATGTTGTCTCTTTAATATTGTACCAATGATCTAGAATGTCATATATTGGGCATACCAAATATTGTTATATGAACAACACAACTGAATGCTAATTTATTTTTCCTTTTGTTTAACCCATTTGCATATATTGTGTAGAGCTAATATTTTAGATTGCATTTAAATGCAAAATTTACTATGTATCACAGCCTTTAATGTCAACAATATATGCTATACTATGGAGACAATCTCATTATGATCTGAATGTTGATTTGAGTATGTAGGTGTCAACAAATGTTTTATTTGGGTCTTGAAATTTTTTATTTGGTGAAAACTTCTAGGTTACTTCATTAATACTTTATAGGAAAAGCATATTTTAAAAAATAAAATTAATTGAGGTTTCTATATTTAGAGTATACTTATTTGAGAAGAATTAAAAATAGTGCTGCAATGAAATCGCCATTGATCTCCTTTCTCTAGACGATTCTTGGGTACTGGTTGAGGTCAACATCATCATTCAGGATTGAAATAAACATCTTTATGTTTTCCATCTACATGGCCCAAGTATCCTTGTGCAGAGACTCCCACTAATTTGGCCCTACTATCTGCACAAATCCAACAAAAATTCAATGTCAAATGAAAGCTCCAACAACCTTATGATTGTTTATTGCTCTAAAATAGGTCATCTCTATGTTATGTTTTTGTTGTTGTTTTATCCATATTTGTGTGAACATATCTATTAAATTACTTATTTATGTCTTTTAATGTCCCTGATATCTGAATTGCTAATAAAGTTACTAATTACTACACCTTTTGCATGTTTCCTTATGTTGAAGACATAAATCATTCTTTTCCAAAATAAAGGGGCTACATTGCTGATGCCTAGTAGATCTTCTGTTATGTACTCCCTGGTATTATACATAAAACACTGTTTTTTGTTCCAAATTTTAATGCCAATTATGCAGCTTTATTTTCCAGCTATATAAGATTTAAATGTTTTAATCATTTATAATCGTGAAATTGTTCATGATAAAGTTTGTTGTGACTATTTTTGGTACCAAGGGCTATATGCATAAAATCTTCTCAATCTTATATTCGACTCAGCTTTGCTAATGTGAAATATGTTAGGTGTAGAGTGGATTTGTACAAGCCATTAAAACTTAAATTTGAAAATAGTTTTCAACTAAGATGAAAAACTGGGATTTTTGCATCTTAATTTCTTAGAAGAGACAAATTGTTGTATAGCATAAGGATTGGTCCATATCTTAGGCTGTTGTATAGCTATGTGGTAATCTTACACAAGTTCTCAGCATGTTCATGTTTGCAATCTTTGAACACTTTCTCCCTCTCTCCGTGAAGTATTATAAACAAATACTATGCTTGAGTTACGGCCAACTGCAGGCATTATGTTTGCTAGATTAATATTGCTACCTTTATGGATTCCAGCTGCAAATGACAAATTGTTTTGATTTGTGTTGCTACTTCAGATGTTGACTTCCATTCTTGAATGTTTTTTCTTACAAATCACCATTTTCAAACAGTTGGCATCAATATATGTCTTTCAACTTCTTGACATTGTTTTACGTATAGTAGACTTTAATAGGATGATTTCTTTCAGTACTTTGCTATAAATCTGTCTCTTACAAGTAGCAATTTGTTGCAGGAAATTCAAGTCAAATCATATAGAGCAACTATTGTTGATCTTATGAAGAAGACAATGGCTGTAGCAAACAAATTAGATTTCATCTAACTGTAATATGAATAGGCCCAGCTGTTACAATATCAGTGGTAGTAATTTTGTTCAGATCAAATATAGCATGACATACCATTTATGTACTTAACACAACCATGTCATTTGCACATGTTTAAGTCATTCTTCCATGTGTAATTCAAGTAATATATGTCATGATTATGATGCCTCTTAATAATGTCTTTAGAATTTACAATGCTTCATATGCACTTGATACTTTGGATTTTCATTAATAACTATGTAGTTGTAGTTTAAATTTCTAAACACAATCTTTAGCATAACAATCGGCGCAATGTTGGACCCGCGGGTACAAGTGCTAGTTTTAATGAAAAAGATATAAAGACTCTCATGGTCGTGAAAAATGAAGTATGCAGTCTTCTCCGAATAAAGCCATAGAAATAATTGTGCACAAACTTGGATGGAAACAAAGACTCGTCAAGCGTTTCATGCAAAATACAAATTGTGATTGTCGACACTCCGAGATATATTTTAGCTGAACCTAATCAAGCTGAAAGCGATGGTGTAAAGCTGAACATGTCATCCATTTACATTTACATTGCCGCCCTGTACTTCAAATAAAGCGAATACATTTTCCCCATTTTAGTTCTACCAATTTAATTGGATTCTGTAGAATAATTCCTTCTCTCACAAAAGAGTGCATGTCCTGTTCTTTTCTGGTTAACCCTTTTCTTCATACGGTCGATGCATGAAAACCCAGTTGTCATATTGCACGCGCACATATTCTGTAAAAGCCTCCAAGTTTGCGTTAGACGAACCTCCTTTCTCAACTGCCATTTTTGCCTTTTTGCGCAGCTCCTGAGCTTTCATTCTCATCATATTCCCCTCCTCTTCCGCCAACAGCTTTATAACTGCTCTCTTCACAACATGCTCGTCTCCCACGCCGTCCTTGTGCGAACAAATTTGTTCTGCAATACACAAATGCTCCACCAGAAGCTTATTGTTAAAGGGCTGCTCTGCAAACATTGGCCATGTGATCATGGGGACACCCAGGCTTATGCTCTCCAGCGTCGAATTCCATCCGCAGTGGCTCAGAAAAGTGCCTGTGGAAGGATGGGAGAGGATCAGGAGCTGCGGCGCCCAGCCCCATATGACCAGCCCTCTATCCTTTGTCCGCTTCTCGAACCCCTCTGGGAGGGCTATACCAGGAAGGCGCTTGAGAGCCCATATGAACGCCTGCTCGCTCGACTCTAGCCCCTTTGCGAGGGCCTCTGTCTGCTGTTTGTTCAGAGACGATTGGCTCCCAAAGCACACAAATACTACTGAATTTGGGCTTCGGCTGTCCAACCACTGCAAGCACTCCGCTTCGCTGATATCCGCGGCCTTTCCTCGGCTGTTAAGGGTCGCGCGTTCGACTCCCTCTGCTTCGAAAATCTTCTTTGGGAGAACAGGGCCAACACTCCAAACAGGTCTCTTCGTCAAGCTCTTGATATGATCGATCCCAAGCGAGTCCAGCTCGTAAAACGTGTTGAAAATCACGCCGCTTCCTTCCATGCTGCGATTGATCTCGTCCGTCACGAAGCTTTGCATGGGATTCTTCTCCGGGTTTCGCATGGCGAACGGCAGATCGGATTTACGCAGCTTGAAATCGAACGGAAGGTCGGGGACCTGGAAATACTCGTCGTCTCCATCGACATTCTTCTGCAGGGTGTTTTTCATGAAGGAATGCATCACAGACATGCCGAATGCTCCCGATGTGTGGAAAACCACAGTGGTAAGCCCAAATTTTGCCCCGGATGTGTGAACCCAGGACGTAAACATGTCGCTTATTAAACAAACGGGAGGAGACGGAGAACTCTGGATCTGATCCTGTGCGATTTTAATTTCCTCCTCCAACCATTGCTCAAATTGTCCAGCGAGCTTGTAGTAAGATTTCATGAGAATTCCACTCATATGCAGCGGAACGGCTTCGGAGCTTTCGATTCCTGGCTCCAGGCCTTCGATGGGAGGCATGGGAAGCGAGACCAGCCTTATGTCGACGGTGGGATTCGAACTCTTGACCGCCTGGTCCACTTGAGGCTGCAATCGTGCAACGTTGCCCGGTGTGGTGATGTAAGAAACAATGAGGCCATGGGAGGCGAGAAGCTTTGTAAGCTCGAGGAAAGGAATAAGATGGCCCTGCCCGACATAAGGAACGACTACGACATGAGGCTTGCTGCTCTTCTCACCACCATTCATTTTGCTGCACATTATAAAATCCCTCGGGCACCTCTTTCAGCCAGACGATTTCATATATGACTACTTTATATGGCACCTATTACTGGAACTTGCATATGCGTTTCCTATCAAATTACTCCGCATGCGAGGAGATGAACTCGTCACAACCACAAGAAAATTTGAAGATAAGACTCTGTCACGAGAGTTTTGAATTTCAAGTAAACCATAAAGTGATGCTTGGCAAAATTAATTTGTCATGATGCAGCAGATTTTATATGGTAATGGAATCCTGCTAGTACGGGTACCGCCAACGGTGACTTTCCTGGAACTTGCATATGCATTTCCTTTCAAATTACTTCGCATGCGAAGATGGAGATGGACTCGTCACAACCACAAGAAAAGTTGATGATAAGACTCTGTCGTGAGAGTTTTGAATTAGGAGTAACCCATAAAGTGACGCTTGGCATAATTAATTTGTCATCATGCAGCAGATTTGATATGGTAGTGGAATCTTGCTAGTACGGGTATCGCCGACGGTGACTTATTAATCGCGCATGGCTGCCGTGTTGCATTAACTCCAATTTGTTCTCGACATCGACGTCTGCTGTTGCGTTGGCATGCGAGACTTCTCACAAATTTCTGACAGGTAGTTCAGCGATAGTTCGCTACAGTCCATTATTATTAATTTCTATTAATGCATTTAAATGGATTAAACGTCAAAAGTTCTATAGCTATTGTTTTCCAAATTTATGAGGGTCACCTAAATAATTGTTCCGCACGTCTGACAATATTATTTTGTATTTTGCATGACACGTTTAGCGAGTGTTTGTTTTGTCGTAATTTTTTTATGGCCATATTTGTAAACGTCTTTACTCATGGCTCGTTAGTCACATGGGGAGTGCAATTTAACGGCCACTATCGCCTATCAAAACAAACTTCTATTTTGTGTCCGAGTATAATTGACGTCAATTGACAAAAATTGTGGTGGGAGAATAGAATTACGAATGTAAATCATAGAATGAATTATTCGCTTATTTTATTTGTCAGTATGTAACAGATTTGGCATCTTTAAAGTGACAGTACTGTTATGTGATTTATAAATTAATTAATTAATTCAGGAAACTGTCACGTCTGGTGCAAATCTTCTGCTATTTAGCCACGGGCTCTTTAAAGCACGGGGCAGCGCCGACATTGATTTATGGTCTAGCATAACTGTCATCATTGCATATAATACAATTTCGTTCAATGTCCAGCTAGACAGTTAGTTTGACATGCTAAGTTCTAGAAATTTCTAACAAATGCTTCACGGCTGATAATTCATTGCATTCCATTCTTATTAATGCGTTTAAATGGAATAAATGTTCACATGTGCATATCCTTAACATATTTTTTGGACTCACTCCTCTAATGAATTACTCACTTAAAAAATTAGAAAATTAAAAAGTTCAAAATTATTTTATTTTTAAAATATATTATTAACTTTAGTTTCTGTTTTTCTATTAGCCATTCGAATTTTAGCTAGGTGTTCAATTATTTTCAGAGTTAAAAAATAAATAAATAATCTACTAAATGTGGGAAGCTTCTTGTAGTCCTTCGAGAAGTTTCAAATGATAAATTTATGAAAGCTTCTTTTAGTTCCTCCAAAAAGTTCCAAAATCAATTGCCACAGCACGTATCAAGAATAACCATCCTCTTGAGTCAGAGCTCTTGCAACTAGAGGCATGTCTTGGCCATGGTGGCCACCCAAGATTGCACATTAGTGTCAAACCCGTCAAAAACAAGATTGAAGTCAGCAAAGTGTGGCTTCCCTTTCACCATCACAACGTTTATGGGCAAAAACATCTTATCATCATCTATAGACTAATAGTGTAGCAATTTCCAATACCGCCTCTTAATGGAGGCATGATTGAGAACACTTTTGGACTTCTAGAGAAGGAGAATAGCCATAGAAAGCTTGTTGTTTGATAACATATGCATTGCCCATGTAGATTGACCCTTGAATAACATCTAAGTCTTTCATCATTATCTAAATTAAAGTTAAAAAACTAGTCAAAATTTTATATATTATAATACCTCAATCAATTGAGAAAGGCGAGAGAATTACATTATACAAGAGTTTGTTGTGGGTAACAGTGGCATATTGATGGCATTGGTGAATGGGATGGAATCTGGGGAGAACTACAGGAATTACACATTTTGGCCAAGGTGAGGCTCCATCAAAAAATACATTGCCTCTTGAACAACATTTCTTTTCTTTATGTTAAGAGAGCAGTTCATTTTCAGGATCTAGGGAGAAATCCTCTACACTTTTGAAATATGAATCTACATACCTGGAGATGAGGAACACCTCCTCTTGCTCTCCTATGTATCTAGCAATCAGAACACAACCCCATTCGACAACCCATATTACACCTTGCCCACTACCCCTCAAATTCCTATTGCATATAACTTTAAGTCATTCCTGTCCACATGAGTTGGCTAACATAGATAAAGACATCTTTTACATTTTAAAGATTAAAAATTTGCAGAAAGAAATCTAGTGGGTTTCATTATAGGACCCTCTCTTTTGTTTGCATATTTTGTCCTCTCTGACAATGGGTTTGATTATCATTGCATGCTTGACATAGGTTTAAATAGGTGGATTCATTGTTTGCTATCATCATCAATTCACAAACAGAAATATCGTTAGTTCATGCTATAGCTTCACCTGATATAAGATATGATATACACATTTTTCCAGAATAAATTTAAGAAACTAAGATTTAACAATGAAGTAAATATTCAATTTTGTATGGTTTTTTATTTATTTATAATTATAGGATGCAATCAAAGAGACTTCTAATGTTTTGGACAAACTGAGATTCAAAATATTCTAATTTTTTAAAAATTATTATTTAAAAATCTTATCACTTGTAAAAATATTGAGACATTAAAAACTTTTACACAAAACAATGTATTATAAAATATAAATTTAAAATAAATATGAAAACTATCTAAATTATGATATGCTTGAAAACCTAATATATTTCTAACAAACTATTCTTGGAACATAACAACTATGGTGGTGAATTTTTTGTCTATAATATTAACAATAGAAATATTTGATTAACAAAATATCATTAATATTTATGAAAAATATATATATCTTATTGTTCATTTTATTTCTTTCTAATTTTTTTATATAAACCTGAAAATAAATAGCTCTTCTTTATTATTTTATAATTTGATTTTCATTTTGTTAAGTACAAATATTTTAAAATGATATAAAAAAATATAAACTTCTAAACACAGAGTAATTCAACATATATATACACACACATATGTACATATGTGTGTGTGTGTGTGTGTGTGTGTGTGTGTGTGTACATATGTATGTATGCATGTATATGTACATATATATATACATATATGTGTGTGTACATATATATCTATATAGATATATATGTATGTACACACACACACACACATATGTGTGTACATACATGTGCATGTGTGTGTGTGTGTGTGTGTGTACATACATATGTCTACATATATGCATGTGTGTACACACACACACACAATTTTCTTATTAATATTTCTTAGTTTTTACAAATATAGTATGTGTGTGTGTGTGTGTGTATACACTAGTTATTTCTATTATATTAAATTACTTAAAATTAAAATACATATTTAAATAAATTTTAAAAGTAACTATTTCTTTTCTAAATTATCCCTACTTTATTATTGTGAGATATTTTATAATAAGATAGAAAGATTATTATATACATAAAAAGTAAATAATTTTTACTTAGACTATATAATAATTCTATTTGTATTAGTTGAAAATGTGTTCAAATATACACATATATAAATACATATACAAGATCGAAGAACATGTCAACTCAAATTTCTATCACTGGTTTAGTGCGAATGCTATAATTATTAAAAAATACAATACAATACCTTCTATAGTTTGTGTTTTTTAATTTTTGGAATCTGCTTTGAATTATTTATAAAATATTGCAACAAAACAAAACTTTACCAGATGCATAAATAAGCTACAACACAAAAATAGGTGCATTTATCTTTGTCTATGTTTTATTCTTCAAATTTCTCTATGTATATTTGCTATCCAACTAGTGCAAAAGTCTTTGTAAATCAATCATTCTAATCATTTATTACCTTATGCTTTCCACAATAGGCACACACTCCTCAAATAGAGCTCTTTTTCTCATGTCGAAAATCACAGTTCAGGTGATTTAATGAGTGATATTTTGAATTGGGTGTACAATTTATTATGGCTCTATTTAACAAATATTGTTTAGAGGTTAACTACCTAATCACATGTTGTGTTAAATTTGATGACAATCTTAAGCATGGAGTTTAGAAGCATAGGACACCATCATCATTAAATAATTAGTTATTTGTGATTGCCTTGATTGAATTAAACACAATTTAACTAAATGTATCATTCATTTTTTAGTCCCTACCTATATATAGGCAAGGGGCTAATATTTTTAGTTGAATCCCTCCCAATTAAATTTTATAATCAAAATTATTACAATTCTAAAGTTTTAAAATAGATTTATTTTTAAATTAATTTTTAATAAATAATTTCTTAATTATTATAATGTTTTCTTCATTTCTTGAGGATTTTATTATTTTCCTAATTCAAAAATGTCAAAAAAAAAAAATCTTTAGAAAGTTCAAGGAACTACTAGAAGTAGTATTTCAAAGCCCTGTCTTGGTCAACTACAATAGTTATAGATTTTACCCCACTTCTGTAGGGTTGTGGTAGGCAATGAAGGGGAAGATGGGAAGGGGCAGATATGCTGAGTGCTACAAAAAATCATAACACCTTTCCAACATGTTTTTGGACAAGGGTTTTGGCCCATTTTTACACATATATCTTTTTTTGAAAAAATTAGCATACACTACCTTTGGAAAGGTAACATAACCCCTACATAATCAAAGAGTCAAGGTATAGGCTTTATGTAGAAATAGTTAAAATTATGTTATAATAAAAACTAAATCTTCAAAATTAAACATAGTAGCTGAGTTCAAAACATTAATTGAACCTTTGTGTAGATGCATAAGACAACTGCAAGCATGTTTTTTCATTGATTAGAATGAAGCTTCTGTAAAATTAAACTTGAAAATCTTTAACAAGATAAAATTGTCCTTGATGAGCATTGGTTTCAACATTTATGTCATTTGTAGAAACTTACAAAAGATCTCAAGAAATATTAAACTCAGTTAGACTGCTTTCTAAAATTACAGGAAAAATGATTGTCAAGCTCACCATTGAGAAATTTTACAATGAAACATCAATAAAAATATTATAATAAAAACCTATAAATTCATATTGATAAGTGATATCTAGGTCACATTCTAAATATTCAAATACAATCTAAACTTAAAATTCTCACTTATTCAAATACAACTCCTTTACAAATTCTTGTAAGACATCTCAAATCAAAATTATAAAATCTACTATGGAAAGCTTTCAAATCATATCAACCTTTAATTAATATTTTCAACCTTATTCAAACTATCACATAAACATCTTAATTTAGATTGATGAATAATATTCAAATTTGATTTTACATCACTTTTATTATTGATTTAAGCTCTTCCTAATACAAATTCCCTTCAAGAATTCAAACATACCCACTTACTCCACATGTTACCCTATACCCACTTGCTCTACATATTACCCTTAAACACCTCTAAGAACTAAACAACTTATATTTTACATCAAGCATTTGATGGTTTTAGAATGCAAATTTCATAGTTCCAAAACCTTAATAGAGACTTATTTCACACACCTATTGCAACCTCCAAGATATGACATATATTTCAGAATTATGAACATAACAAAATTGAATAAATTGTTGTATAGATGTTAATAATTGGGTGCATGACATGCATTCCATAAAGAATATTAATATACATATTTTTCATTCTAGGTATCACTCTTATATGAAAATTAAATGTTTAAATTTAAATAAAATTGATCTCAATAGGCAAAGAATTAAGTTGTATTTACTTTCATATCACTTCTAATTTTATCACTTTTATCATTAATCTTAGACATTCCTGATACAAATTCCTTAAAGAATTCAAATCTATCCACTTACTACATAGATTACCCTAATATACCTATTTTTACAAGTTAAATTTTAGACAAGGCATTCATGGTTTCATATTGCACATTTCATAGTTTCAAACACTTGTTAAAGACTTTTTTCACATCCATATTGCAACTTTCTACATATTTGAGAGTTGAGAACACAATATAATAGTTTGAATTATTTGATGTATGTTTATGACTATTATATGTCATGTTTTCTTACAAAAATATTAACATACTTAAATTTCACTCTAGGTAACATTAGTATATGAGAGTTTGTACAAAAGTGTCTACACTAAAATGAAATTGGAATTAATGATAACAGTATTAGGCTAATTTTGACTTGAATTTCATATATAATTATCATTTCCTTCTTGTAAGAATCTATATATTAGAATGGATTTGTAACTAATGGATATGCACTCTATTTAAGGTTAAATATTTTCATAGATCTTAAATGAATGAGATTTAATTTATTTTTTAATAATTCAACATATAAAAATACACATAACTACAATGTCAATTGATATTTTTAATGGCATGAGAAGGCTGTGGGCATCTTCGAGGATTATATATTACTCTACCAACAATACACTATCATAGCCTACACTTCCATCTAGCTTTCCAGCCTATGTATACATATAATAGAATTGGTATGTTTAACCATTTTATATAACTATTAAAGATGTCAAACCTATTGTATGCTTTCACTATATGAATCATAAACATGATGTAATGTCCAATCTACTAGGGTTAGTTTCGGAGAAGGAATCTTGGAAACAATTATTCAAATTGTATGTTTCGATTGATATTACATAATGTTAGTATTAACCAAGCAATGAAGGACTGGCAGTACTAACCAAGCATATTCAACATTGATAGAGAAAATTCAGTGTTAACTAAGCAGTTGGTTAATGAAGGATATCCTTCTTCTAGTGTTAACCTAGCATTCAATCCTAGTATTGATCGAGTAACAAGAAAATATAATTGTCCAATAATTTGCTGATTGAAGCTTACTATTTGGATTTTAATGATTATTTGAAAGGGTATTCAAGCCGACTTCTCAAAACTTGTGATATATAACAAAGGTCAATTATTGAGGATAAAAAAAAGTAAGAAGAATGTCAAATAAGATGGATATGCAAGCAAAGGAAAGATAGAGTAGGAAAGTGTAGAAGATTAACTGCAAGAATATTTTGATCAATAAGATCCATAGGTCAAGCTAGAACAAAGATATGAATCTACAAAAAAGGTTAAATTAGATCAGATCATTGTTACCTTCTAACTATTGTAGTAGTGAAGAAATCTCTTAACAGATTTCACTTAACAGTCATATTGTAAATCCTCTAGCAAGGTGACATTTCAAGATTGAAGTGTTTGAAGACCTATAACCAGGCCACTCCTAACAAGGTGATCTAAATCCTGTAATAGGGTCATACTTAACAATATGTCTTGTAACCACTAACAGGGTTAGTAAGGAGGAAGGCCATTCTCCCAATAGTGGTAAGGATAAGTTTCTTGAGGGAGGTTCGAGGAAGAGAACTAGAGCTAGCACAAAGAGAAAAGACACCCATGAACCTAATAAAGACCTTTCTAACCTTAAGGAGGTAGTTGGAAGAGTGTTTAAGCTAGAGATTTGTGCTACATAAATTCTCAAAGAAATTGCCTGAGTTGTTCTCTTGGCTTTGGGCCTTTCCTAGTTTTTTTTGTTTTGCTTCCCTGCTTTCTATTTTTGGTTTTATTTGACTATCTTGAGGGAGGTTGTTGTTTTTAGCTTGTGGCTTTTATTTTGTTGATACTTTAAGCACCTTATCTATGTTAATCTTTTAGTTAAATGTAGGGTTTTAAGCCCCCATCAAAGCCTATTTTCCTTAATAAAAAATAGTATGTTTTGTAACCTTTAATAGGGTTGGCTCCTAATAGGGCTCACTTTAGAAGAGTAAAAAATATTGTGACTAGTTGCTTGGTGGTTTTATCGAATTGGGTTTCCATGTTAAATCTTGGTGTCATCTGTGTTCATGTTATTTTCTTTATGAATTATTTTTCTGTAACTAAGTTACAAAAGGTTAAAATAGATTAATACTCATAAAATTACTTTGTTAACCGAGTGATAACAATATCTTAGTTATAACCAAGGTGGACAATATTGTATTATCAATGAAAAGTTTGATTTGACATCTAGGGAAAGGAAATTATTTTTTTGGTAATAGATTCACCCCTCTCCTCTCAGTTACTCTCTTCATTTCCAACAATTGTTATCTAAGCATTTGGTGCTTGTAGGAAAGGTTTTAGGGGCCTAAGCTAAAGATCGTGATGTTATATAGAAGGGAGATTCCCAAGCTTAATAGAGACAACTTTTCAGCATGGTAGAAGTTGATGAAGCTACACCTATCAAGAATTGTTGATGTTGGTATGTTCTAATTAGAAAAACAATATGTGCCACCACCTAAACCTATGACTGTGGAACATGTGAACAAAGAAAAGGATCACAATATAATGATGATTGATATGGCCTCATATCTCAACTATTTAAAATTTGATGAGGTTTAAGATTGTCCTACTGCATTTAAAATGTGGTAAAAAATGCAAAAAGTCTATGGAGGTGATAAAAATGTATAAAGAGCAAGGTCTAGTTTAAGAGACAAGTTTTATCAAAAGAAAATGAAATAAGGTGACAAAATTGTCTAATATAGTGAAAGAATCAAAGAAAGTGTGAGTGCAATCAAATCTACAAGAGGAATAATAACTGATGAAATAGTGGTTAGAAATGTACTAAGAACTCTTCTTCCTATTTATGCAATTAGAGTTTTAGAAATTCAAGCTATGAGATGCAATCCTAAAAATAATATAACCTTGGATGCACTTGTGGGAAGATTGATTGCTTTTGAATTGGATAACTTTGATAAGTATGCTCCTAATCCTAGCAACATTGAATATGCATTCAAAGCCATACTAACTCTTTGCACAAAAGGAGGAAACTTAAAAGGAAAATAGGTTGATAGTGAAGAAGAAGAAGAATTAGATGAAGACCTCGAAGTCATTAAAGACCTACTTGCAAAAAGAGTATCAAAAGGGAAAGGTAAATTCAGAGGCAAAATCTCATTGATTTGTTTCTCATGTGAAGAAGTTAGTTATATTGTTGCAAGATGTCCAAACAAAGAAGATAAAGATGAGAAAAGAAATAATAGGTTCCAAGGAAAGAAAGACTTCAAGAGCTACAAGGACTACAAAGACAAAGGTAAGAAATCTTGTTACATTGGTAAAGATTCTAATAGTGATGATAATGAAAAACTAGTTTATATTGTTGTTAAGGGCGAATTTGATAATGAGAAAAATGCAAAGATGACACTTATTCCTCATGTTAGAAAAAATGATACATGGGTCATAGATAGTGGCTGTTCTCATCACAGGATTGGTGACAAAAAAAAGTTTGGACATTTAGAACACTATGATGGTGGAAGTGTTAGATTTGGAAACAATGACCCAAGTTATGTAAAAAGAAAACGAGTCATAACATTAATTGAAGGAATCAAATGTGAAAATGCCTACTATTTTGAAGGATTAAGGCACAATCTATTTAGTTTGGCAGAGTTAAACAATATAGGATATAAGGTAGAAATCATGAATTGCAAAGCTAAACTATTGGATGGAAAAGGAAACTTGGTCAGGAAAGGAAATTAGACAAAAGGTAATTTGTTTTACCTATATCTCATTGAAAGTACATTTTTTGGCACAATTAGATGAAAGTTGTCTACGGCATAAAAGGATGTGTAATTATAACTTTGATAACCTGGTTATCATAAGAAAGAACAAAAGAGTAAGATGTAAGATGCATAGCTAATTTGATGAAACCTAAGATGGGGCATGTGCAAACAATGTCAAATTGGAAAGATGAGTAAAAGAAGTTTCAAAAGTAAACCTTTCAATTCTGAAGAGGCTTTGGAACTAGTTCATATAGGTCTTTGTGGGCTAATAGGTAGAAAAAGCTATTGTGAAGACATATACATTGAACCCTACTACCACTATTTTGATAGGTCCTTGTTAAATAATAGAATAATAGGGTAGCCTTTCATCCTATTTGTTGATGACTAGCCTAGGATGATGACTATAATATTTTTAAAAGATAAATATGATGCTTTTCAAAACTTCAAATGGTATTTAGCTAGAGTTGAGAAAGAAATAGGGAAGAATCTGAAATACTTGAGATCAAATAGAGGAGGTGAATTGATCTCAAATGAACTCAATGAGTTCTACAATGAAAGAGGAATCAAAAGATAGGTATCAACACCTAGAACTCCAAACAAAAATGGTATAGAATAAAGAAGGAATAGATCCATCTTGGAATGTGCAAGAACACTAATGACTAAGAAGAATGTTGCACCAAAATATTAGAGAGAAGGAGCGAGTTCAACTGAAGAAAGGTATAAACAAAATACCTAATGAAATATGGTATGGGTACAAGCTAATTTTTTTTTAATCTCAGGGTATTTGGAAGCAAGTGTTATATCTTGAAAGATGTAAGGAAAGGAAAATGTGATGCAAAAAGTGATGGAGGTATCCTCCTAGGTTACTCCAATAAAAGTAAAGCATACGAATGTTTGAATCTTGCTACTCACAAAGTCATAGAAAGTGCACATGTGAAGATTGATGAGTTTGTACAAAAGAAGTGAAGTACAGAGCAACAAGGATCCTAAAGATTAGATAAAGTTTTTTTACTATGAGGAGGAACTTGGGAATTTACCACAAATAGTTTAAGCCAAAAAATAACAAAGTGAACCTAGCACATCATAGGTACTATAAACTGAGTCACAAGAAATGCAACCTGGTTTGCAGTCACATAGTCACAAACAATGCAACTCAAGTTACAAACAAAGGCATCTAAGTTATAGTTAGATCAACAAGAGGAGCTTAAACAAAAGGAAGAAGTTCATGGAGAATCAAGTGAACCAAGTTTAGAATCTAGAAAGAA
Source organism: Cupressus sempervirens (assembly GCA_028749045.1). Classification (NCBI taxonomy): domain Eukaryota; kingdom Viridiplantae; phylum Streptophyta; class Pinopsida; order Cupressales; family Cupressaceae; genus Cupressus; species Cupressus sempervirens. The sequence goes on from CM053793.1 coordinate 171,543,229, forward strand.
AGATCTAAGACTTGCAAAATATGTCAGAATAAATCATGCACCTAAATAAGTAATTGGAGGAGAGACAATATAGAAGTTGGTGTGTAAAATAGTTGAAAAATTCAACTTCACAGAAGCCACAATGAACACCTACAAGAAAATAACCTCTTACTTGGAAGAATGAGGCAAAGAAGAGAAGATTGACTCTCAAGATAAAAAACTATATTAAAGAGAGGAACAAAATGAATAAAAATGTTACAAAATACAAGGGGATCAATCCTTATAAAAAGAGATCAACCATTCTCAAAAGAGAAACCATAAAGAAACCCTAAAGAGATAACGTGACATTCAATAAAAGAAAACAAATATTATATGTCACATTCATGAAGAGACAAAATTGAAAACTCTAGTAGTAAAATCTTAAGAGTAAGTAAATGATAAATAAACTTTTACTCTAACACCCCCCTTAAGATGAGCGATAATGCAAATACAAACAATCCAAAAAAAAGAAAGGAAACTACAATGTAGAAGGATATTTGAGTCTTGATAACAAGGCTTGATTAGGTAGCCATTCACAACCAAATCTCTATAAAGTGGAGAAATAGAGAAAACCGCATGTGGGAAAAATCTACTCCAAAAAGAGATGAGAAAACATTCTAAAAAATATGAAAGGAAAGAAGATCTCATGAAGAAAACAAGTTGAAGAGGTGGTAACCTAGAGTACCCTACTATGGAAATCTATATATGGGTTGACTACAATAGTTGTGGAAGAGAAAGGAGACCAAGAGAAGGATGACACAATTGAGGAAGATGCATGAGATGCAGAGGATGTCAATGCTCTGAACACCAATCCTCTACATGGAGAAAAGGAGAGTCAATACCTGACTCTGTGACTATTGAGGACATACCTAATTACTCTACACATAATGTAAATTCATTGAGTGAGGAAAATTTAAAGAAACTGTAATAGGAAATCACCAATAATGCTATTCCATGCAAAAATCCTATATATTGGTAAGGATTGATGAATCTCAAAAGGCCAAGATTGCATCCACTGAGACACATTGGCAAGACACATCTATTGTGTTCCCACATGTTGTAGAAGTTAAGGAGAAGGAATCATATGAACAAACAATAGATCAAAGTATAACCCTAGAACAAAAAGGTGAACTTAACCAAGCACCATCTTCAATGTTTTTTGTTGTCATTGAGATGAAGGAGAAGGAGCCAAATACCCTAGCTATATTATTGTTGAGTCTACAAAGCTCACAGTTTCCAACACTTTTCATACTTGATAAAGAGGGTAATGAAGAGAAAGAGGATAAGAAAGAGAATCGTACACTCGAGTCAGTGCAAGAAGTTGGGCCTCACTTTTGGCCAAAAAGTGGAAGTGTTTTTCCTGTTTTTGAAATTTTTTGTCAATTGATGTCAAAGTTTGAGGTATTTAGAGATTGAATATAAAAAAACTCCAGAAATAAAATCTTTAGTGTTCGGAATCTAGTTTTTGAATATGTAATTTATTTGTGTACCCATATGATAGATTGTTTTTTGGTATGGATCTTTAAAAACTACTTTTTCAAAATGTGTATTTCAGGACCATACCACGCTTGTGTATGGACACCATAATTTGACACAAATAAATTAATTTTCGCAAATCATTTCAAAGGGAGTTACCTAATACACCTAAGATTGATGACAAAATTTTTCTTTAATTTTTTATTGAATAATTTTATTATTATTAATTATTAATTGGCTATAAAGGTAAATTTTAAAACCTCTCGTGTACAGACCGCATAATTTGATCAAAATCTCACTTTTTTCTTTTTCTTTTTTAACATCAAAAGAATTGTATGTAGATTGATGACATATAAATTAATTTAAGAAAAAATATAAAATAAAAACATTATTAAAGTTTTAGTGAATGTCACTTTTCAACATTTAGGAGATAGTTTTGATTAATAAATAATGGAAAAATAGAAAATAAACTAATAGCACTATAAAATTTACATTTTTGAAATCAGAACAGTAAGACCTATAATGGGTTTTTGTCTCGTCAAAAAATTCAATGGGAATGACTATAAAAAAATTACGTCAATACTAGAAATTATTGATTAAATGCCTTAGAAAAAAAAAGGATCATAAAGGCATGGCTTGGTGGGGCCAAGCCTATGCCATGCCTTTCCCCAAGGCAAAATTCCATGCAAAAGTCGGGAGCCATACCAAATTCCGCTCATGTCTCAAGAATCGGGCACCCGAATTGTAATTCAAAAATTGGGTGCCTGATTGCTTTCAACCATTGTACCCAACTATTTAAAAATTGGGTACCTGATTTATACATAGGAACCTGATTTATAAAGAATCGGGTGCTCGATTTTTAAGCAATCGGGTACCCATTTCTAATGTACCCGTTGGGCCCCAAAAGCTGCCCCACAAACTGAATTTCAATGATTAAAATGATTGAATAACAGTTTCGATCTGCAACAACGAATTCTATCATGCTTATCCTATTTTCTTGTCCTCTTCTAAAATTTGCAAGCTACTAATTCAAATTCAAAATTGGTGCAAACATGGGATCAAAACAACAAAGAAAGAAGAAAGCAAAAGTTTTGACAGATGAGGAGATTGCAGCAAATAAAGAGAATGAAGCATGACATCAACGAGAGAGAAGATAGAGAATTAGAGACTTGAACAATGTTTCAAAGGAGAAAGACATTGAGGATACCACGATGGATGAAGAGGTCAAAGAAGAGAACCCAATACAAGAAAATTCAGGCGCACATTCTAATCATGCATTCAATACAGGTGTGTCTCCAAACCCTCAAATTTTCTCTCATGTTGAAATTGGTGATTTTTTAGAAGTAGGTTACGATTTAAATGATTTAGATTTTCTTCATGAGAAGCAATTGTAAAATAATCATGCACAAAACACTCCAATTGAGATGCCTACCCCGAAAGAAATACCAAGAAAATTTGAAAATAATATTCAAATCCCAAATAGCAGTGAAAATAGTAAAGGGTCTAAAAATAAAAATTGCATGAATGTAGACATAGAAACACCAACTACTGAACAAACATGTCAGGATGATAGTAAAGTGTTTGAACATAACTTTCATATTCCTAATGATGTGTTAGATAATCTTGAGGGATTGGTTTCATGGAGACAAATTAGCACACATTCTAATAGATTGTATAGGAATTTTTTTTATAATAAGAAATTTGGGTTTCAATGTCAGCTAATGTTACAACTAATTAAAATGTCTAAAATGCAAAAATTAATGAGAAGGTTGGGAATGTATGCAAAACCCAAGAATAAGAATGAGTCTTTAAAACAAGTTTTATCCACTGTTGCTAGTGCTTTTGATTTTATTGGAAAGAGAAGCCAGTCTAAAGATAAGAATGCAACACGACCAGCAATAACAACAACTTTAGTTAACAAATCAACATCTGAAAAAAGATTGATTAGAAACATAAGTGGATATCTTAATGTGAATCATAAGACTTTGGAAAGAGCTATAAAGAGAAGGGTTAACTTTGAATGTGATCCAATAAATATTTTATGGACTTCTAGTGGTAGACTCCTGAGATGTGATATGAAACTTACTAGTGAAGTCAAAAGTTTGATTGAAAATTTTTGGCATGATAATACAAGAGTATCACCTAATTCAAGATATGTTCTTAAATTGAGAATTGGGTCAAAAATACATGATCCACATCCTAAACACCTTTTGGACATGACTCAAACTGAATTGTTTAAAAAATTTGTAGATGGTAAGGTATTAAATATGATGCAGAGCCCTCTGTATTTATCTTCAAGGAATCTTAGTTCAACTCAAGGGATTCACAATAGTCTGGTACACCCTCAAGGAACCAAGAACATCTCAAAGATTACAACAAAGAACCCTGACATTATACATCGATAAAGACAACATCTTCACTCACACAATCAGATTGCGATGTCTGATTGCATTGTTCATAACGTTAATTATAAATATCGTCTTGAAAAAATATTTGGAGGAATTGTTCCAAATTAGTAATTCTAAAACATATCAAAATCTGAGACCAATCCAATAAGCAGATTATGAATTATGTACTCTGAACCAAGACCCATATTTTCTGTCATAAACCAGAAACAAAACTGGTAACCCTGCCTATGACATCAAATATATTTCACAATTTTTTTTCAAATAATCTCAAAAAAATTCCAAATTATCCATCTATGATTCTAGTTTCCAAATATATAAGCCATTTATTTTTCCCATTCACATATAATTTTTCAAGCACAAATCCCTGCCTTCATCTTGAATGGATATATCTAAAAACCAGTTTTCACTCAAATCATCATAACTTTTCCAAATCTAAATGAAAATGATTCAAACCAGTTGGAAATGAAAGGTAGTTCACATATCTTTCCAATGAATATCATTAAAGATCTTGAGTCTCCAAAATATGTCCACATCACACGCTGCAACATGACTGTATTCAGCGAATCTCAAATCTGCAAACATCCACTTTCACAAAAATACCCATAACTTATTCATTTCTTCATAAAATTGAACCAAACCAAAAGCATGAGAAGAAGTATTCATAATAATATATATCCATTACTATATTACATGGTTTCCAGGCTGTACATTTCCGTACAAGGCCTGGAAACTACTCTAAAACTAAAAAAAAACCAATCAAAACCACAACAATAAAATGCACCAAAAATGTATCAAAGTATTTCCTCTTCCCCCAATTGATTTGGTTCGACCATACAATGATTTTTATATCCATTTGATAGTTATAAACCTTCCTAACTACCCCCAAGACCAACCATATACCTTTTTACATCATTTTTCTATTATTAACAACTTTCTCAAAGTTGCATTTTACAACTTTTTACGCAACTTTTATTTTTTTGACAAAAAATGGCTTCATAGCCTTTACAACTTGACCCAAATACAATACAAATGACTCAAATGATTTTAGATGGATGTCAATAGATCCATTCACCAATTAAATAAAATTTTTTACATTATTTATCATATTAAAACCTCCTTTGACAACTTATTACAAATGGCTTCTCTAGCTTTTATATCTTTGTCTTCTTGAAATTTAATGTGCTCCTGCACCATACTCCCAAACTTGAAAAGTTTCCAAGTCCCTTGGAAACATGGAATCAATAACCTGCAAGAAAAAATATTAGATCAAAATCCTCATCTTTTCCTTTGCCTCTTCATGCCTTTATCACCATCATCTTTTCCCTTAAGGACACAGGACTGTCCTCAAAATCATCTTCTCAAATACTCCTTTTAGTGGAGCATTAATGGCTGCAACTTCCACGGTGCTTTATCAGTAAGAGATCCATCTTTACCATTGCTGCTTCAAACTCACCATTAACAAATCTCCCTTATGCCTCACCTAGGAGTCCTCCTCTTTTCCTCTCTCCCTAGTCTCTTAGAAATCAACTAGACCAATCCATGGCCCTTGACCATTCATCTTACCCAACAGTAGATCCTGGAAGATGCCTCACCTTCTTTGTGCCATGCACCTTCTACCCAGCTTTATCTCCATTGGAGAATGGTTATGATAGACCTTCTCTTGTCTACCCATACATTCCAACCTTCATGTGCAGAAAGATGGATAAGCACCTACAACCAAAACTCATCAACAAAAAAAATAAAAATTCTTCAAGGTCCTGGTGTGGATTGCCTCCCTCGGCGCTCTACCCACACACTCAAAAGATCTTCAAGCTCTGATAGCAATCTGATGCAGAGCCCTCTGTATTTATCTTCAAGGAATCTTAGTTCAACTCAAGGGATTCACAATAGGCTGGTACACCCTCAAGGAACAAAGAACATCTCAAAGATTACAACAAAGAACCCTGACATTATACATCGATAAAGACAACGTCTTCACTCACACAATCAGATTGTGATGTCTGATTGCATTGTTCATAACTTCAATTATAAATATCTTCTTGAAAAAATATTTGGAGGAATTTTTCCAAATTAGTAATTCTAAAACATATCAAAATCTGAGACCAATCCAATAAGAAGATTATAAATTATGTACTCTGAACCAAGACCCATATTTTCTGTCATAAACCAGAAACAAAACTGGTAACCCTACCTATGACATCAAATATATTTCACAATTTTTTTAAAAATAATCTCAAACCAATTCCAAATTATCCATATATGATTCTAGTTTCCAAATATATAATCCATTTATTTTTCCCATTCATATATAATTTTTCAAGCACAAATCCCTGCCTTCATCTTGAATGGATATATCTAAAAACCAGTTTTCACTCAAATCATCATAACTTTTTCAAATCTAAATGAAAATGATTCAAACCAGTTGGAAATGAAAGGTAGTTCACATATCTTTCCAATGAATATCATTAGAGATCTTGAGTCTCCAAAATATGTCCGCATTACACGCTGCAACATGACTGTATTCAGCAAATTTCAAATCTGCAAACATCCACTTTCACCAAAATACCCATAACTTATTCATTTCTTCATAAAATTGAACCAAACCAAAAGCATGAGAAGAAGGATTCATCATAATATATATCCATTACTATATTACATGGTTTCCAGGCTGTACATTTCCGTACAAGGCCTGGAAACTACTCTAAAACTAAAAAAAAACCAATCAAAACCACAACAATAAAATGCACCAAAAATGTATCAAAGTATTTCCTCTTCCCCCAATTGATTTGGTTTGACCATACAATGATTTTTATATCCATTTGACAGTTATAAACCTTCCTAACTACCCCCAAGACCAACCATATACCTTTTTACATCATTTTTCTATTATTAACAACTTTCTCAAAGTTGCATTTTACAACTTTTTACGCAACTTTTACATTTTTGACAAAAAATGGCTTCATAGCCTTTACAACTTGACCCAAATACAATAAAAATGACTCAAATGACTTTAGATGGATGTCAATAGATCCATTCACCAATTAAATAAACATTTTTACATTATTTATCATATTAAGACCTCCTTTGACAACTTATTACAAATGGCTTCTCTAGCTTTTATATCTTTGTCTTCTTGAAATTTAATGTGCTCCTGCACCAAAATATTACCATTAGTCAAAGATCTTTTGAAAAGTGTAAACCATGGTATGTAAGGATTAACAAGGAAAGAATCACATGTCGTTGTAAAACTCATATTCAATTTCATTACCATTATGATGTATTTCGATCTATACGTGGTATCATGTGTAGTAAAGAAATGTTGCAAGAATGTGGTATAAAAATACCAGCTCAAACTAGGAAAGATTTCATATCAAGTTTGTTTTGTAAGCCACCTAATGATCAATACTTTCTTTTCGATGCATGTCTTTCTAGTACATGTGATATGTGCGGTAATCTTTCTTTGTTAGATGAATGTTTGCATGAAAATGCTTTGACTACTTTTGGACAACAATTAGTTGAGGTAAAAAGATTCAAAACTATTGAATATCCATTGTAGGATGGGAAGATTGGAAGAAGGTGTGATCTGGTTACAGATAAAGTTAGTTTTCATGCATTTATGGATGAGTTTAAGAGTGTGATCATATCAAAATATGTTAAACACTCTCAATATTCTAGATGGCCTGATGGACAATTTCACATATGTAAGAATACATTTTCAATTGGTACTATACTTTCAGTTGTTGACTTTGCAAAGAACTACACGCTTACACCGCAAGAAAAGGTACAACCACAATATTACAATTTAGTGCAAGTAACAATTTATGTTCATATAGTTTATAAGCATGCACCAGTAGTATAGAGGAGGATCGAAAAATATTGAGAGAGTGCCATTTTTATTTAAGTGATAATAAACTCCATTCATCTTAGTTTGTCCAATATTGTTTCAAGGTCTTTTATGATAATTTAAAAGAGAGACAAATTCAAATGACACAACATTGGATATGGTTAGATAATTGTACAGGACAATTCAAGAATGCTATAATGTTCTATTGGTTGAGTAGGACACATAGGAAAACTAACATTAAAAATGTGTGGAGTTTTTTTGACGCTGGACATGGTAAAGGAGAACATGATGGTGCTGGTGCATGCGTGAAGAGAGCCATTAGTAGAGAGCAATTAAAATTTGTGGAAAAAGCTAAATTCAAAAATGCACATGAGATTGTCGAATGGTGTAACAAATATTTATACACGGGATCAAGTCAGAACTCTACAATCAAATGTTTCTTCTACCTAGTTGAAGAAAATAATATCCCTTCAAGATATGATTGTGGTACAATTAGTGGGTCAGCTAAATGGCATTCATTTAGGAGTTCAGATTATAACACTTGGACTATATGGACTAGGGAGCTTGCTTGTTTTTGTCAATTTTGTCTTATAGGTGAATGGGAAGAATGTGAGAATACAGAATGGGTTGAAGATTGGCAAAAAAGGTCATTAGCACCTACTGACATGCATTTTGAAGATGATATAGTAAATGAATGCTAGAATGTTACTTTTGCATCAGAAGACTATGATCGTATTTCAGACCTCATAGAACCTGGTATGCACAATTTAATTAGATTTTTTTTGTGATCTTATGCTTCAATTTATATAATTTGCATATGTACACTCATGTGATTAAAGTGTTTCTATACTTTATCTTATCTTGTAGGACATGTTTATGCTATTATTGCACCTAGTGATAATGATGAACAAACTGAGTATTGTGTAGCTAGATGTGTGGAACCTAAGAAAAAATTGATATGTCATCAAGTAGACGATGATGGTTTTGACTATCCAATTGAGTCTGTTGTTGTAGCTGGCACCTGGCTACGTTGATACCTAACAAGAAGAAATGGTTTGCCAACATTTGAAGACTACCAAACCGAAAAGAAGATTTTACACTATTCTCATTTGGTTGTGGCAAAAAATATCAAATTAGACAGATACAAAGGGAGACCCGCCAATAATGTATTATGGAAAATTTCAATGGACGAGCATGAGACAATCATAGATGCATTGCAAAAGAGAGAGGATGTAGATGGTACAGTGGGATGACTACATTTAAATCAAACACATGTAAGTTTTTTCATTTTGTATTATATATATATATATATATATATATGTACTTATATAATTTAATTACATGTATGTTTGTGTTGTCAATACCAATTTAGAGAACTTATATACCTCTTATTTAGGTCTCAATTACAATTTATGCAAATTTAAATGTTAAAGTGGATCAAACATCAACATCTTATGCAATTTCACATAGTAAGTACATACAAATTACACATATATTTACATAGTTCAGATACCTTGAATATTATTTTATGTGTTTATTAACATGTGTGTTTTTGTTTTACATTTTTATTTTACAGGACCTCATTTGAAGAGATGTGTTGAACCAATTTTATGTTTTGAGTTCACTGAACTATAAATATATCATTGACATTGTCTTACATATATTGTGAAATATGTTGTACAAACTAATTCAAAAATGAGAGTTTACTTCTATTTGAAAGTTAAAGGTATGCACTTGATAAATTATAAATTAATTGTCAATTTAAGTAATGACCTCCTATTTTGTTCCATTACTTTTACATTCAAGCATGTTTGAACTAATGTTTGTTTGAAGTTTCAAATTACTATTGATTGTAATATTAAAAACATTACTCATTGTATTGATTATATGCTAGATCATTACTCATTGTATTCATTGTATTGATTATATCTTACATTACCAAACACCACATTAAGATCACTTTTGAGACATTGTTAGGTACGTTATCCATGCATGTGTGTCTTAAGGGGACATGGGAGTCCTAATAGGTCATTATGTCTGTTATAGGTTATGATAGGTATTCATATGTTTACTACCACATAATAGGTCTTATTAGGTGATAATGAGTCTTACATTACCAAACAACACATTAAGATCACTGATGATAAATTGTTAGGTACATTATCCATACATGTGTGTCTTAAGGGAACATAGGAATCCTAATAGGTCATTATGTCTGTTATAGGTTATGATAGGTATTCATATGTTTACTACCACATAATAGGTCTTATTAGGTGATAATGAGTCTTACATTACCAAACAACACATTAAGATCACTTATGATACATTGTTAGGTATGTTATCAATACATTTTTTAATCTAGTAGGTCAATTTTATTTGTATGAATCTCAATGCATAAATTGGATGTGATATTTATCCAATAATGCTCTATAGATAGTTAAAATTATTGTTCATCTTGCATATATACTTACAAAATGTGTTATATGTTCATGAATAAAATATGTCAAAATAAAGAAAATGGTTTGAATATACTTAAAACATGGTGAAACATAATAATATATAATACATACACAAACATGATAAGAAGTTGTAAAAAAATAGTACATGGTCTAACATACATCATAACATGATCTATGAAGTGAAAAAATACATGGTCTAACATATAGTTTTAACTATCCTAACACAAAGTGTATACATCATAAATAATATACATCATAAAAAAAAAATCTATAGGTGCCAACAAGACGTAATCTATTTGATCAAATATCCTCTTTACTCTATGCGAAGAGGACTCAGATGGATCACCATGTGTAATATGAGCCGTCTCATCATGTTGGACACCCTGTGAGTTGGTAGATGGATCACCCTATGTAACATGAGGCACGTCTCATCATGTATGTGCTTAATTGAAATGGGTCTCAAAATCTAGCTTGAAAATAAATTAAATATTCACTACATAATAAAATAAATACCACATGAGATGGGTGTCCCTCAGTAACGAGAGGAGGTGCATGTCAAAACTACCAAATGCAGCAGTTGTGAGGTCCTGTGATTTACAATACATACATTTTTTAAATTTGATTTTCGAGCATAATGAACTATACATTATTTACATAAATCACAATACTCACCTCAAATGATGATGTAGGTACCTCCATCTGACTAAGTCCTATGCTCTCAGCAACACTCATGGTGACATAGTCCTAAAATTATGGATATATAAATGTTTAGTCAAAATTAGATATACATGAATAATTACAAAGTACATAATTTGTACACTACATTTTTTATACACTATAAATTTAACATGTATATATAATATCTATATATATATATATATATAGATATATATATATATATCATACCTAAGTGATAGCCAATGCCACAGATGTGTGTACAGGTATGCTAGCACGATAATCATAAGATGGAGTAAAAAATAGACTATACCAAGGCTTGTATGGATGAGTATGATAGGGCTCCTATTCGTAAAATCAAAAAACATAAAATATATATACATGTGAGTGAAAATTGTTCAGATTATAAGTTAATAATAATGTACATACATAAAAATAATACAAATTATTTGTCTTCAGTCAAAAGTTCATACCGCATGTATTTGAGGCTATGCCTCAATGGTAACTGGAGTAGGACTTGTACTAACATCAATCTGTGTAGATGTAGACTATCCCTACAAAATCAGATAAAAAGAACATATGAGCACATTTTATTAAATTCAAATTTGAATGTACATTTTTACAATGTAATTCAAAGTGCAAACTGTATAAGGGATGCCAACGTCTGTAGGTCTCGAAAAAAGACTATACTACCTCCTAGGAGAAACAGTATCATCCATCCTCTATTATTTCAAAAGTAAAAATTAATATAGTTAATACAATTACACATGTATGTAGAAAGTAAATAATTATGTGTACTTTATATTTATATTAAAATTAAAATTTTACCTGCTGCTCTTGACTCTCTCCAAGCTCTCTCTACTCCATGAAGTCAACAAATGATAGGTAGTGTATACATCATCATCAAAATCTGCACCCTTAGCATAATGGCCATTGTGTGTTGCACCGGGATTACTCTGGGGGCCTGTGCATATGCCTCCATAGCTAGTACAAACATGTCCAAGTGGAGGAGCATGTACCACCTGCGTCCATTGCTGTACTAAATTTCCTGAAAGGGCACTCAAATGGGTAAAAGTAGATGAAACTGCTTCATGATGGTGAGGAGTAGACAAAACAAGAGTAGGAAGAGGTACAAGGGGCTCAACTTGCCTATGATTTCTTGTTCTATCACTCAGCTTTGTCCCAGGCCTATCCTGAGGCATCCCTCTACCAACCCCCTGAAATGCTTTCATATCAAAATAGTTGGGTTTCAAACCCAACTCAAACTCAGCCCATAAATTCCTAAGGAAGTACACGGGCACCTCATGGTTAGCATGTGGTGGATGGTCAAATACCATCCACCACCGCTCCCAAAAATGTGCTGCTATACATGGATGTGTATAGCACCTAATGGAAATGCGAGGCTTCTTATCACTAATTGCTTCACCCATCTTAGGTTTTACAAAATAATTTTGAAAATTCCCTTTACCTATATGCAGGTTATAAACCTCTCTGTATGATAATCCATCAGAGTAGAAAGCACGCATGCTTTCCCTCCAGGATCTAAATGAATCAATGTCTGAATCAAAATGATGGATGGATTCAATCACGCCTTGCATGCTATCTGCATGATGTAGTAGGTAAGGGGTGGGGTGCCTCTCATGTCGGATAGCCTCTATATCACGCATGAGGTCGTTGAGGTTACACCTCATGGTCTCGTGGAGCTCATCTGCGGTGGGTGGTCGAGGTGTGGGTGGAGGTGGAGGTGGAGGTGGAGATGGAGGGGGTGGAGGTGGGGGTATGGGAGGGGGAGAAAGTGGCAGTGGATCCATCAAATATAATCTGCATATATGTTTAAACAACATAAAACATAAAAAATGAAAAAAATACATCACAACATAAAACATGACAAAATTACTATTTAATAAAATTTAAATCTAAAATTTATCAACTATATCTATAGAAATGTGCATATCTTTATTAAAATCATATCAATTAAATAAATAAAGTTAAACACTTAAGTCAAATTAAACATTAATTACCAAAATTTTAAGTCTAATCGTAAAATAATAGTCCAAAAAAAATATCTAGGTTAGTTCAAGGCTTCTTTTCTTAAAATAGGAGCCACCAAGCTAATTTTTCTTTCATGTACACTTATTTTGTGACACTGGGGGATTGTATGAACTCATTATAGATTATACATGTTCATCTCAGGATGAAACAAAGTTAAGATTATGACAAGGTTATGGTTTACAATTTTGTTATCTTAACGGTTTTCATGATGGCTAAGCTTAAGATTATTATAATGATTATGGTCCTTTAATGTTAGGGAACTTACCTAGGATTATGGTTTTAGTTAGAATTATATTTAGGTTTCAGATATTTATTATGGTCCTATTGTTTATAGGATATATAATAGATGGAATTAGGATGAGAGTTAGGGTTATAATTAGAATGAAAGCTTAGAGATAGAATTATGATTTGATTAAAAAATATTTATGATTGTAGTTTGAATCCTAAATATTATCTGCTTTTTAATGCAAACTATAAGTGTAGATCATGTTAGGTAATGAACTAATACATGTGAGCCCTATCCCTAACCATATAATAATCCTAATTCTAATCATAATTCATAATTCATTACCTTATGAAGCTTTGGCTATCCATTTCATTGCTAGAGTAATACCTTGGCTATCCACAAAATGTTCCTAATAGATTTATATAGAAGACCAAAACTGATTTAACTAAAATGAGCAGGAAGAAGAGAAACTTACACCCAATATGAGGAGAGAATCCTTTAACATACTTAAATTCTACCAACCAAAGTGAGATAATTAGAGTTCCAATTGTTGAGTTTTCCAAATATTTTCTTGTTGATATAAAGACACATTTCATTTATATGTTAGCATTTACTACAAATGGAATCCCTAGGTACCTAACCACTTAATTATGAAATCTCCATCCAATATCATATTTACTACAAAAGGTAGGGGACTCAATATTTAGCCCCAATAAGATAGATGTAGAGACACAAATCTTACTACCCGATACAAAGAAAAGAGGTTCAATTTGATCATTAAATGACTCGTGTTGCACTCTTCTAGCTTAAAAAGAATAAAAATATTATCAACAAACTATACGTTAGATACTTATTAATTATTTGGAGAGTAGATCCTCTAACTTTTAGAGACAAATGGTTATCTCTAAGGAGATAATGTAATGAGTCAATGTTCAACAATAAAAAATAAAGAGGATGCAAGAGGACACCCTTTCATAATTGATCTAGAGAGTCCTAAAAATTATTATCTAACCCCATTAATTTCTTTACTAAAACCTTGACACCAATAATAAGAGAGGACACCATTTGACATAATATTGGATGGAATCCTAGGCTTGCAACATCATCATAGTGAAACTCCATTACACCCTTTTGTAGACATTTTCATAATCAATTACTTGAGCATGCCTACGCTCTATCCTAGAAATGTTTCCCAATCCAAAGCCTTCCAATAGGTTATCAAGTTCTCCAATATGCATAAATATCCTTAACAAAACACTTTTGTGTAGGGTTAATGATCTTGGGTAGGATATCTTCTTGTCTAGAGGCTAAGGCCTTTGCAATAATTTTGTATGATATGTATTTAGGAGTGTCCTATCTCTAATTTTTAATGAGATTCTTATCTCCCCTTGGGGATCAATTTTATGAGCCCTCCATTGATTACTTGACCTAGGGATTTTATGAGCCCTCCATTGATCACTTGATCAATTTTATGAGCCCTCCATTGATTACTTGACGTAGGGATTTCTCATTACTAATTTTTTGGATGGAGGAGCTGATTTATGATAGAAATTGGTTTATCAAGGAATAATGCATCTTCATTCTAGGAATGATGGTTCTCATTTTATCCCTATCTTCTAAATCATTTTGAACTATCATCGTCTTATAACCAAAAAAATTGATAGTAAAATTAGGAAAAAGATCTTACTACATATCACTAGGGGGTGGGTATTTATTTTTATAGAATAAGGCAATATTTTGTTATGTGGCCTTCCTTTCTGCAAAGGCACTAAACATTTAGGCTACCCATACAGGAAAATAGGAAACAAATAGGGGAATCTCTAGTCTACAAAAAAAACTTTTAGGCACTTCCAACCCAAGATAAATAGAAATTAGTCCACCCTAACATAATTATCTAGTTAGGGATTGGGGTGTTACAATGCTTCAATACCCTCCTAATTAGATATTACATGATGAATACTCACTTAGGATATAAAGGTTTAGGCATCCAGCGGAAAGACAAGTTATTCACTTCTTTAGATATATTCTTAGGCATCCAAGGGTGTAGTCTGGGCTCCTACTCACACTGATGTGGACACCTCCACCTCTTGATCGTGAGCAAGGGTTACTTAATAAGATGCCTGATTCATTCAAGTCTCTTCTAATTTTTTTATGATGTATCATTTTGAGACCTTGATATCAATGTTTAATTAGTTTTAGGATTAGGGTTCAATTTGGTTTGTACTGTTTGATTAGGTTTACATGCTTAGGTTTCAATTAGGACAAGAGTTAATAAATTGAATTAAGTTTTAAAGTGCTAAATTTGGTTTTAGATATAGAATTATAGTTAGAGCTTTTATATTAAAAACCAACATTAATTCAAAAAATTTAGGTTTGAATTTTGTTTTAAAGTGTTGAATATATTATTGAGTTCTAGTTTAGGGTGATTTGGTTTAGTCTTAAGGTCAATGTTTAACTTGTTCAATCTTAGGGTAATGGTTCAATTTGGTTAATGGTTGGGGAAAGGATTTAAGGTTAAATTCAAGGTTTCTACTGTTAAGTTGGGATATATAATTAGGTTTATGATCATGGTTTAATTCAATTTGGTTTATAAGTATAATATTAATTAGTTAAGGGCCAGGATTACCTTTCAATCTAGTTTGATATATTCAATTTGGTTTAGGGTTAACCCAGCGGTTAGTTTATTTTAGTCTTAAATATTAAGATATAATGCTTTGATGTCACTCATCTTTTGATATTTTGATTATATTACCCCTATACATGTTGATAACTTATATGTGATGAATCTTACAAATATTATTTGATCTCAGTACATGTGTCATGGTTATTTTTTTTTAGTTTATGTACATGAGATGCTCCTATATATGGTGTTTTTCTTTTCTTATAATATATAGTGTTAAATATATATAAATTTACCTAAGCACCCTTCTTGATTATCTATGATGGACATGTCGTAAATGAAATATCTCTATATGATTCTTTTGATATGATATGCATGGATAATATATATAATGAAAATTTTAAATCCTTCCTATGCAATAAATGATGCAATTAGATATGTACAAATGTTATTAGATTCACATGTACATGACACGTAGATGTAGATATGATGCTCATCTAGGATAATTTAGTTTAAATCATAAATAAGGTTACAATTTTAGGGTTTGACATTTATATAATTAGTACTCAAGGTAAGATAGGAAAGTTATTTAATTATTTATATAAATTACCTAGTGTAAGTTTTAGCAAATTAAGATTAAGGTTAAGATGATAGTAAGGGTTATGATTAGAGTTAAATTCAATACAAATTGACATTATAGTTAATCCTAAATGACGCCCAACCAAGTGATCCAAAGAACTAATCAAAAGTTTTACTAAGCAAGCAATAACATACATACAATAATTTACATTTATAAAAAACATAAGAGGTTGCATTCCTTAATGAGCAGATTTACATTTCATTTTAAAATAATTATAAATACTAAAAGTAAAATAAATAACACATCCACATGAAAGAATATTAACTACTTCAGTTCAATCCATTTAAATAATTTATATACATTTGTTCCAAATGCCACTTGGCAAATTAATTTGGAATGCACAATCATCCACTATACATGTCACAGGGTATGAAAGGCTGAAAGAATATACATTTATAAAATAGTTTACATCATCCATTTTCGATCCATGAAACAAAGTACAATACAATTTAAGTAAAATCATTTTAAATACTAGAAGTTTTTTGTTTGGATCCCTTGGCAGGCTGTTATGTGATTAAGTACTTAGTTATATATGTTTAGGGTTTTATTGTACATAACTATATGGGTAGGTCAAGATTATAGTTTAAACAATGAATTTAGGTCGAGGTTATAGTTAAAACAAGGTCGAGGTTATATGGTTCTAGATCAAGGTTGTATTTATTTGTAAAATTACATGTTTAAACAATGAATTTACATCTAATCTAATCTTTCAACATTGTAATAAATACATAAATTAAATACATTTCAAAACATCTAAAATAATAAATTTTTAAATAAACATTTACAAAACTATATTTTAATTAGCAAATACAAAAATTTAAACATCTACTCATTAACAATGTAAATTTACAATTTTAGGTATATTAAAAATGAAAAAAACAATAAATTAACATACATATTAAATTGAAAATTGAAAAAAAAAAAGTAAAATAGTACAAAACATATTAAAATTCCTGGTATATTGAAAACTAGCAACAAGGGAGTGGTCGGTTGGGCTGAAAATCGGGCTCCCATATGCATCTCTAATCGGGCTCCCATTTTTGAGGTCATGAAAATGACCTCAAAAAATGCCAAAAAAGAGGGTTAAATAAAGTCTTACAAATTGAATACCCTATTTTTTAAAATTGGGTACTTGATTTGTAAGAAATCGGGTACCCAATTTTTAAAAATAATTGGGCGCCTGATATTTGAGCACCTCGGGCACTCGATTCACTTTTAAATATCGGGTACCTATTTTTGAAATTTGGCTTGAGTGCCTGAAGCTTAATTTTAGAAATGGGTACCCAATTTTTTAATAATCGGGTACCGGTTTATGAGAAGTACAATTTTGCGGATCTGACTTCTGTGGAATTATGACCCAACTTCTTGCGGTCACCCACTCACCTCATTGAAACTCATTGAAGATTAGAAAGAGGTTGAAAAAAATTAAGAGGATAAGATGAATACCAAGATAGAGGAGTAGGTATCCATACATACACTGGTCACTTTACTAGTCACTACACCTCCTCCCAATAACTAGACTCTTCAAAGGTTGAGTATTCAAGCTATACCATTGTATATATCAAGGCCAAGTACAAGTACACCTAAGAGTGATGAGACTACATCATTTGAGCATGTGAGTTTAGATGAAGTGATTGTTCTACCCTAGTTTGAATTAACAATAATCATACTTGAAGAAATTGTTGTTCTGCAAGAGGCTCTACAAAGGAAATCAAGGCAAGAAATCTTGAGAAGGGAGCATAAGTAAAATCAGGTTTTACTTGATATTAAAGATATTTTTGTTGATGCTTTTCATATTTCAGATTCATTTTCCAATAAGCCTTTTTTAGAGAAATGTGTACATATAGTTGATAAGATAAAGGATGAGGATATAGAGACAAATGTAAAGTTATTGAAATGGTCTAAAAGGAAATTTTACACTAAGGCTATGGACTAGATATCTAGTGTTATTGCACTAAGACAAGTTGATTTATTAAATAAGATGGAGAGTGTAAAAGAAGTTTTGGATTAAATTTTCTCTCTATATAGAAAATTATGTGATGTTGATATCTTTAATAAAGAAACTCAATAGTCAATTAATTAGCTTCAAGGAGATTTACAATTAATAGGTACTACATTGAGACAATCTCCTCAAACTATTCAAGTTCATTTTCAGATATATTATTGAGTTCATTTTTAGATATATTGCTGACACAGAGTCGGCTTGCTGAGTTGCAAACAAAGGATGCAAATATAAGATAAATTTTTTTCAATATTCAGTCCATGTTGAAGAATCATCTATGAAGAAAGATTCTTATCTTTCTAGACATAAAGCTCTAGTAGATGTGGCAGCAAATCTAAAAATACAAATGGGTGAGTGCACCAAGATGGTGTACAAAAAGCGGGTATAAGTGGACACATTTTTTCTGAAATCAGGTAAACCTAAAATTGGATGAGACATTTGAGGGTCATCCACTAAAAATGACAAGATGTATAAAACATATAAATTGTAGTACTATGAATCTACTTTCTAAACTATCGAGTTTTAAAAAAATGGATAATAATAGGTGGGTCAAACCTTGCACATACGAAAAACAATCCTTGTTTCTTTTAGAAAACATAACATAGTTATTTTCATGTGTAGCACAAAAGATTAAGTTATATTTAGTATCTTGGATATCCCTTTGGTAGGATGATAATTAAGAGTCATATCTAGAAGTTGTTTATTTTTTTGTAATTTTATGATGAGTATTTTTTTATTATGAATTATTGAATTGACTACATCCTGAAAGTTTGGTACTTGTTTGTGTGCTGGGCATAACTTGCATCTAAATAATCGAAAATGAAAACTTTATTTAAAAAAGTGTATAGAATCAAGTGGAGAAAAAAAAAAATTTGTTTTGAATTTGATTAAGTATATAAAAGGTTATTAAAAAAATGGTAGGCATATGTCTATGAGGAATGCCAAGGCTTTAGTAAAAGTAATTACAGTTTACAACATTAATGTTTTCCAAAAGGAGAGAGAAAATTATATGGTTAGAAAACTAAGAAGACATGTAAGATTATGGAGGTGAATTTAGAGATATCCACTTCACCATTAACCTGATGAAGGAAAAGACAAGAATTCATCTTAGAAGATGAAAAAATGTCTAAAGGAAAAAATTGGAGGGAAAATAGTCTCCCAAGGCTTTCGGTCATTTCCCTATGCTATCACCAAGCCATAACTCAATTGGGTTTCTAGGATTCAAATAACCCGATTGGGTTATGAAATAAAAAATTGCATTCAAAACCTAATCAAGTTATTAAAAAATTGATCAGGTTTTGAAGAAGTAAAATTTAGTTTTTCAAAACCTATTTGGGTTTTGAAGAACTAAAAGTAGGCTTTATTGCAAAGGCAATAACTTTCACATATAGAGTCTGATTAACTTTGTTCAAAATGCATTGGAAAGATGTTGAAGAAATATACAGTGACATGATGTAGATAAATGAGTTTTATGTCATTAAAATTCATTTTCCATCAATTTGAATTAAGCATAATCTAAAATAGGTAGTCATTGTTTTCCAAATGCATTATCAATAGGTAAACACAAATGCTAACATAGTGTTAATTCTCTCTCTCTCTCTCTCTCTCTCTCTCTCTCTCTCTCTCAAAAACACATACACATAATCATTCACTAACTAAATAAATCCCAAGACATATCCCTTACTTTTCCTAACCTCTCACATTCTTTAACTAACTAATAACCTCTCTCTCTATCTAAATTGTTACCCTTACACATTGTATCTTACCAAATAATCCCTAAGCCTCCTCCTCCTCCTCCTCCTCCTCCTCCTCTCTCTCTCTCTCTCCCTCTCTCTCTCTCTCTCTCTCTCTCTCTCTCTCTCTCTCTCTCTCTCTCTCTCTCTCTCTCTCTCTCCTTCCTATGTCCCTCTCTATCCATCACTTCATCTTTGTCTCACTCTCTCCATCTCCATCTCACTCTCTTTTGTCCTATCCTATCTCTCTCTCTCTCTATCATATCTCCTAATTTCTCTCTGTAATATCCCTCTCTCTCTATCAATTCATATCACTAGTTCTCTCTATCCTATTCCCTAATCTCTCTCTCCTATGTCCCTCTCTCCATCACTTCATCTCTCTCTCACTATCTCCATCTCTCTCACTCTCTCTTATCCTATCCCCTCTCCCTCTTCCTATCCCCTACTCTCTCTTTACATGATGTTCCCAGTTCAAGGATTAGTGGTTAGGAAGAGAGAAGGGGGGTTAGGGATTAGGGGCTAGACAGAGAGGGAGAGTGAGAGGGAGAGAGTAGAGGATAGGGAGAAATAGAGGGGATAGGATAAGAGAGAGTGAGAGAGTGAGAGAGAGATAGAGAGAGAAGGAGATAGCAGGATAGGATGGAGAGAGTGAGAGGGGATTATACATGGACAAAGAGAGTGAGAAATATGAAGAGAATGGGTTAGGATGGAGAGAGAGAGAGAGAGAGAGAGAGAGAGAGAGAGAGAGAGAGAGAGAGAGAGAGAGAGAGAGAGAGAGAGACAAGGGGATAGGATGGAGAGAGTGAGAAATATGGTGAGAGAGAGAGGAGGGTGGGGAATAAGATGGAGAAAGAGAGGGGGGATATGATAGAGAGAGTAAGGGAGGCAAAGGAATGTGTGTGTGTGTGTGTGTGTGTGTGTGTGTGAGAGAGAGAGAGAGAGAGAGAGAGAGAGAGAGAGAGAGAGAGAGAGAGAGAGAGAGAGAGAGAGAGAGAGAGAGTAGGAGTTCATGTGAGAATGAGAGAAGCTAAGATTTAGTAAGAGTGAGATTAGGAGTTAGTGAGTGAATGAGAAAGTAATTTTATGTGTGAGAAATGGATAGAGCGAGTGAGAGAGATGATAGAAAGATAAAAGCTATCATTATACTCTTACCTACCTATGCGCCCCATGTTTGGATTGCGAATAAATTATTGATTTCCTACTACTATTTTAGTTGCACAATGTTTTAGATCTCTTCAATATCTTTTAACACACTTTGAACGGAGTCAATTGGAGTTTGGATGTGACAGTTATGGCTTCTAGAGTAGAGCCCATTTTTATTTCTTCAAAATTTGATCGGGTTTTGAATAAACTGATTGGGTTTTGCATAACCCAATTAGGTTTAAAAACCTAATTGGATTTTGGATTTTATGTATTTTTGCTAGGCCTGGCCACTTTTTAAAATTTTACATAACCTGATCAAGTTTTTAAAAAACTGATTGGGTTATTGAAAATTTCACTTTTTTTTGGGGTGGTGTCCACTTATTTGTACACCATCTTGGTGCACTTACTGGAATTCAATATTTATATACACCATCTTGGTGTCCAATATTTAGATACACTATAACTGTACCACCTAAATGACATAAGTGTCAAAAAGGGGGATTTTGAAGATTTTGTAGATCTCACAAATTTTGGAAAATTTTGTCAAGGCAGATATCTACTCAGAAGGATTTAACGAAATGAAATAAAGTATTTAATTAGAGGGAGTGATAAAGTATGGGAGACATCATTTTTTGCAAATTTTGAGAGTTTGAAATTTTGTATAGAAGCTGAATAGAGATGATAAATTGTTTTACTTATGCATAAAATAAGATTGTATATCCCAAGACAAAGTGTTTATGCCACTCATGTCAAAGGGGGAGATTGTTAATCTCATTATGATTTAGACAAAGTAGTGACAAAACACTTAGTCATTATCTAGCAAAGAGCAATGCAAGTCAAGTGCATAGTGTATGCCAAGCATAAGTCTCTAGACAATACATGTTGAGTAATATGGAATTTAGTGCCAAGCACTAGTAATTGTCGAGAAGATAGTGTGTTCCGAGTGATCTAAGTGTTGAGCCATTAGAGAAGCCAAGTATCAACATAAAGAGCATAGTGAAGGGCGAGCATCAGAGTCTATTGATGCTGAATTACTCATCTTTGATATAGATTTTTTTATGGAACAAACTTCTACATAAACTATTTTTGGCCGACATGAACATAAATTTTTGATATTAACTAATAAGGATCTACTCATATTATGAATAACTATGCTAATACATGGAACCAATCAAATAAAAGGAAGAATTAGCAGTAATAAAGATCAACCATAGTCATTGATGATGACCTAGCCCATATCCATAATGCCTATTTAAAGAGTAAACTATAAGAGGGAGTGATAATGATGCGAAGATAAGTATTACATGAACAAGGAGAGGAATGGTAAGAGAATAGAGGGTATTTCATGGTGGAAATGATGGCTAAGTTATGAAACTACAATGAAGAATAAGTTTGAGGAGAATAGAGATAAGAAGTTAAAGGATAGAGAAGATAGATCTGATCAAGAGGATCAGGAGATAACCAGTAAAGAGGAGATCTAATATAAAGCAACAAGGTGCTAATTGAAGGATCAAGGGGGTTGAATCATCTTGACATGTGATACAAAGTAAATCTCTTAAAAAAGTAGTCCTAACATACTTTTTTAAATCTCCTAATAGAGTGCTTACTTAGATGTGAGTTTAAATTCTTTATTCAAGGTGAGACCTAATAGTCTTGTAAGCCTTTAATAGGGTAGATCACAAATTATGATAAGAAATTTGTAGCCATAATTGGCCACACTTTACAAATACAATAGTGAAGATTTATGGGTGTCATCCCCACCCCTATTTTACTTTCTTGTTGGAGGGTTTCTGGGTAACCAAAATCTTATGTGTACATTATGCTTTGGATATGATGCATGGTTACTTATTGTAGTCAACATGTTAGGTTATGAGATGGATGTATCATGAATTTTTTTAATGATAAAAATTTTAAGTGCTGATTCACCCCCCAACTTTCCCATTGTTATTTCCAACAATATCTTCCTAATCTTCCAACAAAGAACCATGTAGATTTCATTTTGGATCTTGAATCCATTAAAAACTTCAAACAAAAGTACTTGGTGGGGAATGGTAGATTTTGTATATGCAAAATTGGGGGCCTCTAATCCTCACATACCTGCAAGATCATCCCAAAATAAACATCAAATTGTTTATCCAAAAAGTCTAATAGAATGGGTTGTTTCCTTCTAACTAGAAGGATTATGCCTTTGCTCTTAGAATGAGAAGTGGGCAACCATACCTCTAGAATGAAGGATTTATGCAACTAAATGAAAGTGAAATTAATCTAGATGAGAGATGCAATTGTTAATCTAAGAAATGAAGAAACATGCTATGCTAAATGAATGCATTCTTCAAGCTAATATGAGATTGCAATATAAGAAATAAACTAAGAATGCAAGAATGAATTGAGTCAATATTTCTGCATAAATTCAATGCAAATTCCAATTTTCAACCTTTTATAGAATCCAAGAGGTAATTGATAGTCGAGATTAATTCGAATGGATGATCAAGATTGAAGATGAGACTTAAACATAATGGAAACTTCCTTATCAAAAGGGAGTTAACTAATTGCTTTTGAGTTCAAAAAGGAGTTAATGATTTAAATCTGAGTAAAATAAGGAGTTAATTGATTTAATTCCTTTTATGATTTTAGTTCACCCAAAGTTTCCATTTCTGAACTAAAGAGAAGATTTTGGAGAGAATATTAAATTTAATAAAATAGAATATGACCCAATAAATGGATAAAATTTAATTAATTAAATAATTAAATTCAATAATTAAAAAAAAAAGAGATATCTTATTAAAAAAAAAAAATTTAATTCCTTTGTACATTAGCTTAAAAAGGTAATTTTAATTTAATTAAAGTAGAACGCTTATAATTAAATTAAATTAAATCAATAGGTTTATGTAGCTACATGAGTTGATACTTATGAACTAAATAAATAATATGATTAATGCAGATTAGGGTTTTTTGCATTTGACACCTAGGTCAAGTAGCGATCATCAGAATTAGCATTGCCTAGTAAAATAGGACTTAGGAATAATTGAATAAACCAAAGTTGGTTAATATGGAAATGTGCCAATTTTGGGGTATTATAGGTTTAGGAAAGTGAAAGGTAATAAATTATGAGATGCTATTATAGTTAATTGATTCTTAATATTTAATACAAATATGTTGTAAGTCATCTATTTACTTTTGCATAGTTGCTAAAGAGTGGAATGTAATACATTTATTTATTGCAAACAATCAAAATTTGATGACACTATAGATTGAACAATGTCAATATTTTGGTCATAGATTAAAATGGGAATCTATGTCTTCATTGGTTAAGAGAGCTCATTGTACAAGACTATGGCATTTTGGTTGATATACTTGATTGACTTTAATTCCTTTCAGATTATTTCTCTTCATTGTCAAATGGTATAGACTATGACTCAATCAAAATGATTATGATAGAATTGTTAATGAGTATGAAAATAGATTTTTAATGATTAATACAAGGTAATTTGAGCTAGTTGGGGATGAGCCCTATGTTCTTCCTAGCCAATGTGAGAAGGTATTTTACTTAGAGGTTCTAGATAAACTAGGTTGATCATTTATTGTTAGACATGATCCGAGAGGAAGGCCAATGAAGTATAATGCGATGGGAAAAGAAGATAATAAGGAAGTGAATCATGATCGAGAGTTAGTCAATGATGCTCCTGATCAAATAATGTTGCTATTGATCACATTGATGATGCGTCTACTAATCACAATTATGATGATAATGAGGAGGATGATGCTTCTATTATTTCTATTTCTGATTATGATGATGATGACGACAATGATAACCATGATAGTGGTGATGATAATGGCGATGATAGTGATGATCTTGAAGATGAGATGGATGAAGAATAATATCAATGATGGGGTATTTGATTAGGTAACATTGAAGGGGGGTTTGATTACCTATCTCTCTTATTTCATGGAGTAAAGGTACCAACAAATAGGTATTTGTTAGATTTGTCTTCCTAAAACAAGAAAAATGTAGGAATGGAAGAAGAAAGTGAGACATTTAATATGTCTAAATCAAGGAGATTGACTTGAGATCAAAATATTAGAAAGAAATTCAATAAGCCCATGAAATTTTTCTTGCTCAAGGGGGGTCATGTTCTTATGATGATGAGAGTGAAGGTGACTTTGATGTGCCCTTTAGGTACAAGCATCTACAAAAAGAAAAAAAGGATCCTCAATGAACTTTCTCCAATAAACACTTTTTTTTTTGTGTTGGAAAGAGGATATATCACATAATACCATCCCCATTACATGGTTTGGGCCTATTTTCCATGGATGACATAAATTTATCTTACAAAAAGGTTGTTGAATTGATGGAGTATGTTAGACATTGCTATGATTAGAGTAGTTGGATATAGATTGTTAGATATAAAAAAAAGTATGTGTAGGTATGCACTCTTAACAAATTATATACAATAGCTATATACATTGATGGAAGGCTAAAAGCATGGCACGATCTATTGGGAAACATACATGCACCATTATTCAATGGAAATATAAAAGAGTTTCATTATCTAACACTTGGGAGGGGTGCATATATGTTGCACCGTATCCATTGGCCAAAAGCATAAGGGCATATTGCATGTTTTATAAATAGTACATGGCCCGTGTTAACTAAGAAGTGACCCAATTGCATATTTGAGGTGTGTAAGAGAAATAATTTATTTGTATGTGCAATAAAATCAATATGTGGATGCGAAGATCTTCTTATTGATTAAAATTTGAATCACACAGATACAAACAAATCCACTATCATGGGTGAGGTGGTATGTGCTATGCACATTTAAAATCAACTCCAATCAATGAATCCAATACACTATTAAAATTTTTATATTTTTTTGGTAACTTAGAATAATAGCACATGTATTTTAAAATATCTCAGTAAATTTTTTTTGAAATATAGGGCTACACTATGGATCAACAATAACATGATATGCATGGTGGGGATGGTTCTCATGGGACTTCTTCTTGACTAGCAAAACTCATTTTCATTGTACAGATTAGATACAAGAAATATATTAATGCATATTTTTTTAATTGTGGTTTATTATTCACTACTATTTTTGATTGATTTTAAATATAGTGTTAATAATATTATTCCCTCAAATGAGTGTTGATTAGGAAAAGGGAAGGAAAAAGTAGTCCACTAGGAGCCGCACGATGAGCATGATGAATTCATGATTGATTTTGCATCAACCACTTATCTTGTGGTTGCAATGCAAAAGGTACTTCATGATTTACCAAGAAGGTTAAATAAATTGGTATCAACTCAACCTAAAACTCTTGAAATACAATAGAGGGAGGATGAGTTGATGCACCTAGTTGAGACATATACAGTAACTATTAATGTAGTTTTCAATTATAACAAAATTTCAATAACAATTTTTATAGTATACTCTTTTATTTTTGCTATTAAATAAAATGAATATGTGTTATTTTTATAGAGGATGTTGAGGAGGTTTAAGGGTGATGCCCCAAAGAATGATACTTTAGGTGGTTCAAGTACATTGCATGTTTTATCCTACAATTGTGTTTTTCTCGAACAATATTTTTTTTAATAGTTCTAACAATCTTGTTTTATTGTGCTCTAATAATCTCATTTTTCAGCTCCTACCATTGATCCTATGTTCACTACACCACCTACTACAAGGAAACAAATTGAAGAGGTAATGCTGAATGCAAATTTGGCAACACGTAGCATGGTCACATATGCGATGACAACACCTATTGGTAAGTAGATTCCTCTTTCTTTCGTTTATTTTTCATGTGTTTATTTCACTTGAACTATTATTTCTTAGGGAGAATTTTATAATATTGGAATCATTTTATGTAGGATGCAATAAGGACAGTCCTAAGTGTACCCGTGTTAGATGTACGTGAACACTGAAGAATTGTGATCAATTGCTTGTGAGCAATAAAGATGGTATTCCCCTAAGAGTAGTCCAACTTCCATGTACTTTAAAGGTTGATCCTTTCTTTTACAATAAAATCTTATTCTCATAATCAAATACACTAATCTCCCATGCAGTCCCTTGCAACAACTACTAATCCCATTAATATTTTGCAAAGAATAATCTATTCTATGAAAAACTTAATGATGAATGTTTATATATATCCATTACTATATTACATGGTTTCCAGGCTGTACATTTCCTTACAAGGCCTGGAAACTACTCTAAAACTAAAAAAAAACCAATCAAAACCACAACAATAAAATGCACCAAAAATGTATCAAAGTATTTCCTCTTCCCCCAATTGATTTGGTTCGACCATACAATGATTTTTATATCCATTTGACAGTTATAAACCTTCCTAACTACCCCCAAGACCAACCATATACCTTTTTACATCATTTTTCTATTATTAATAACTTTCTCAAAGTTGCATTTTACAACTTTTTACGCAACTTTTATTTTTTTGACAAAAAATGGCTTCATAGCCTTTACAACTTGACCCAAATACAATACAAATGACTCAAATGACTTTAGATGGATGTCAATAGATCCATTCACCAATTAAATAAACATTTTTTAATTATTTATCATATTAAGACCTCCTTTGACAACTTATTACAAATGGCTTCTCTAGCTTTTATATCTTTGTCTTCTTGAAATTTAATGTGCTCCTGCACCATACTCCCAAACTTGAAAAGTTTCCAATTCCCTTGGAAACATGGAATCAATAACCTGCAAGAAAAAATATTAGATCAAAATCCTCATCTTTTCCTTTGCCTCTTAATGCCTTTATCACCATCATCTTTTCCCTTAAGGACACAGGACTGTCCTCAAAATCATCTTCTCAAATACTCCTTTTAGTGGAGCATTAATGGCTGCAACTTCCACAGTGCTTTATCAGTAAGAGATCCATCTTTACCATTGCTGCTTCAAACTCAGCATTAACAAATCTCCCTTATGCCTCACCTAGGAGTCCTCCTCTTTTCCTCTCTCCCTAGTCTCTTGGCAATAACCTAGACCAATCCATGGCCCTTGACCATTCATCTTACCCAACAGTAGATCCTGGAAGATGCCTCACCTTCTTTGTGCCATGCACCTTCTACCCAGCTTTATCTCCTTTGGAGAATGGTTATGATAGACCTTCTCTTGTCTACCCATACATTCCAACCTTCATGTGTAGAAAGATGGATAAGCACCTACAACAAAAACTCATCAACAAAACAAATACAAATTCTTCAAGGTCCTGGTGTGGATTGCCTCCCTCGGCGCTCTACCCACACACTCAAGATCTTCAAGCTCTGATAGCAATCTGATGTAGAGCCCTCTGTATTTATCTTCAAGGAATCTTAGTTCAACTGAATGGATTCAAAATAGGCCGGTACACCCTCAAGGAACCAAGAACATCTCAAAGATTACAACAAAGAACCCTGACATTATACATCGATAAAGACAACATCTTCACTCACACAATCAGATTGCGATGTGTGATTGAATTGTTCATAAATTCAATTATAAATATCTTCTTGAAACAATATTTGGAGGAATTGTTCCAAATTAGTAATTCTAAAACATATCAAAATCTAAGACCAATCCAATAAGCAGATTATGAATTATGTACTCTGAACCAAGACCCATATTTTCTGTCATAAACCAGAAACAAAACTGGTAACCCTGCCTATGATATCAAATATATTTCACAATTTTTTTTAAAATAATCTCAAAAAAATTCCACATTATCCATATATTATTCTAGTTTCCAAATATATAAGCCATTTATTTTTCCCATTCATATATAATTTTTCAAGCACAAATCCCTGCCTTCATCTTGAATGGATATCAAAAAATCAGTTTTCACTCAAATCATCATAACTTTTCCAAATCTAAATGAAAATGATTCAAACCAGTTGGAAATGAAAGGTAGTTTACATATCTTTCCAATGGATATCATTAGAGATCTTGAGTCTCCAAAATATATCTGAATCACACGCTGCAACATGACTGTATTCAGTGAATCTCAAATCTGCAAACATCCACTTTCACCAAAATACCCATAACTTATTCATTTCTTCATAAAATTGAACCAAACCAAAAGCATGAGAAGAAGGATTCATCATAATATATATCCATTACTATATTCCAT
This sequence comes from Cupressus sempervirens, assembly GCA_028749045.1. Lineage (NCBI taxonomy): Eukaryota > Viridiplantae > Streptophyta > Pinopsida > Cupressales > Cupressaceae > Cupressus > Cupressus sempervirens. The sequence continues at coordinate 171,572,655 of CM053793.1, forward strand.
GGTTTCCAGGCTGTACATTTCCATACAAGGCCTGGAAACTACTCTAAAACTAAAAAAAAACCAATCAAAACCACAACAATAAAATGCACCAAAAATGTATCAAAGTATTTCCTCTTCCCCCAATTGATTTGGTTTGACCATACAATGATTTTTATATCCATTTGACAGTTATAAACCTTCATAACTACCACCAAGACCAACCATATACCTTTTTGCATCATTTTTCTATTATTAACAACTTTCTCAAAGTTGCATTTTACAACTTTTTACGCAACTTTTATTTTTTTGACAAAAAATGGCTTCATAGCCTTTACAACTTGACCCAAATACAATACAAATGATTCAAATGGCTTTAGATGGATGTCAATAGATCCATTCACCAATTAAATAAACATTTTTACATTATTTATCATATTAAGACCTCCTTTGACAACTTATTACAAATGGCTTCTCTAGCTTTTATATCTTTGTCTTCTTGAAATTTAATGTGCTCCTGCACCATACTCCCAAATTTGAAAAGTTTCCAAGTCCCTTGGAAACATGGAATCAATAACCTGCAAGAAAAAATATTAGATCAAAATCCTCATCTTTTCCTTTGCCTCTTCATGCCTTTATCACCATCATCTTTTCCCTTAAGGACACAGGACTGTCCTCAAAATCATCTTCTCAAATACTCCTTTTAGTGGAGCATTAATGGCTGCAACTTCCACGGTGCTTTCTCCGTAAGAGATCCATCTTTACCATTGCTGCTTCAAACTCACCATTAACAAATCTCCCTTATGCCTCACCTAGGAGTCCTCCTCTTTTCCTCTCTCCCTAGTCTCTTGGCAATCAAATAGACCAATCCATGGCCCTTGACCATTCATCTTACCCAACAGTAGATCCTGGAAGATGCCTCACCTTCTTTGTGCCATGCACCTTCTACCCAGCTTTATCTCCATTGGAGAATGGTTATGATAGACCTTCTCTTGTCTACCCATACATTCCAACCTTCATGTGAAGAAAGATGGATAAGCACCTACAACCAAAACTCATCAAAAAAACAAATAAAAATTCTTCAAGGTCCTGGTGTGGATTTCCTCCCTCGGCGCTGTACCCACACACTCAAGATCTTCAAGCTCTGATAGAAATCTGATGCAGAGCCCTCTGTATTTATCTTCAAGGAATCTTAGTTCAACTCAAGGGATTCACAATAGGCTGGTACACCCTCAAGGAACCAAGAACATCTCAAAGATTACAACAAAGAACCCTGACATTATACATCGATAAAGACAACGTCTTCACTCACACAATCAGATTGCGATGTCTGATTGAATTGTTAATAACTTCAATTATAAATATCTTCTTGAAACAATATTTGGAGGAATTATTAAAAATTAGTAATTATAAAACATATCAAAATCTGAGACCAATCCAATAAGCAGATTATGAATTATGTACTCTGAACCAAGACCCATATTTTCTGTCATAAACCAGAAACAAAACTGGTAACCCTGCCTATGACATCAAATATATTTCACAATTTTTGTTAAAATAATCTCAAACCAATTCCACATTATCCATATATGATTCTAGTTTTCAAATATATAAGCCATTTATTTTTCCCATTCATATATAATTTTTCAAGCACAAATCCCTGCCTTCATCTTGAATGGATATATCTAAAAACTAGTTTTCACTCAAATCATCATAACTTTTCCAAATCTAAATGAAAATGATTCAAACCAGTTGGAAATGAAAGGTAGTTAACATATATTTTCAATAAATATCATTAGAGATCTTGAGTATCCAAAATATGTCCGAATCACATGCTGCAACATGACTGTATTCAGCGAATCTCAAATCTGCAAACATCCACTTTCACCAAAATACCCATAACTTATTCATTTCTTCATAAAATTGAACCAAACCAAAAGCATAAGAAGAAGGATTCATCATAATATATATCCATTACTATATTCCATGGTTTCCAAGCTGTAAATTTCCATACAAGGCCTGGAAACTACTCTAAAACTTAAAAAAAACCAATCAAAACCACAACAATAAAATGCACCAAAAATGTATCAAAGTATTTCCTCTTCCCCCAATTGATTTGGTTCGACCATACAATGATTTTTATATCTATTTGACAGTTATAAACCTTCCTAACTACCCCCAAGACCAACCATATACCTTTTTACATCATTTTTCTATTATTAACAACTTTCTCAAAGTTGCATTTTACAACTTTTTACGCAACTTTTACATTTTTGAAAAAAAATGGCTTCACAGCCTTTACAACTTGACCCAAATACAATACAAATGACTCAAATGACTTTAGATGGATGTCAATAGATCCATTCACCAATTAAATAAACATTTTTACATTATTTATCATATTAAGACCTCCTTTGACAACTTATTACAAATGGCTTCTCTAGCTTTTATATCTTTGTCTTCTTGAAATTTAATGTGCTCCTGCACCATACTCCCAAACTTGAAAAGTTTCCAAGTCCCTTGGAAACATGGAATCAATAACCTGCAGGAAAAAATATTATATCAAAATCCTCATCTTTTCCTTTGCCTCTTCATGCCTTTATCACCATTATCTTTTCCCTTAAGGACACAGGACTGTCCTCAAAATCATCTTCTCAAATACTCCTTTTAGTGGAGCATTAATGGCTGCAACTTCCACGGTGCTTTATCAGTAAGAGATCCATCTTTACCATTGCTACTTCAAACTCACCATTAACAAATCTCCCTTATGCCTCACCTAGGAGTCCTCCTCTTTTCCTCTCTCCCTAGTCTCTTGGCAATCAACTAGACCAATCCATGGCCCTTGACCATTCATCTTACCCAACAGTAGATCCTGGAAGATGCCTCACCTTCTTCGTGCCATGCACCTTCTACCCAGCTTTATCTCCATTGGAGAATGGTTATGATAGACCTTCTCTTGTCTACCCATACATTCCAACCTTCATGTGTAGAAAGATGGATAAGCACCCACAACCAAAACTCATCAACAAAACAAATACAAATTCTTCAAGGTCCTGGTGTGGATTGCCTCCCTCGGCGCTCTACCCACACACTCAAGATCTTCAAGCTCTGATAGCAATCTGATGTAGAGCCCTCTGTATTTATCTTCAAGGAATCTTAGTTCAACTCAAGGGATTCACAATATGCTGGTACACCCTGAAGGAACCAAGAACATCTCAAAGATTACAACAAAAAACCCTGACATTATACATCGATAAAGACAACATCTTCACTCACACAATCAGATTGCGATGTCTGATTGCATTGTTCATAACTTCAATTATAAATATCTTCTTGAAAAAATATTTGAAGGAATTGTTCCAAATTAGTAATTCTAAAACATATCAAAATCTGAGACCAATCCAATAAGCAGATTATGAATTATGTACTCTGAACCAAGACCCATATTTTCTGTCATAAACCAGAAACAAAACTGGTAACCCTGCCTATGACATCAAATATATTTCACAATTTTCTTTTAAATAATCTCAAACCAATTTCACATTATCCATATATGATTCTAGTTTCCAAATATATAAGCCATTTATTTTTCCCATTCATATATAATTTTTCAAGCACAAATCCCTGCCTTCATCTTGAATGGATATATCTAAAAACCAGTTTTCACTCAAATCATCATAACTTTTCCAAATCTAAATGAAAATGATTCATACCAGTTGGAAATGAAAGGTAGTTCACATATATTTCCAATGGATATCATTAGAGATCTTGAGTCTCCAAAATATGTCTGCATCACACGCTGCAACATGACTGTATTCAGCGAATTTCAAATCTGGAAACATCCACTTTCACCAAAATACCCATAACTTATTCATTTCTTCATAAAATTGAACCAAACCAAAAGAATGAGAAGAAGGATTCATCATAATATATATCCATTACTATATTACATGGTTTCCAGGCTGTACATTTCCGTACAAGGCCTGGAAACTACTCTAAAACTAAAAAAAAAAACAATCAAAACCACAACAATAAAATGCACCAAAAATGTATCAAAGTATTTCCTCTTCCCCCAATTGATTTGGTTCGACCATACAATGATTTTTATATCCATTTGACAGTTATAAACCTTCCTAACTACCCCCAAGACCAACCATATACCTTTTTACATCATTTTTCTATTATTAACAACTTTCTCAAAGTTGCATTTTACAACTTTTTACGCAACTTTTACATTTTTGACAAAAAATGGCTTCATAGCCTTTACAACTTGACCCAAATACAATAAAAATGACTCAAATGACTTTAGATGGATGTCAATAGATCCATTCACCAATTAAATAAACATTTTTACATTATTTATCATATTAAGACCTCCTTTGACAACTTATTACAAATGGCTTCTCTAGCTTTTATATCTTTGTCTTCTTGAAATTTAATGTGCTCCTGCACCAAAATATTACCATTAGTCAAAGATCTTTTGAAAAGTGTAAATCATGGTATGTAAGGATTAACAAGGAAAGAATCACATGTCGTTGTAAAACTCATATTCAATTTCATTACCATTATGATGTATTTCGATCTATACGTGGTACCATGTATAGTAAAGAAAATTTGCAAGAATGTGGTATAAAAATACCAGCTCAAACTAGGAAAGATTTCATATCAAGTTTTTTTTGTAAGCCACCTAATGATCAATACTTTCTTTTCAATGCATGTCTTTCTAGTACATGTGATATGTGCGGTAATCTTTCTTTGTTAGATGAATGTTTGCATGAAAATGCTTTGACTACTTTTGGACAACAATTAGTTGAGGTAAAAAGATTCAAAACTATTGAATATCCATTGTAGGATGGGAAGATTGGAAGAAGGTGTGATCTAGTTACAGATAAAATTAGTTTTCATGCATTTATGGATGAGTTTAAGAGTGTGATCATATCAAAATATGTTAAACACTCTCAATATTCTAGATGGCCTGATGGACAATTTCACATATGTAAGAATACATTTTCAATTGGTACTATACTTTCAGTTGTTGACTTTGCAAAGAACTACATGCTTACACCGCAAGAAAAGGTACAACCACAATATTACAATTCGGTGCAAGTAACAATTTACATTCATATAGTTTATAGGCATGCACCAGTAGTATAGAGGAGGATCGAAAAATATTGAGAGAGTACCATTTTTATTTAAGTGATAATAAACTTCATTCATCTTAGTTTTTCCAATATTGTTTCAAGGTCTTTTATGATAATTTAAAACAGAGACTAATTCAAATGACACAACATTGGATATGGTCAGATAATTGTACAGGACAATTCAAGAATGCTATAATGTTCTATTGGTTGAGTAGGACACATAGGAAAACTAACATCCAAAATGTGTGGAGTTTTTTTGACGCTGGACATGGTAAAGGAGAACATGATGGTGCTGGTGCATGCGTGAAGAGAGCCCTTAGTAGAGAGCAATTAAAATTTGTGGAAAAAGCTAAATTCAAAAATGCACATGAGATTGTCGAATGGTGTAACAAATATTTATACATGGGATCAAGTCAGAACTCTACAATCAAATGTTTCTTCTACCTAGTTGAAGAAAATAATATCCCTTCAAGATATGATTGTGGTACAATTAGTGGGTCAGCTAAATGGCATTCATTTAGGAGTTCAGATTATAACACTTGGACTATATGGACTAGGGAGCTTGCTTGTTTTTGTCAATTTTGTCTTATAGGTGAATGGGAAGAATGTGAGAATACAGAATGGGTTGAAGATTGGCAAAAAAGCTCATTAGCACCTACTGACATGCATTTTGAAGATGATATAGTAAATGAATGCTAGAATGTTACTTTTGCATCAGAAGACTATGATCGTATTTCAGACCTCATAAAACCTGGTGTGCACAATTTAATTATATTTTTTTGTGATCTCATGCTTCAATTTATATAATTTGCATATGTACACTCATGTGATTAAAGTGTTTCTATACTTTATCTTATCTTGTAGGACATGTTTATGCTATTATTGCACCTAGTGATAATGATGAAAAAACTGAGTATTGTGTAGCTAGATGTGTGGAACCTAAGAAAAAATTGATATGTCATCAAGTAGACGATGATGGTTTTGACTATCCAATTGAGTCTGTTGTTGTAGCTGGCACCTGGCTACGTTGATACCTAACAAGAAGAAATGGTTTGCCAACATTTGAAGACTACCAAACCGAAAAGAAGATTTTACACTATTCTCATTTGGTTGTGGCAAAAAATATCAAATTAGAAAGATACAAAGGGAGACCCGCCAATAATGTATTATGGAAAATTTCAATGGATGAGCATGAGACAATCATAGATGCATTGCAAAAGAGAGAGGATGCAGATGGTACAGTGGGATGACTACATTTAAATCAAACACATGTAAGTTTTTTCATTTTGTATTATTTATATATATATATATATATATATATATATATATATGTACTTATATAATTTAATTACATGTATGTTTGTGTTGTCAATACCAATTTAGAGAACTTATATACCTCTTATTTAGGTCTCAATTACAATTTATGCAAATTTAAATGTTAAAGTGGATCAAACATCAACATCTTATGCAATTTCACATAGTAAGTACATACAAATTACACATATAGTTACATAGTTCAGATACCTTGAATATTATTTTATGTGTTTATTAACATGTGTGTTTTTGTTTTACATTTTTATTTTACAGGACCTCATTTGAAGAGATGTGTTGAACCAATTTTATGTTTTGAGTTCACTGAACTATAAATATATCATTGACATTGTCTTACATATATTGTGAAATATGTTGTACAAACTAATTCAAAAATGAGAGTTTACTTCTATTTGAAAGTTAAAGGTATGCACTTGATAAATTATAAATTAATTGTCAATTTAAGTAATGACCTCCTATTTTGTTCCATTACTTTTACATTCAAGCATGTTTAAATTAATGTTTGTTTGAAGTTTCAAATTACTATTGATTGTAATATTAAAAACATTACTCATTGTATTGATTATATGCTAGATCATTACTCATTGTATTCATTGTATTGATTATATCTTACATTACCAAACAACATATTAAGATCACTTCTGAGACATTGTTAGGTACGTTATCCATGCATGTGTGTCTTAAGGGGACATGGGAGTCCTAATAGGTCATTATGTCTGTTATAGGTTATGATAGGTATTCATATGTTTACTACCACATAATAGGTCTTATTAGGTGATCATGAGTCTTACATTACCAAACAACACATTAAGATCACTGATGATAAATTGTTAGGTACATTATCCATACATGTGTGTCTTAAGGGAACATAGGAATCCTAATAGGTCATTATGTCTGTTATAGGTTATGATAGGTATTCATATGTTTACTACCACATAATAGGTCTTATTAGGTGATAATGAGTCTTACATTACCAAACAACACATTAAGATCACTTATGATACATTGTTAGGTATGTTATCAATACATTTTTTAATCTAGTAGGTCAATTTTATTTGTATGAATCTCAATGCATAAATTTGATGTGATATTTATCCAATAATGCTCTATAGATAGTTAAAATTATTGTTCATCTTGCATATATACTTACAAAATGTGTTATATGTTCATGAATAAAATATGTCAAAATAAAGAAAATGGTTTGAATATACTTAAAACATGGTGAAACATAATAATATATAATACATACACAAGCATGATAAGAAGTTGTAAAAAAATAGTACATGGTCTAACATACATCATAACATGATCTATGAAGTGAAAAAATACATGGTCTAACATATAGTTTTAACTATCCTAACACAAAGTGTATACATCATAAATAATATACATCATAAAAAAAAAATCTATAGGTGCCAACAAGACGTAATCTATTTGCTCAAATATCCTCTTTACTCTATGCGAAGAGGACTCAGATGGATCACCATGTGTCATATGAGCCGTCTCATCATGTTGGACACCCTGTGAGTTGGTAGATGGATCACCCTATGTAACATGAGGCACGTCTCATCATGTACGTGCTTAATTGAAATGGGTCTCAAAATCTAGCTTGCAAATAAATTAAATATTCACTACATAATAAAATAAATACCACATGAGATGGGTGTCCCTCAGTAACGAGAGGAGGTGCATGTCAAAACTACCAAATGCAGTAGTTGTGAGGTCCTGTGATTTACAATACATACATTTTTTAAATTTGATTTTCAAGCATAATGAACTATACATTATTTACATAAATCACAATACTCACCTCAAATGATGATGTAGGTACCTCCATCTGACTAAGTCCTATGCTCTTAGCAACACTCATGGTGACATAGTCCTAAAATTATGGATACATAAATGTTTAGTCAAAATTAGATATACATGAATAATTACAAAGTACATAATTTGTACACTACAATTTTTATACACTATAAATTTAACATGTATATAATATATATATATATATATATATATATATATATATATATATATATATATATATATATATATATCATACCTGAGTGATAGCCAATGCCACAGATTTGTGTACAGGTATGCTAGCACGATAATCATAAGATGGAGTAAAAAATAGAGTATACCAAGGCTTGTATGGATGAGTATGATAGGGCTCCTATTCGTAAAATCAAAAAACATAAAATAGATATACATGTGAGTGAAAATTGTTCAAATTATAAGTTAATAATAATGTACATACATAAAAATAATACAAATTATTTGTCTTCAGTCAAAAGTTCATACCGCATGTATTTGAGGCTATGCCTCAGTGGTAACTGGAGTAGGACTTGTACTAACATCAATCTGTGTATATGTAGACTATCCCTACAAAATCAGATAAAAAGAACATATGAGCACATTTTATTAAATTCAAATTTGAATGTACATTTTTACAATGTAATTCAAAGTGCAAACTGTATAAGGGATGCCAACATCTGTAGGTCTCAAAAAAAGACTATACTATCTCCTAGGAGAAACAGTATCATCCATCCTCTATTATTTCAAAAGTACAAATTAATATAGTTAATACAATTACACATGTATGTAGAAAGTAAATAATAATGTGTACTTTATATTTATATTAAAATTAAAATTTTACCTGCTGCTCTTGACTCTCTCCAAGCTCTCTCTACTCCATGAAGTCATCAAATGATGACACGTCTATCTCGTCACTACCATCACCATAGGTAGTGTATACATCATCATAAAAATCTGCACCCTTAGCATAATGGCCATTGTGTGTTGCACCAGGATTGCTCTGGGGGCCTGTGCATATGCCTCCATAGCTAGTACAAACATGTCCAAGTGGAGGAGCATGTACCACCTGCGTCCATTGCTGTACTAAATTTCCTGAAAGGGCACTCAAATGGGTAAAAGTAGATGAAACTGCTTCATGATGGTGAGGAGTAGACAGAACAGGAGTAGGAAGAGGTACAAGGGGCTCAACTTGCCTATGATTTCTTGTTCTATCACTCAGCTTTGTCCCAGGCCTATCCTGAGGCATCCTTCTCTCTCTCTCTCTCTCTCTCTCTCTCTCTCTCTCTCTCTCTCTCTCTCTCTCTCTCTCTCTCAAAAACACATACACATAATCATTCACTAACTAAATAAATCCTAAGACATATCCCTTACTTTTCCTAACCTCTCACATTCTTTAACTAACTAATAACCTCTCTCTCTATCTAAATTGTTACCCTTACACATTGTCTCTTACCAAATAATCCCTAAGCCTCCTCCTCCTCCTCCTCCTCCTCCTCTCTCTCTCTCTCTCTCTCTCTCTCTCTCTCTCTCTCTCTCTCTCTCTCTCTCTCTCTCTCTCTCTCTCTCTCCTTCCTATGTCCCTCTCTATCCATCACTTCATCTTTGTCTCACTCTCTCCATCTCCATCTCACTCTCTTTTGTCCTATCCTATCTCTCTCTCTCTATCATATCTCCTAATTTCTCTCTGCAATATCCCTCTCTCTCTATCAATTCATATCACTAGTTCTCTCTATCCTATTCCCTAATCTCTCTCTCCTATGTCCGTCTCTCCATCACTTCATCTCTCTCTCACTATCTCCATCTCTCTCACTCTCTCTTATCCTATCCCCTCTCCCTCTTCCTATCCCCTACTCTCTCTTTACATGATGTTCCCAGTTCAAGGATTAGTGGTTAGGAAGAGAGAAGGGGGGTTAGGGATTAGGGGCTAGACAGAGAGGGAGAGTGAGAGGGAGAGAGTAGAGGATAGGGAGAAATAGAGGGGATAGGATAAGAGAGAGTGAGAGAGTGAGAGAGAGATAGAGAGAGAAGGAGATAGCAGGATAGGATGGAGAGAGTGAGAGGGGATTATACATGGAGAAAGAGAGTGAGAAATATGAAGAGAATGGGTTAGGATGGAGAGAGAGAGAGAGAGAGAGAGAGAGAGAGAGAGAGAGAGAGAGAGAGAGAGAGAGAGAGAGAGAGAGAGAGGGGATAGGATGGAGAGAGTGAGAAATATGGTGAGAGAGAGAGGAGGGTGGGGAATAAGATGGAGAAAGAGAGGGGGGATATGATAGAGAGAGTAAGGGAGGCAAAGGAGTGTGTGTGTGTGTGTGTGTGTGTGTGTGTGTGTGTGTGTGTGTGTGTGTGTGTGAGAGAGAGAGAGAGAGAGAGAGAGAGAGAGAGAGAGAGAGAGAGAGAGTAGGAGTTCGTGTGAGAATGAGAGAAGCTAAGATTTAGTAAGAGTGAGATTAGGAGTTAGTGAGTGAATGAGAAAGTAATTTTATGTGTGAGAAATGGATAGAGCGAATGAGAGAGATGATAGAAAGATAAAAGCTATCATTATACTCTTACCTACCTATGCGCCCCATGTTTGGATTGCGAATAAATTATTGATTTCCTACTACTATTTTAGTTACACAATGTTTTAGATCTCTTCAATATCTTTTAACACATTTTGAATGGAGTCAATTGGAGTTTGGATGTGATAGTTATGGCTTCTAGAGTAGAGCCTATTTTTATTTCTTCAAAATTTGATCGGGTTTTGAATAAACTAATTGGGTTTTGCATAACCCAATTAGGTTTAAAAACCTAATTGGATTTTGGATTTTATGTATTTTTGCTAGGCCTGGCCACTTTTTAAAATTTTACATAACCTGATCAAGTTTTTAAAAAACTGATTGGGTTATTGAAAATTTCACTTTTTTTTGGGGTGGTGTCCACTTATTTGTACACCATCTTGGTGCACTTACTGGAATTCAATATTTATATACACCATCTTGGTGTCCAATATTTAGATACACTATAACTGTACCACCTAAATGACATAAGTGTCAAAAAGGGGGATTTTGAAGATTTTGTAGATCTCACAAATTTTGGAAAATTTTGTCAAGGCAGATATCTACTCAGAAGGATTTAAAGAAATGAAATAAAGTATTTAGTTAGAGGGAGTGATAAAGTATGGGAGACATCATTTTTTGCAAATTTTGAGAGTTTGAAATTTTGTATAGAAGCTAAATAGAGATGATAAATTGTTTTACTTATGCATAAAATAAGATTGTATATCCCAAGACAAAGTGTTTATGCCACTCATGTCAAAGGGGGAGATTGTTAATCTCATTATGATTTAGACAAAGTAGTGACAAAACACTTAGTCATTATCTAGCAAAGAGCAATGCAAGTCAAGTGCATAGTGTATGTCAAGCATAAGTCTCTAGACAATACATGTTGAGTAATATGGAATTTAGTGCCAAGCACTAGTAATTGTCGAGAAGATAGTGTGTTCCGAGTGATCTAAGTGTTGAGCCATTAGAGAAGCCAAGTATCAACATAAAGAGCATAGTGAAGGCCAAGCATCAGAGTCTATTGATGCTGAATTACTCATCTTTGACATAGATTTTTTTATGGCACAAACTCCTACATAAACTATTTTTGGCCGACATGAACATAAATTTTTGATATTAACTAATAAGGATCTACTCATATTATGAATAACTATGCTAATACATGGAACCAATCAAATAAAAGGAAGAATTAGTAGTAATAAAGATCAACTATAGTCATTGATGATGACCTAGCCCATATCCATAATGCCTATTTAAAGAGTAAACTATAAGAGGGAGTGATAATGATGCGAAGATAAGTATTACATGAACAAGGAGAGGAATGGTAAGAGAATAGAGGGTATTTCATGGTGGAAATGATGGCTAAGTTATGAAACTACAATGAAGAATAAGTTTGAGGAGAATAGAGATAAGAAGTTAAAGGATAGAGAAGATAGATCTGATCAAGAGGATCAGGAGATAACCAGTAAAGAGGAGATCTAATATAAAGCAACAAGGTGCTAATTGAAGGATCAAGGGGGTTGAATCATCTTGACATGTGATACAAAGTAAATCTCTTAAAAAAGTAGTCCTAACATACTTTTTTAAATCTCCTAATAGAGTGCTTACTTAGATGTGAGTTTAAATTCTTTATTCAAGGTGAGACCTAATAGTCTTGTAAGCCTTTAATAGGGTAGATCACAAATTATGATAAGAAATTTGTAGCCATAATTGGCCACACTTTACAAATACAATAGTGAAGATTTATGGGTGTCATCCCCACCCCTATTTTACTTTCTTGTTGGAGGGTTTCTGGGTAACCAAAATCTTATGTGTACATTATTCTTTGGATATGATGCATGGTTACTTATTGTAGTCAACATGTTAAGTTATGAGATGGATGTATCATGAATTTTTTTAATGATAAAAATTTTAAGTGCTGATTCACCCCCCAACTTTCCCATTCTTATTTCCAACAATATCTTCCTAATCTTCCAACAAAGAACCATGTAGATTTTATTTTGGATCTTGAATCCATTAAAAACTTCAAACAAAAGTACTTGGTGGGGAATGGTAGATTTTGTATATGCAAAATTGGGGGCCTCTAATCCTCACATACCTGCAAGATCATCCCAAAATAAACATCAAATTGTTTATCCAAAAAGTCTAATAGAATGGCTTGTTTCCTTCTAACTAGAAGGATTATGCCTTTGCTCTTAGAATGAGAAGTGGGAAACCATACCTCTAGAATGAAGGATTTATGCAACTAAATGAAAGTGAAATTAATCTAGATGAGAGATGCAATTGTTAATCTAAGAAATGAAGAAACATGCTATGCTAAATGAATGCATTCTTCAAGATAATATGAGATTGCAATATAAGAAATAAACTAAGAATGCAAGAATGAATTGAGTCAATATTTCTGCATAAATTCAATGCAAATTCCAATTTTCAACCTTTTATAGAATCCAAGAGGTAATTGACAGTCGAGATTAATTCGAATGGATGATCAAGATTGAAGATGAGACTTAATCATAATGGAAACTTCCTTATCAAAAGGGAGTTAACTAATTGCTTTTGAGTTCAAAAAGGAGTTAATGATTTAAATTTGATTAAAATAAGGAGTTAATTGATTTAATTCCTTTTATGATTTTAGTTCACCCAAAGTTTCCATTTCTGAACTAAAGAGAAGATTTTGGAGAGAATATTTAACTTAATAAAATAGAATATGACCCAATAAATGGATAAAATTTAATTAATTAAATAATTAAATTCAATAATTAAAGAAAAAAGAGATATCTTATTAAAAAAAAAAAATTTAATTCCTTTGTACATTAGCTTAAAAAGGTAATTTTAATTTAATTAAAGTAGAACACTTATAATTAAATTAAATTAAATCAATAGGTTTATGTAGCTACATGAGTTGATACTTATGAACTAAATAAATAATATGATTAATGCAGATTAGGGTTTTTTGCATTTGACACCTAGGTCAAGTAGCAATCATCAGAATTACCATTGCCTAGTAAAATAGGACTTAGGAATAATTGAATAAACCAAAGTTGGTTAATATGGCAATGTGCCAATTTTGGGGTATTATAGGTTTAGGAAAGTGAAAGGTAATAAATTATGAGATGCTATTATAGTTAATTGATTCTTAATATTTAATAGTTGTAAGTCATCTATTTACTTTTGCATAGTTGCTAAAGAGTGGAATGTAATACATTTATTTATTGCAAGCAATCAAAATTTGATGACACTATAGATTGAACAATGTCAATATTTTGGTCATAGATTAAAATGGGAATCTATGTCTTCATTGGTTAAGAGAGCTCATTGTACAAGACTATGGCATTTTGGTTGATATACTTGATTGACTTTAATTCCTTTCAGATTATTTCTCTTCATTGTCAAATGGTATAGACTATGACTCAATCAAAATGATTATGATAGAATTGTTAATGAGTATGAAAATAGATTTTTAATGATTAATACAAGGTAATTTGAGCTAGTTGGGGATGAGCCCTATGTTCTTCCTAGCCAATGTGAGAAAGTATTTTACTTAGAGGTTCCAGATAAACTAGGTTGATCATTTATTGTTAGACATGATCCGAGAGGAAGGCCAATGAAGTATAATGCGATGGAAAAAGAAGATAATAAGGAAGTGAATCATGATCGAGAGTTAGTCGATGATGCTCCTGATCAAATAATGTTGCTATTGATCACATTGATGATGCTTCTACTAATCACAATTATGATGATAATTAGGAGGATGATTTTTCTATTATTTCTATTTCTGATGATGATGATGATGACGACAATGATAACCATGATAGTGGTGATGATAATGGCGATGACAGTGATGATCTTGATGATGAGATGGATGAAGAATAATATCAATGATGGGGTATTTGATTAGGTAATATTGAAGGGGGGTTTGATTACCTATCTCTCTTATTTCATGGAGTAAAGGTACCAACAAATAGGTATTTTTTAGATTTGTCTTCCTAAAACAAGAAAAATGTAGGAATGGAAGAAGAAAGTGAGACATTTAATATGTCTAAATCAAGGAGATTGACTTGAGATCAAAATATTAGAAAGAAATTCAATAAGCACATGAAATTTTTCTTGCTCAAGGGGGGTTATGTTCTTATGATGATGAGAGTGAAGGTGAATTTGATGTGCCCTTTAGGTACAAGCATCTACAAAAAAAAAAAAAGGATCCTCAATGAACTTTCTCCAATAAACAATTTCTTTTTTGTGTTGGAAAGAGGATATATCACATAATACCATCCCCATTACATGGTTTGGGCCTATTTTCCATGGATGACATAAATGTATCTTACAAAAAGGTTGTTGAATTGATGGAGTATGTTACACATTGCTATGATTAGAGTAGTTGGATATAGATTGTTAGATATAAAAAAAAGTATGTGTAGGTATGCACTCTTAACAAATTATATACAATAGCTATATACATTGATGGAAGGCTAAAAGCATGGCACGATCTATTGGGAAACATACATGCACCATTATTCAATGGAAATATAAAAGAGTTTCAGTATCTAACACTTGGGAGGGGTGCATATATGTTGCACCGTATCCATTGGCCAAAAGCATAAGGGCATATTGCATGTTTTATAAATAGTACATGGCCCGTGTTAACTAAGAAGTGACCCAATTGCATATTTGAGGTGTGTAAGAGAAATAATTTATTTGTATGTGCAATAAAATCAATATGTGGATGCGAAGATCTTCTTATTGATTAAAATTTGAATCACACAGATACAAACAAATCCACTATCATGGGTGAGGTGGTATGTGCTATGCACATTTAAAATCAACTCCAATCAATGAATCCAATACACTATTAAAATTTTTATATTTTTTTGGTAACTTAGAATAATAGCACATGTATTTTAAAATATCTCAGTAAATTTTTTTTGAAATATAGGGCTACACTATGGATCAACAATAACATGATATGCATGGTGGGGATGGTTCTCATGGGACTTCTTCTTGACTAGCAAAACTCATTTTCATTGTACAGATTAGATACAAGAAATATATTAATGCATATTTTTTTAATTGTGGTTTATTATTCACTACTATTTTTGATTGATTTTAAATATAGTGTTAATAATATTATTCCCTCAAATGAGTGTTGATTAGGAAAAGGGAAGGAAAAAGTAGTCCACTAGGAGCCGCACGATGAGCATGATGAATTCATGATTGATTTTGCATCAACCACTTATCTTGTGGTTGAAATGCAAAAGGTACTTCATGATTTACCAAGAAGGTTAAATAAATTGGTATCAACTCAACCTAAAACTCTTGAAATACAATAGAGGGAGGATGAGTTGATGCACCTAGTTGAGACATATACAGTAACTATTAATGTAGTTTTCAATTATAACAAAATTTCAATAACAATTTTTATAGTATACTCTTTTATTTTTGCTATTAAATAAAATGAATATGTGTTATTTTTATAGAGGATGTTGAGGAGGTTTAAGGGTGATGCCCCAAAGAATGATACTTTAGGTGGTTCAAGTACATTGCATGTTCTATCCTACAATTGTGTTTTTCTCGAACAATATTTTTTTTAATAGTTCTAACAATCTTGTTTTATTGTGCTCTAAAAATCTCATTTTTCAGCTCCTACCATTGATCCTATGTTCACTACACCACCTACTACAAGGAAACAAATTGAAGAGGTAATGCTGACTGCAAATTTGGCAACACGTAGCATGGTCACATATGCGATGACAACACCTATTGGTAAGTAGATTCCTCTTTCTTTCGTTTATTTTTCATGTGTTTATTTCACTTGAGCTATTATTTCTTAGGGAGAATTTTATAATATTGGAATCATTTTATGTAGGATGCAATAAGGACAGTCCTAAGTGTACCCATGTTAGATGTACGTGAACACTAAAGAATTGTGATCAATTGCTTGTGAGCAATAAAGATGGTATTCCCCTAAGAGTAGTCCAACTTCCATGTACTTTAAAGGTTGATCCTTTCTTTTACAATAAAATCTTATTCTCATAATCAAATACACTAATCTCCCATGCAGTCCCTTGCAACAACTACTAATCCCATTAATATTTTGCAAGGAATAATCTATTTTATGAAAAACTTAATGATGAATGTTTATGTATATTTGGGCCGACCATATGCACATGGTATCATATTTTGATATCCTTTCTAGATCATGTTTCCTTTGATCAAAATTTTCAAGTAAATTAAAAGGTAGCTTCAATTTATTTATGAATCTAACAATTTTTTTTTCTTTTCTTAAAAGGTGGAATTTGAAAACTAAAGAGTTAAAGGATAAACTCAATGATGCCATGACAACACTTTTTGGACCCAACAACTTTCAAATACTTAGGCTCCTTGAGAAAGTGGGCCAAGATTTGAAGTACATTAGGTACAAGTAGAAGACCCAAATGCAAAATAAACTCTTGTTATGAGTGCCCCCCCATATTCCTATTATTGAGTAGAAGAATCTTAAAAAGGATGCCACTAAGAAAAAAGAAAGAGATGGTGGAGAAATGGTACCACCCAAGGAAAGAAGGTATGTCATAATATTAAGAATGAAATTATGTAATAATTACTCTTAATACTTATGTAATCTAACATATTTAAAACCTCACATAGGTTTCCTAACACATCAAAGGCAACCAAAGCAAGAAAACATAAGCACGAGCAACATAAACTCAGCTCAGGTTGATACTCAAAACCTTTTGCACAAATTGTAGTATAAGTAAATGATAAAATATATGCAAATATTTATAAACTATAAATAATTTGGTCTTTGATGAAATTGATTACCAAATAATCATGATACCAAGAAAAAATGTAGACCATGGAGTTTAAAAAACCAACATCTAAAGAGGACAAGAAGTTAGCCTATAGAAAAGGCTATACACATCTAGCTAAACAATATGTACACAAGGTTCTGTTGTTCGATATATCAATGAGGTAAATAAGTCAATTGATTTTTATTTCAAATTGAATACTTCAGTGATTATCGTATTTTATATTAAGCTAAAAAATTATAAGTCATTATATTTGTTTTAAGTAAGGAGACAATGATTATATATTTGTTTAAAACTTTAAAGTGAATATATTTATATGTATTAAAATGAATGATTAACATTTCTCAGTATTTTTCTTTTATTTATATGTATATTTTTTTGATAAATTCATTAATTACTTACATTGGGTTACAACCTGCCAATCCTGATATACCAGCTAAGCATTGTGGAGGCATTGATTCAAATGTGGATTGTAGTACTAATGATATATATTTTCTACTCTCTTTTTTTCTAAATTATTAATACAAGTAAAATTTTTAAATTGAATTTGGTGTAGTAATATAAATTTAACTATAATATGTGTTGAGATTAAGAAAACATCTTGTATTGCAGTTGCATGGGATGTAGAGGTTGTTCTTGATGAGCATGTTGAGGTTCAAGCTAGCGGGAAAGATGATGTGGTTGAACAAGTTAAAGAGTGCTACAATGTTTTTTAAAATCTTTAAAGTCTCGTTTTTAAAAAAAATTAACTCTTTTATTTGTTATTATAGAGGATCCACCTTTGCAAAGGATAGCGAGACCATGAGCATAGGTGAGAAGAAATATCGATGACAACATGGATATGCCTCTACAACAATATAGGAAAGGACAAAAAAAGAAAAAAGAAATGATTCATGTAAAATTATTTAACATATTTGATAATGACTGATGTTTATGTCTAGACATTTTATTTATGTTCTATTGAATGTTCATGTGAATCTTCTAATGAATCTTATGTTTTAATGTTAATATGAATGTTCTAATGAAACTTATGTTTTAATGAACGTTAACATGTGATAATTCATTAATGTTACATTTTATTAATAGAATGCATGCATTTTAAATGTTAACATGGAATTTTAGATGTTAGGGGGTGGAGGGGTTGGGGAGAAATGAGATTCCACCTTCACATGGCTGGCCCTGATTAGTAGAGAATATTAAACTATTCTTGAAACCTAGCGAAGCTCAACATTAACCTATGATTGCATGACAACTAACTATGTGAATCTCTTAGTTTTAGGAAATGTAGAAGGAGGCCATAGTTCAATATGCAATCTCAATTAATATGCATATGACATCAGGTAGAGCTAAAAAAATGAAACAAGTTTGCAATTTTGTTAGAGGTCTTTAATTAGGTATTTTAAGTTATAGACCATCATGAACATTGTAACTTTGACTCTTATAGGCAAGGGCAATATCCTCAGCATGCATGCAAATCAGGACTTTCTATGTGCTAGCTTGCTGAGGACATTCTCTCGTCCATAGCAACTAGAGTTCTAATGTTCATGATGGTCTATAGTTTTAGAAATTTAATACACCTATTAAATAAATGTAAACATGGTACATTTTCTCAGCTCCACCTATTGTCCATGCATATAGAACACAACTGCACATGCATTCTAAATTTTGAGTGGAGACCAATTTAAGGATGACCTAAAAAAGAAATGGTTAAATGTATAAATTTTCTAGAACTTATGTCAATTGTTTTAATTTGAAACTTATGTCCACTTTTTAAATTTTGGTATTTTTCTAACATTAGATTTTTTTGCTTAGTGCTTTCTTATAATGACAAATGGATTGTGCTTGCTAGATGTAATGCAAACAAGTTTACTAAGATTGCATTAAACTATAAAGTGAGGTAATGTAGTATTTGGTACTTTTTTGATCTATATAGATAATTGTCATCAATGTTTTGAAATTGTGGATAAGTTAACTTTTTATTTTTAAATTAATAGAACTAGGCATGTGAATTTTACTATCACATTCTCATTAAAACTTTTTATGCTGAGAAAAATGATTATTCACAAGGATTAATGATTTTGGATATTTATTTTTATGGTTTCAAATGTACAAACCATTTATCCCAACATCTTGATTTTGAAAACTTATTTCAATTGTAGGTGATATCCTACTAGGTGATGCTCAACATTTTCAAGCCTTGCTAGAGAATATTTTACTTCATTCTCCTAAAAAAAAAAAAAGGAAAAATCACCATATGTAGTTCATTTTTTTTTTTTTTGGTGAAATGAGAATTCCATATACATTAAAACACTTGAATGATGTGTTTTCTTGCTAGAATGTTGTTTTTTTCCTGTAGCTTTCTTCAATGATGTTTGAGCTTCCTTAACATCAAGTTCATGTTTTTATTTCCACTCAGATGCCTCTTCTCTTGCCAATTCAACTTGTTCACGAGAAGCACTAAGCCTTTCTTCCACAAAATTATACCTACTTTTTAAAGAGGCCATTTCTAAAAGAAATATGTTCTTCTTCAATTTCTTACTTTGACATTATATGTTCATACTTATTTTTCCACTCAGAACCTTCTTTCAAAGTAGATTCCAAAACTTCAGATACATTTGTGTATCTCTCTTCTAATGAGCTTTACCTACTCTGAATATTAACTATTCTAGTTGTATATTCATATGAAATCTTTTTATTATCTAAAATAGCATCCTCATATCTTTTTAAGTAATCATTTCAATGCTTCTAACTAACCTCCAACTTCTTTCCAATCAATGCTAATTTATCTTCAAGTGAACAACATTTCAACTAGAGCCCATCTCTTTCAACTAAATTCTGATCAATGATTCTCTTAGTGAGGTTAAATAGAGGCCCTTCTAAATTGGAAAATCATGAAGAAACTACTTTTTTTTTTAGAGGGGTAAGCGCTTTGACCTGGAGCTATGAACTAGTGAGGCCACAAACGGGGGACCTCATCCCCATTAGATTTGAACCTTGATGGAAAGGATAACAACTCAACAACTTAACCATCACAACATGCCACTATTGGCATGAAGAAACTACATTTTCATCACAGCATTAAAATTAAATAAAAATGAATATTTTTAGGTTTCTAAATTTAAACATTATTAAAATAGGGGCAAAATTTCCCAAGGAACTAGGTTCTCACCTTTTCTCTAAGAAGTTAGCAAGTTTCCACCACTTTTGTGGGTAAAAAGTTGATGATTCATACTCTGACACAAGGTCATTCATAACCTATAGATAGAACATGGAAATAATTTTTGTAGTCAAAAGCAAGAAAATATAATGGTTGATGCATCCATAATCACATAGTGACATAAATACATTAATAAGAGTTAATATTGGAATAATTACAGAATAAATTTTAAAGTTGTCTAATAAAATGATCACTGTAAAATTTACATGAACTTGAACAAATAACACTAATGCAAGAAATAGTTTAACAAAAGATAAGACTACCTTTAGAACTTGATCAAGCTTTGCATCAGGGGCATAACAAGCAACACATAGCTTTTTGTGCATCATTTGAATAATACTTGTGCATTTCAGTTCAAATTCCTTGAATGCATTCCACTTAAAATCTTGCAAAGATACTCAATATTTTACTATTGCCACATTCAAATCAACAATTTAAAGAGATGTATGGGATAGACTATTTTTTTGTTTATGCCACTTATAACCTGACAATCACCCATTATAGTTCAACATAAAGGAGCTAAACACACATCTACATACATTGGGAAAATTGCATAGTCCCATTTAATGTACCCATTCTCCTCTTTAATAATACATCGTTTATTGATTCAAAAATTGTTGTTGCTTGCTTACCACTGCTATCACTATTTCTTAAGAAGGACTAGTTGTCTAGTAGTATGTAATACATCTAGCTCAAAGTCCAGAATTATAATTTTTCCTTGACAATTATGAATAGATATAAACACCACAACCCAAATTCTACAAGGCCATGTTACATATTTCAAAAAATGTAGGAATCAAACTATAATTTTACTTTTATGTTAAAATTTAAGGCCATAAAATAAATATTGTATTGGACCTAGTGTACAAATAACTTACACAAATAGAAGTTCCTTGGAGTATGATCCTCAATGATGTAGGCTAAGCATATTAAAAAAACTAAAAAATTGACAAATTAGTTTGGTTTTTATCTCAAATTTCTTCTTCAAGGTAGTCTAGACCATCTTCTTGTATTTTTTTCTTGCAGCACTTGCTCCCATTGTGCTTCTTTTAAAGACAACTAAAGCCTTTTGCAATCTACACTCATATGATTCTTATAGAGCTTCTTGGAAAGAGTCAAATTCAATGTTATAAAGTTATAAACACAATCCAAGGTTATGTACCTATTAAACACAAATATCCTGGAGCAAACAACATATTTAAATTTACAAACTTTTGTAGATAATAAACTACCTCTTTGGGTGATTTTGATTGATCGAAGGACCCCATGTAGGCTTCGATAACACACTCATAAGCTCACCAAAATTAACCTTCCTCTGCACTCTATTATCAATAACAAAAAGTATTTGAATTGTATGATGAGTAGTGATACATGTATTTTGTAAAGGGTAATGACAATAGCTTACAAATTGACTCTCAATATTAGAGATTGATAGCCCTACATAGACTTCAATAGAAAAGTCATAAGCTCACCTACATTCACCTTCACACTCTGAATTGATAAAAAAAATGTTAATATTGTACAATGGGTACTGATTCATATATTTTATGGATAATAATGACATGATAGCTCAAAAACTGTGATTCTCAATCTTGTAGATATTTAAGCAATGCAAGTAGCTCAAAAATCCAAACCAAATTGTGATTGGTGTATCAAGGAAAATGATTTGGGGCACTTTTTTTTTATTAGATAAACAGGTTTTATAGGGACCTAGAAACCCAAGAGTTAAAACAATAACATGGCTGATAATAAATGTGAAAAGCCTAGCCAAAAGAGTTCAAGTTCAAAGGCTGAAAATAACCCCAAGGCCTAGCCTAAAAACAAAGATCATAGAAAAGACCAGGAACAGTAACTACTTAGAAATAACAAAGGCAAAAGCCCTGACAAAAAGCCAAAAAAATAGATTGAGACAAAAGAACAGGCAGTGGATTAGTCCTTGTTCTTTCTCTCTAGGTCTTGCATGGCATGAGCAACCTCATAGGCCATCTGGTTCTCCTTAGCCTCTTGCTGGTATGCCCTTTGATCCTCTTGGTCCTGACCATTATTGATGTTGTCCTTTGCAGTGTCGACCACCAATCTAGCTTTTTCCTTGTCTTTTCCTTCCTCTTCTTCCTTCATAAATCTGTCTTTGATCCAACCAATTAAAGAAATAATGTTGTCGTTAATGGAGCTTAGCAGCGAAATCATCTAGTTTGAGAGATTATGATTGTAGATTTTGAGGTTGTTAATCCTCCTCTCTGCTAGATTGAGCCTCTCACCGTTTCTGTCTCTATTATCAGAATCCACTCCATTCCTGTTATCCTCCATGTGACCCACCTGCTCTTTGACCTCCTCTAGCTCAAGGAAAAGCCACTTGATTGATCTGAAGTTATTAATCATACTGTTGCAGGTGTTGTTCAAGAGGTTCAGCCCAAATTCCCTTGCATTATCCAAAATAGCCACAATCATCGAGTCTATGAGTTCTTCAAGCCGTGCCTCTTTTTGGTTTTCCACAAGGACCTGCAGGTTCATCGCCTCTCTAAAAATGCCCATTTTTGAGGTCCTAACAATAAAGTTTTTCAAAGCTTTCATCCTATCTTTAACCTACACCTCCCCACCCTCAATCTTAGAATCCTTTTTTTGCTCCTTAGGTTGGGCATGAGTATGGATAGGAGAAAGAGGTAGCGAAGACATATCCCATTCTTGCTACAATCTCTCGTCCTCCATACCCTCCCTCTTGCATTTCTTCCCTCCTTGGTCTTCCTTATTTTCCTCCTACATCTCCTTTAACTCCTCTTTCATCTCCACATCCTCCTCATCATCATTGTCAACCTTCACATCCTTCACAAGTTGCTTATGCCCATGAGCCCTAGGGCTTTTCCTACTTGGGGTAATGGAAGAAGACAAATTCTTTACCTGAAGGGTGCCAATTTTATCAGCAGAAGAAATCTCGCCATCCTTAGAGCTAAAGCTTTGAATGTCAGCCGAGTTCAAAGAGAAGCTGGAGCTTCTAGAGGTCACATTCTCAGTCTGAGGGGGGGCATTTCTTATAGTCTAAGCCTTAAAGTGCTCATAAATGAGTAGCAAGAGCCCCTCATGTAGAGTGAGGTTATCAGTGGGCTTCTTTTTGAAGCTAACCATAGGAAAAGAAATTTTATAGCTGTACTAAAACTGATTCAAAAGAACAAAGTGGTGGGTACGAGCCTGATCAAACCTAGGGTCTAGAGTAATGTACTCAATTATAGCTCTCAGAACATACCTCCATAGTTTCTTCATGGTATCAGGAACATAGTACATGTCAATCTTCTTCAAGGCTTTCAGTTCCTTTGTATCCTTCACAAAATTTGGCACAACATTAGCCGAGAGCTTCTTGTCCTTGAAAAACTTAAAACCCTCAATCAAAATTTCTAAAATGGTTGATATCACCTCCTCAGTGATCATGAAAGAAACCCCGTTCACCTTAACTCTACCATCCTTCCATGAACCAACCATACTATTGGTCACCTCCTAATCAAAACCATGCAGTTTCACAATGTATCTGGTAATCTTGCCCTGATCCAACTGCTCCCAAAATTTTTCCCTACTCCTCCATTTCTCAATTTCACCAACCATCTCCTTTCTGCACCTTTTGCCTACCATATCTACACTCTATGCACCCTCAATTCTCATATGCACCTTGCATTGTGATTGATGGGAACCTCTTTGTTTGAGTAGAATATAGAAAGAAATAACCTTTTTGTTGCTCCTATTGCAAATGCAAAAAATGACCCAGAAAGCGTGTCGAAAAGTTAGTAATGAATTACAACAATTACAATTTCCCATGCTACCTTTTTGGCAAGTACCCTTTCCCCTTGATCCATTCATTGTCATAATTGTACATTGATCTTCTCCGTACTTCCTTGGATCTTATCCAGTTCGATCATGCTTTTGACATCCGCTAGCAAAATATTTCTAGGATGCCATGTTATAATTTGGTTTGCACTGACCCCTATATTAGCAAACCTATCAACAACCAGGTTAGCTTCTCAGAAAATATGAGTGACATGGACTCTAACAAATTTGGCAAGAGTCACATGAGTCTCATCAATAATATTTGTAATCGACCATGATGGCTAAGAGTTGCCATTAATACATTTTATAATGTTGTTTGAATCCCCTTCAAGCCAAAGGTTAGTAGCTCTAGTTTCAAACACCAGTTTGATAGCATTATACGCAGCATTTGCTTTCGCAAAGTTGTTGGCTTGAAATCCCAGTGGGAGGGAAAAAGCCACAATACCATCACCATTTTCATTCCTTATTATGCCTCCACTTCTCGAGGAGCTAGGATTTCCCTTGGACACTCCATCAAAATTGGCTTTATGCCATCCTTCCGGGAGAGAAGCCATTTTCCTTCCTATCTTTTCGTCTTTCTGTCTTTTGCCTTCTCCTTTTTTCTGCCACCTAATTCAATATCTCCCCCTTTCTTTACTGAATAGTTTTCCTTAATGTTTGCAAATATTTTCTTTCCTATCACTATAGCCAGCTCCTCTTTATCTCTAAAGATTCTATTATTTATCTCCTTCTAGATGCTCCAACAGAAATGAGGCAGGATCCAAGAACTTAATTCCTTCAATTCAGACCTATTGAACATGCATTTCTATTAACAGAAGAAATCCAAAAGGTTAAAAGGCACACACCAGTTGAAGCCCAAATCATGGGTAAGGAAAACCCAGACCTCCTTGGAGAAAGAGAAATGAATGAATAAATGATTGCTAGTCTCTGTCTGATCTTTACATAACACGCATCTGCTGGGCATAATATGACCTATTTTAATGAGGTTATCCTGGGTGAGGATTTTGTCCTGTAGAGCCAGCCAATAGAACATATTAATCTTTTGAAGGAGGCTAGGAAGCCAAGCCCTCGAGCAAGGAGGAATCTCATTTAATCTCCAAAGGGCTGAATACCCAGAGGTTGTAGTATATAGCCCATTGGCATTATCTCCCTAGACCAAATCATCCCTGTTGTTATTTAGAGCTATAGAGTTCAGCATTATCAATTAAGATCTTCAGAGATGACAGATAGGTCTACCCATCCCTGGTCGTTCCTATAGTTACTAACTTTCTACCAAAAATGGTTGATACAGTCATTCATCTAGACCTCATAGCTGGGGTTGTTCATAAGAGGGACCTAAATAAGCTAGCTATCAAACTAGAACTGGATATCCTCCCCATTTTCCAATTTCCAAGAGACTCTAGAATTTGCCAGGTCCTTGACTTTTAAAAAACCATTCCAAACAGCGGAACCTCTTGGGATATCTTCACTGAAGAGGGTAAACTATTTAGAGGGCCTCTTAATATACTTGTTTTCCATAATGTCTCTACATTCCCCTATGCTACTGAAGATACGCCATACTTTCTTAGCCAAAAGAGCCTTGTTGAGGTGAGTAAGGTTCCTGATGCCTAGACCTCCATATTTCTTAGGGAGGCAGACTTTCTCCCAAGCAACGAGAGGATACCTTTTATTCTTTTCAGCCCCCATCCATAAGAAGTCTCTTTGAATTTTTTCTATCCTCTCAAAAAATTTCCCAAGGATCACAAAAAGGTTCAAAGCATAAACAGGCAAGTTCTAAAGGGTGGATTTAACCAGTTGGCATTTTCCAGCTTGGCTAAGAGAGGCCCCTTTCCAACCAACCAGCTTCTTACTGAATCTATCCATAATGTTGTTCCATAAAGAATCAGGAGGATTCATGCCCAAAGGTATTGCAAGATAGGTAGAGGGAAGCTTCCCCACACTACATCCCAAAATTCTAGAGATTTTCTTCTGTCTATCCTCAAGAGTGTTGATAAAGAAAACATAACTCTTTTCCTAGTTCATGGACTGCCCGACCCTCTAGAGTAGATATCCAAGATGTCCTTCATTGCCTTTCCCTCCTTAATAGAAGCCTCCCCTCCCATTATAGTATCATCAACAAATTTTTGATGCATAAAAGGGGCACTTTTAGAAGAAGGTTTAAAACCTTTGATTCTCCCTTCCTTCTTATTCTTCTTTATAAGTCTGCCTATGCATTCCGCCAAGATTATGAATAGAATAGGTGAGAGGGGATCCCCCTGATGAAGACCATAAAAAGTTTTGAAAAAATCAAAGTGGGATCCATTGACTAAAACAACAAGTGAAGAAGTAGTAACCACCTGAGAGATTAGCTTACAAGATTTGTCATCAAACCCAAAATCCTTAAGCACCACATCTAAGAAAGACTAGTCAACCCTGTCATAGGCTTTTGAGAGGTCCAGTTTAAGTAACATCCCTTCCCTTTTTCTAGCTTCCATAGAGTGAATCACTTCATGCACCATCATTATGGAGTCTAAAATTTGTCTGCCCAAGACAAAACTAGTTTGTTGTTGAGAAATAATCAAAGGAAGGAGTTTGACCAACCTAGAAGTAAGAACCTTCAAAATGATCTTGTAAAAAGAATTGCAAAGACTAATTGGTCTAAACTTGTCCAAGGAATTGGCTCCAGGAACTTTAGTAATGAGAACTAAAAAAGTAGAGTTAATCTCCTTGAGAATGCTTCTAGCCCCAAATAATTCTTGAACAACCTTCACCACATCCTTCATCAAAATAGGCCAAAACAATTGGAAAAACAAAGAAGGGAAACCATCAGGGCCAGGAGATTTATCTGTCGGTAGAGAGAAGAGAGCTTCTTTAACTTCTGACTCAGAGGGAATGGCTCAAAGTAGTTTATTATGGTGAGGAAGGATGATATGGGGGATGTAGGAAAAAATGGCATCCTAATCCACTTTGGATAGCATAGGATTCCAAGACAACAGGGAGGAGAAGAAAGAAACAACCTTAGTTGAGATTTCCTTATCCTTGTTCAGCATTCCCTGACCTTTCTTTAAACCTATGATTCTGTTATTGGCACGATGCTTAAGAGTAGTAAGATGAAAAAACTTCATATTCTGGTCTCCCTCTTTGAGCCAGTTAACCCTTGATCTTTGTCTCCAAAACTTCTCCTCTTTACTGATAATATTGTGTAAATCTGAAAGGATAGATAGCTCAGCCTCCCTGTTTAACTCATCATACCCATCCTCTTGAATTGAGTCTTGGATAGAAGAAATATTTTCAGATAGGACTTCCTTCTAAAAAAATATGTGGCCAAAATCAGATTTGTTCCAAGGTTTAACCATCCTTTTAGCATCGCTTAGTTTTCTGGCTACCCTGTACATAGTTGTGCCTTCCACATCAATACTCCACCAGAGCTTAATCTTGTCTAAAAGATCAGGGTGGGAGGTCAACATTTTTTCAAAATGAAAATTGGGAGGCCTTTTGGGGCCTAAAGGAACAACGAAAAGGGAAATAGGGGAGTGGTTAGACCCCACTTTGGCCAAAAGAGCTAATTTGCAAGAGGAAGACTGCAGCTAGTCGGGAGCGATAAGAGCTCTATCCAATCTGACCTGAATACATTCCTGACCAATGTATTTATTTGACCAAGTAAAGGCACCTCCCATGAGGTCCATATCTAGAAAAGCTAGACCATTAATGATGTTTGAAAGGTCATTTTTACTTTTCCAGTTCGGAGGCAGACCTCCCTTCTTCTCCTCATCCAACAGAGGAGTGTTAAAGTCACCCATCATAATTCCATTCTTTAAATTGCTACACTGCACCAGACTCTAAGCTCTAGTCTAGTAATTCTTTCTTTCTCTCTTATTGTTGGGAGCATATAAATTTAGCAAGAACTAGCTATCATTGGAAGGGATATGAAAAACTTTACACAAAAGAATATTACCTTCATTGTAAGAAAATTCCATCTAAAATTTTTGGTGTTAAAATGGGTCAGCAGTCTCCCAGAGGCACCATCAGAGTCTGAAGTCTCCCCACTCATCAAGTCGCTAAACTTAATCTTCCCCAAAAAGTCCTTTTTCATTTTAGTTTCCTAGATCATCAAAATGTCTGGTCTCTGATCTCTGATCAGGTTCCTGATAATTTCTTTCTTATGGGCTCCATTAAGGCCCCTAATATTCCATGATATTATCTTCATGATTAATTCTTGGAACACTCCTAAAGAGTTCTCTAGTGCGCATTCACCAAGCTTCTTCTGGTCTCCTCCTCTCTGGTTTCCTTCTTTGATTTTCTACCTCTTTTGGCCGTTGAGCCCACATCCAGTTTGCAGCTGCTTCTAGTCTCCACTAGAGAGGCCAAAGAAGGTTCTCTCACATTTTTCTTCCTAGGCTTAGGGGATAGAAGAACTTCACTCTCCATGCCAAAATTCAATGATCTAGAAGCCTTAAGAGCAATCTTTGGGTTGGTCAAAAGATCCTCCCGCTAGTCGAGTTCCTTCACGAAAACATCCAACTTTCCTATGCTAGTCCCTCTAGCTATAGAGGAAACAAGATTTTCCTCTAGGTCTTGATAGATGATAATATCCCTATTAACTCTATCCTTCTCCACCTCTATGGAAGCCAGGTCAAGCCTACCCATAGAAAGTGGTGAGCTTAACATCACAACATCCAGAACAACCTATTGTGGGGCATCCTTGCCCTCCTCATCTCCTAAAATCACTTGAGGATCCAACCTTCCCTCAGCCAGAGTACCCTCAGTTAGTTGGGGTTGGACATTAATCATTTTCCACTCCCTAATGACTAGAGAGGATTTTGGGGCTGTCTCCACCAGCTCAACCTGAGGAATAGTGTTTCCATCCGTGCCCAGAGGCAGAGTGGAATCAGAGGGTTGCAATTGATTTACCTTCTTTGAAGCTTCTGCTACCTTCTGATTCATCAAAAGAGGACCCTTCTAGCCCTGGTTGGTGGAATTTATTTTCCATACTTTCTTGACCCTAAAGAGAGAAGTAGCAGAGGGATTCTTCTTCTTATGAACTGACTTTGCTTTTCGACATTGAAAAGCCTTATGGCCTGTCTTAAAATAGTGAAAACATCCAAAAGGGAAACTCTCATAATCCAACTGTTGAATATGTGTGCCAAGTTTTGACTGAAAGCACACCACTTCGGGCATATCATCCCCTTCCCTTACACCTATACAGATCCTTGCATAGGTCAGCCTGCTCTTAGAAG
>CM053793.1:171607507-171887507 GCA_028749045.1 Cupressus sempervirens
TTATTTTTTGCTTTTATTTTCATCTGTCTCTTATTTCGAGTTGGTCTAGTATACCTATTGCAATCACTCCTTTATATATATATATATATATATATATATATATATATATATATATATATATATATATATATATATATATATATATATATATATATATATATATATATATATATATATATATATATATATATATATATATATATATATATATACATATGGTTCTTTTATTTTTATATTTATTTAATTTATTTATTTTTAATATTTTTATTTTTATTTTTATTCTTTATTTTTCCTTTATTTTATATTTTTATTATTTCATATATATATAATATAGATATATTCATTATGCATATATATTTTATACATACATATATTGTTATATTAGGATATATATGCACAAGTTATCTTATATATATATATGTGTGTGTGTGTGTGTGTGTGTGTGTGTGTGTGTGTGTGTGTGTGTGTGTGTGTGTGTGTGTGTGGTATGTGCAGGATCATGGTGTACCAAACTATGGCCTTAAGTGGCAGTGAAAAATCAGAAAATCAGGGTTATGTCAACTTAACACATAATTTTAAAGTGGTTATGGACTTTATATCAAAAAGTTGTAAGAAAATAATCTGTAGGAAATTGAATGTAGTTTCTAAACTACTAGGCCTTATTAGGAGAAAAAAATAATTGATTGGTCAAAAGTTTGAATTTTAATGCAGTACTACAAAAATTTCAGGGCAAAAATAAAAAGTAGGTGTATGTCTGACCACCTTAATCAAAATCAAATGATAATATTTTTTTAATATAATTATAGATATGAAAAGTAGACTTATGTCCGGATGTGACGCATATTTTTCGGTATTTTTATTCCAAATAAATAATTAAATATGAATTTTCTACCAAAACTTTTTCGGAAAAAAAAGTCTCGTGTCTGACCACCTTAACTAATAGAAATTTTTACCAAATTTAATTTTATTTAATTTTTTCTTATACTAGGCGAAGCATAGAATGTGACGCAACTTTTAGATTTAAAAAATGTTATACCGTTTGAAAATTATAGTTGTTTTTCAATCACTATGTTAATCAACACTTTACAATAATCTTCATTGATAATTAACTAATAAATACTTATCAATCTCAGAATTTGACAAAAATTATATTGATGAAATCTTGAGAGCGATATTAAAAAACCCTTTTCGTTTCATTCAATTTCAATCAAAATAACATTGTCAGACGACTACCCGAAGTCTGAGTATCACTAAAACCCTCTTCAAACACGTCTTTTGGGTTGACCGGGTAGGCTTGGTAAATACCAAGCCTAATCGAATATCGGATTTGAAATCGGATATCCAATTTGAAATTGGATATCCGATATGGCTAGGTGAATTTTGGTGGAAAATTTGAAATCCCAACCCATTTTGGAGAGAAAACTAGATTTAAGACTTATAGCTTATGATTTATAAATTATTTTTGTTATATTACTATGTAAATATGTATTATAATATATTATATATATATTATAATGTAATGTAAAGATATAACATATAATATATTAATATATAATAATATATTATGTTATTCTCATTATAATCTATAAAAATAATTTTTATTATTATTATTTTTACTAAATATAATAACATAATATATATATATATTATATATATAAGTATGTTATTAATATATATATATAATAGCGTAATATTTTTATTAAATATAATAAAGTAATATATATATATATATATATATATTATAATATAATATTTTTATTAAATATAATAACCTTATATATATATATATGTTATTAATATATATAATAACGTTATATATATATATAAGTATGTTATTAATATATTTATAATAACGTAATATTTTTATTAAATATAATAAAATTTTATATATATATATGTTATTAATATATATAATAACGTAATATATATTATAACATAATATTTTCTAGTTTATGATTTATAAATTATTTTTGTTATATTACTATGTAAATATGTATTATAATAAATTATATATATATACATAATAACGTAATGTAAAGATATAACATATAATATATTAATATATAATAATATATTATGTTATTCTCATTATAATCTATAAATATAGTTTATATTATTAATATTTTTACTAAATATAATAACGTAATATATATATAAGTATGTTATTAATATATATATAATAACGTAATATTTTTATTAAATATAATAACCATATATATATATATATATATATATATATGTTATTAATATATATTATTATATTAATATGTATGTTATTAATATATATGTATATTATTAATATATATGAGTAAAAGGGGGTATATATATATATATATATATATATATATATATATATATATATATATATACCCCCTTTTACTCATATATATTAATAATATACATATATATTAATAACATACATATTAATATAATAATATATATTAATAACATATATATATATATATATATATGGTTATTATATTTAATAAAAATGTTACGTTATTATATATATATAATAAGTATGTTATATATATATATATATATATATATATATATATATATATGGTTATTATATTTAATAAAAATATTACGTTATTATATATATATAATAAGTATGTTATTAATATATATATAAGTATGTTATTAATATATATATAATAACGTAATATTTTTATTAAATATAATAACCATATATATATATATATATATATATATATATATGTTATTAATATATATGTATATTATTAATATATATGAGTAAAAGGGGGTATATATATATATATATATATATATAAGTATGTTATTAATATATATAATAACGTAATATTTTTATTAAATATAATAACCATATATATATATATATATGTTATTAATATATATGTATATTATTAATATATATGAGTCAAAGGGGGTCATAGGTTGACCTATGACCCCCTTCGACCCATTACATAACAACATATGTCCCTAGGAGTCCTAGGACCCTTAGTGACATATTAGAATCGTTCTTATGGGTCGAATGAGGTCTTCGATGCATTACATGATGACATATGTCCCTAGGAATCCTAGGACCCCTACAGACATATTAGAATCGTTCTTATGGGTCAAAGGGGGTCATAGGTTGACTTATGACCCCATTCAACCCATTAAATGATGACATATGTCCCTAGGGGTCTAGGACCCATACAGACATATTAGAATCGTTCTTATGGGTCAAAGGGGGTCATAAGTTGACCTATGACCCCCTTCGAACCATTAAATGATGACATATGTCCCTAGGGGTCCAAGGACCCCTAGGGACATATTAGAATCGTTCATATGGGTCAAAGGGCATCATAGGTTGACCTATGACCCCTTTTGACCAATTACATGACGACATATGTCCCTAGGGGTCCTAGCACCACTAAGGACATATTATAATCATTCATATGGGTCGAAGGGGCTCATAGGTTGACTTATGATCCCCTTCGACCCATTACATAATGACATATGTCCCTAGAGCTCCTAGGACCCCTAGGGACATATTAGAATCATTCTTATGGGTCGAAGGGGGTCATAGGCTGACCTATGACCCCCTTCGACACATTACATGACGACATATGTCCCTAAGGGTCTTGGGACTCCTAGGGACATACTAGAATAGTTCATATGGGTCAAACGGTGTCATAGGTTGACCTATGACACCCTTCGACCCATTACAAGAAGACATTTGTCCCTAGGGGCCTAGGACCCCTAGGGACATATTAAAATCGTTCATATGGGTCAAAGGGGGTCATAGGGTGACCTAGGACCTCCTTCGACCCATTAAACGATGACATATATCCCTAGGGGTCGTAGGACCCATAAGCACATATTAGAATTGTTTATATAGATCAAATGAGATCATAGGTTGACGTATGAAACCCTTCGACGTATTAAATGACGACATATGTCCCTAGGGGTCCTAGGAACCCTAGCGACATATTAGAATTGTTCATATGGATCAAAGGGAGTAATAGGTTGACCTATGACCCCCTTCGACCCATTAAATGATGACATATGTCTCTAAAGGTCCTAGGACGCCTAGGGACATATTAGAATTGTTCATATGGGTCAAAGGGGGTCATAGGTTGACCTATGGCCCCCTTTGACCCATTACATGACGACATATGTCTTGAGGACCCCTAGGGACATATGAGAATCATTCTTATGCGTCAAAGGAGGTCACAGGTTGACCTATAACCCTATTCGACACATTACATGATGACATATGTCCCTAGGGGTCCTATGTCCCCTAAGGACATATAGAATCGTTCATATGGGTCAAAGGGGGTCATAGGTTGACCTATGATCCCCTTCGACCCATTAAATGACAACATATGTTCTTAGGGGTCCTAGGACCACTAGGGACATTTTAGAATCGTTCATATGGGTCAAAGGCGGTCATAGGTTGACCTATGACCTCTTTTGACCCATTACATGACGACATATGTCCCTACGACCCTTAGGGACATATGAGAATCATTCTTATGGGCCAAATGGGATCATAGGTTGGCCTATTACCCCCTTCAACGCATTACATGATAACATATGTCTCTACGGGTCCTAGGACTCCTAGAAAAATATTAGAATCGTTCTTATAGGTCAAAGGTGGTCATAGGGTGACCTATGACACCCTTCAACCCATTACATGACGAGATATGTCTCTAGGGGTACTAGGACCCCTAGAGACATATTAGAATCATTCTTATAGGTCAAACGGGGTCATAGGTCAACCTATGACCCCCTTTGACCCATTACATGATGACATATATCCCTACGAGTCATAGGACACCTAAAGACATATTAAAATTGTTCATATGGGTCAAAGGGGGTCATAGGTTGACCTATGACCCCCTTTGGCCCATTACATGATGACATATGTCCCTAGGGGTCCTAAGACCCCTAGGGACATATCAGAATGCTTCTTATGGGTCAAAGGGGGTCATAGGTTGACCTATGACCCCCTTCGACAAATTACATAATGACATATGTCCAAAGGGGTCCTAGGAACCCTAAAGACATATTAGAATCGTTCTTTTGGGTCAAAGGGAGTCATAGGTTGACCTATGACCCCCTTTGACCCTTTACATAACAACATATGTCCCTAGGGGTCCTAGGACCCCTAGGGACATATTAGAATCATTCTTATGGGTCGAAGGGGGTCATAGGGTGACCTATGACACCCTTCAATCCATTACATGACGACATATGTCCCTAGGGGTCTTAGGACCCCTAAGGACAAATTAGAATCATTCTTATGGGTCAAATGGGGTCATAGGTCATCCTATGACCCCTTTTGACCCATTACATGATAACATATGTCCTTACGGGTCATAGGACACCTAGGGACATATTAGAATTGTTCATATGGGTAAAAGGGGGTCATAAGTTGACATATGACCCCATTCAACCCATTAAATGATGACATATGTCACTAGGGCTCCTAGGACCTCTAAGGACATATTAGAATTGTTCATTTGGGTCAAAGGAGGTAATAGGTTGACCTATGACCCCCTTTGACCCATTAAATGATGACATATGTCCTTAGGGGTCCAAGGACCCCTAAGGACATATTAGATGCGTCCATATGGGTCAAAGGGCATCATAGGTTGACCTATGACCCCCTTTCACTAATTATATGACGACATATGTCCCTAGGGGTCCTAGCACCACTAAGGACATATTATAATCATTCATATGGGTCGAAGGGGCTCATAGGTTGACTTATGATCACCTTCGACCCATTACATAATGACATATGTCCCTAGAGGTCCTAGGACCCCTAGGGACATATTAGAATCAGTCTTATGAGTCGAAGGGGGTCATAGGTTGACCTATGACCCCCTTCGACACATTACATGACGACATATGTCCTTAGGGGTCTTGGGAACCCTAGGGACATACAAGAATTGTTCATATGAGTCAAACGGGGTCATAGGATGACCTATGACACCCTTCGACCCATTACATGAAGACATTTGTCCCTAAGGGCTTAGGACCCCTAGGGACATATTAAAATTGTTCATATGTATCAAAGGGAGTCATAGGGTGACCTAGGACCCCGTTTGACCCATTAAACGATGACATATATCCCTAAGGGTCCTAGGACCCATAGGGACATATTAGAATTGTTCATATGGATCAAAAGAGATCATAGGTTGACCTATGAAACCCTTCGACCCATTAAATGATGACATATGTCCCTATGGGTCCTAGGACCCCTAGGGACATATTAGAATTGTTCATATGAATCAAAGGGAGTCATAGGTTGACCTATGACCCCCTTTGATCCATTAAATGATGACATATGTCCCTAAAGTTCCTAGGACACCTAGGGACATATTAGAATTGTTCATATGGGTCAAAGGGGGTCATAGGTTGACCTATGGCCCCCTTTAACCCATTACATGACAACATATGTCCTGAGGACCCCTAGAGACATATGAGAATCATTCTTATGGGTCAAAGGAGGTCATAGGTTGACCTATAACCCCATTCGACACATTACATGATGACATATGTCCCTAGGGGTCCTAGGTCCCCTAAGGACATATTAGAATCGTTCATACGGGTCGAAGGGGGTCATAGGTTGGCCTATGATCCCCTTCGACCCATTAAATGACAACATATGTCCCTAGGGGTCCTAGGACCACTAGGGACATATTAGAATTGTTCATATGAGTCAAAGGGGGTCATAGGTTGACCTATGACCCCCTTTGACCCATTACATGACAACATATGTCCCTACGACCCTTAGGGACATATGAGAATCGTTCTTATGGGTCAAAGGGGATCATAGGTTGGCCTATGACCCCCTTCAACGTATTACATGATAACATTTGTCCCTACGGGTCCTACGACCCCTAGAGAAATATTAGAATCGTTCTTATAGGTCAAAGGTGGTCATAGGGTGACCTATGACACCCTTCAACCCATTACATGATGACATATGTCTCTAGGAGTCCTAGGACCCCTAAAAACATATTAGAATCATTCTTATGGGTCAAACGGGGTCATAGGTCAACCTATGACCCCCTTTGACCCATTACATGATGATATATATCCCTACGAGTCATAGGACACCTAGGGACATATTAGAATTGTTTATATGGGTCAAAGGGGGTCATAGGTTGACCTATGACCCCCTTTGACCCATTACATGATGACATATGTCCCTAAGGGTCCTAGGACCCCTAGGGACATATTAGAATCATTCTTATGGGTCGAAGGGGATCGTAGGGTGACCTATGACACCCTTCAATCCATTATATGTCGACATATGTCCCTAGGGGTCCTAGGACCCCTAGGGACATATTAGAATCATTCTTATGGGTCAAATGGGGTCATAGGTCAACCTATGACCCCAATTGACCCATTACATGATGACATATGTCCCTATGGGTCATAGGACACCTAGGGACATATTAGAATTATTCATATGGGTAAAAAGGGGTCATAGGTTGACCTATGACCCCATTCGACTCATTAAATGATGACATATGTCACTAGGGCTCCTAGGACCTCTAGGGACATATTAGAATTGTTCATTTGAGTCAAAGGAGGTCATAGGTTGACCTATGACCCCCTTCGACCCATCAAAAGATGACATATGTCCCTAGGGGTCCTAGGACCCCTAGGGACATATTAGAATTGTTTATATGGGTCAAAGGGGGTCATAGGTTGACCTATGACCTCATTTGACCCATTACATGATGACATATGTCCCTAGGACCGCTAGGGACATATGAGAAATGTTCTTATGGGTCAAAGGGTGTCATAGGTTGACCTATGACCCCCTTCGACGCATTACATGATGACATATGTCCCTAGGGGTCCTGAGACCCCTAGAGAAATATTAAAATCATTTTTATGGGTCAAAAGTGGTCATAGGTTGACCTATGACCTGCTTCGACCCTTTACATGATGATA
Organism: Cupressus sempervirens; assembly: GCA_028749045.1. Classification (NCBI taxonomy): domain Eukaryota; kingdom Viridiplantae; phylum Streptophyta; class Pinopsida; order Cupressales; family Cupressaceae; genus Cupressus; species Cupressus sempervirens. The sequence continues at coordinate 171,615,455 of CM053793.1, forward strand.
TATGTCCCTAAGGGTCCTTGGATCCCTAGGGACATATTAGAATCGTTCTTATAGGTCTAAGGGGGTCATAAGTTGACCTATGACCCCCTTTGACCCATTACATGATGACATATGTCCCTAGGAGTCATACGACCCCTTAGGGACATATTAGAAAGCTTCTTATGGGTCAAAGGGGGTGATGGGTTGACCTATGACCCCCTTCGACGCATTACATGACGACATATGTCTAAAGGGGTCCTAGGACCCCTAGAGACATATTAAAATCATTCTTATGGGTCAAAGGGGGTCATAGGTTGTCTTATGACCCCCTTCAACCCATTAAATGATGACATAGGTCCCTAGGGGTCCTAGGACCCCTAGGGACGTATTAGAATCATTCATATGGATCAAAGTTCATCATAGGGTGACCTAGGATCCCCTTCGACCCATTAAATGATGACATATATCCCTAGGGGTCCTAAGACCTGTAGGGACATATTAAAATTATTCATATGGATCAAAGGAGATCATAGGTCGACCTATGAACCCCTTCGACTCATTAAATGACAACATATGTCCCTAGGGGTCTACATATTAGAATTATTCATATGGATCAAACGGAGTCATAGGTTGACCTATGACCCCCTTCGACCTATTAAATGATGACATATGTCCCTAGGGGTCCTAGGACGCCTAGGAACATATTAAAATTGTTCATATGGGTCAAAGGGGGTCATAGGTTGACCTATGGCCCCCTTTGACTCATTACGTGATGACATATGTCATAAGGACCCCTAGGGACATATGAGAGTCATTCTTATGGGTCAAAGGGGGTCATAGGTTGACCTATGACCCCATTTGACACATTACATGACGACATATGTCCCGAGGGGTCATAGTTCCCCTAGAGACATATTCGAATCATTCATATGGGTCGAAGGGGGTCATAGGTTGACCTATGATCCCCTCCGACCCATTAACTGACGACATATGTCCCTAGTGGTCCTAGGACCACTAAGGACATATTACAATTGTTAATATGGGTCAAAGGGGGTCATAGGTTGACCTATGACCCCCTTTGACCCATTACATGACGACATATGTCCCTACGACCGCTAGGGACATATGAGAATCGTTCTTATAGGTCAAAGGAGATCATAGGTTGATCTATGACCCCCTTCAACGCATTACATGATGACATATGTCCCTACGGATCCTAGGACCCCTAGAAAAATATTAGAATCGTTCTTATAGGTCAAAGGTGGTCATAGGGTGACCAATGACACCCTTCAACCCATTACATGACGACATATGTCTCTAGGGATCGTAGGACCCCTAGAGACATATTAGAATCATTCTTATGGGTCAAACGGGGTCATAGGTCAACCTATGACCCCCTTTGACCCATTACATGATGACATATATCCCTACGGGTCATAGGACACCTAGGGACATATTAGAATTGTTCATATGGGTCAAAGGGGGTCATAGGTTGACCTATGACCCCTTTTGACCCATTACATGATGACATATATCCCTACGGGTCATAGGACACCTAGGGACATATTAGAATTGTTCATATGGGTCAAAGGGGGTCATAGGTTGACCTATGACCCCCTTTGACCCATTAGATTATGACATATTATATTAGAATGCTTCTTATGAGTCAAAGGGGGTCATAGGTTGAAGGGGACCTATGACCCCCTTTGACCCAAATGAAGCATTCTAATATGACCCTGGGGGTCCTAGGACCCCTAGGGACATATGTCGTCATGTAACGGATCAGAGGGGGTTATAGGTCAACCTATGACCCCCTTTGACCCATAAGAACAATTTTAATATGTCCCTAGGGGTCCTAGGACCCCTAGCTATATATGTCATCATTTAATGGGTTGAAGGGGGTCATAGGTGAACCTATGACACCCTTTGACCCATATGAAGCATTCTAATATGTCCTTAGGTGTCCTAGGACCCATAGTGACATATGTCATCATGTAATGTGTCGAAGTGGGTCATAAGTCAACCTATGACCTCTTTTGACCCATAAGAATGATTCTAATATGTCCCTAGGGGTCCTAGGACCCCTAGGGACATATGTCGTCATGTAATGGGTCGAAGGGGGTCATAGGTCAAGCTATGACTCCCTTTGACACATATGAATGAATTTAATATATTTCTAGGGGTCCTAGGACCCCTATGGACATATGTCATCATGTAATATGTTGAAGGGTGTCATAGGTTAACATATGACCCCCTTTGAGCCATAAGAATGATTCTAATATGTCCCTAGGGGTCCTAGGACACTAGGGAGATATGTCATCATTTAATGGGTCGAAGGAGGTCATAGATCAACCTATGACCCCCTTTGACCCATATGAAGCATTCTAATATGTCACTAGGGGTCCTAGGGCCCCTATGGACATATGTCGTTACGTAATGGGTCAAAGGGGGTCATAGGTCACCCTTTGACCCCTTTTAACCTATTAAAAGGATTCTAATATGTCCCTTGGGGTCTTAGGACCCCTAGGGACATATGTCATCATGTAATGGGTCAAAGGGGATCATAAGTCAACCTATGACCCCCTTTGACCCATAAGAATGATTCTAATATGTTCCTAGGGGTCCTATAACGCCTGGGGATATATGTCATCATTTAATGGGTCGAAGGGGGTCATAGGTCAGTCTATGACCCTCTTTGACCCATAAGAACAATTCTAATATGTCCCTAGGGGTCCTAGGACACCTAGGGACATATGTCATCATTTAATGAGTCAAATGGGATCATACGTCACTCTATAACCCCCTTTGATCCATAAGAATGATTCTAATATATCCCTAGGGGTCCTAGGACCCCTAGGGACATATTAGAATCATTCTTATAGGTCAAAGGAGGTCATAGGTTGACCTATGAACCCCTTCGACCTATTACATGATGACATATTAGAATCATTATTATGGGTCAAAGGAGGTCATAGGTTGACCTATGACCCCCTTCGACCTATTACATGATGATATATGTCCCTAGGGGTCCTAGGACCCCTTGGGATATATGTCGTCATTTAATGGGTCGAAGGGGGTCATAGGTCAACTTATGACACCCTTTGACCCATATGAAGCATTCTAATATGTCCCTAGGTGTCCTAGGATCCCTAAGGACATATGTCATCATGTAATGGTTCGAGGGAGGTCATAGGTCACCCTATGACCCCCTTTGACCCATAAGAACAATTCTAATATGTCCCTAGGGGTCCTAGGGACATATCTTGTTATTTAATGGGTAAAAGGGGGTCATAGGTCATCATATGACCCCGTTTGACCCATATGAAGCATTCTAATATGTCCCTAAGGGTCTTAGGACCCCTAGAGACATATGTCATCATGTAATGTGTCGAAGGTGGTCATAGGGCAACCTATGACTCCCTTTGACCCATATGAATGATTCTAATATGTCTCTAGGGGTCTTAAAACCCCTACGAACATATGTCATCATTTAATGTGTCGAAGGGGGTCATAGGTCAACCTATGACCCCTTTTGATCCATATGAACGATTCTAATATGTCTATACGGGTCCTAGGACCCCTAGGGACATATGTCGTCATATAATGGGTCGAAGGGGGTCATAGGTCAACCTATGACCCCCTTAGACCCATATGAAAGATTCTAATATGTCCCTAGGGGTCCTAGGACCCCTAGGAACTATGTCATCATGTAATGGGTCATGAACAATTCTAAGACGTTCCTAGGGGTCCTAGGACCCCTAGGGAAATATGTCATCATTTAATTGGTCAAATGGGTTCATAGGTCAACCTATGACCCCCTTTGACTCATAAGAATGATTTTAATATGTCCCTAGGGGTCCTAGGACCCCTAGGGAGATATGTCGTCATTTAACTATTCAAAGGGGGTCATAGGTCAACCTATGACTCACTTTGACCCATATGAACGAATCTAATATGTTCCTAGGGGTCCGAGGACCCCTAGGGACATACGTCGTCATGTAATATGTCGAAGGGGGTTAGAGGTTAACCTGTGACACCTTTTGAGCCATAAAATTGATTCTAATATGTCCTTAGGGGTGCTAGGACCCCTAGGGAGATATGTCATCATTTGATGGGTTGAAGGGGGTCATATGTCAACCTATGACCCGCTTTGACCCATATGAAGAATTCTAATATGTCCCTAGGGGTCCTAGGACCCCTATGGACATATGTCATCAGGTAATGGGTCGAAGGGGGTCATAGGTCACCCTATGACCCCCTTTGACCGATTAGAAGGATTCTAATATGTCCCTAGGAGTCTTAGGACCCCTAGGGACATATGTAGTCATGTAATGGGTCGAAGGGGGTGATACGTCAATCAATGACCCCCTTTGACCCATAAGAATGATTCTAATATGTCCTTAGGGGTCCTAGCACCCCTAGGGACAAATGCCATCATTTAATGGGTTGAAGGGGGTCATAGGTCAACCTATGACCCCCGTTGATCCATAAGAATAGTTCTAATATGTCCCTAGGGGTCCTAGGACCGGTAGGGACATATGTTTTCATTTAATTGGTCAAAGGGGGTCATTGGTAAACCTATGACCCTCTTTAACCCATATGAACGATTCTAATATGTCTTGAGGGATCCTAGGAACCCTGGGGACATATGTCATCATGTAATGGGTCGAACGGGGTCATAGGTCAATCTATGACCCCCTTTAACCCATATGAATGTTCTAATATGTCCCTAGGGATCCTAGGACCCCTGGGGACATATGTCGTCATGTAATGGGTTGAAGATTCTAATATGTCCCTAGGGGTCTTAGGACCCCTAGGGATATATGATGTCATTTAATTGGTCGAAGGGGGTCATAGGTCAACCTATGACCCCCTTTGACCCATATGAAACATTCTAATATGTCCCTAGGGGTCTTAGGACCCCTAGGGACATATGTCGTCATGTAATGGGTCAGAGGGGGTTATAGGTCAACCTATGACCCCCTTTGTCCCATAAGAACGATTGTAATATGTCCCTAGGGGTCCTAGGACCCCTAGCTATATATGTCATGATTTAATGGGTCGAAGGGGGTCATAGGTTAACCTATGACACCGTTTGACCCATATGAAGCATTCTAATATGTCCCTAGGTGTCCTAGGACCCCTAGGGACATATGTCATCATGTAATGTGTCGAAGAGGGTCATATATCAACCTATGACCCTCTTTGACCCATAAGAACGATTCTAATATGTCCCTAGTGGTCCTAGGACCCCTAGGGACATATGTCATCATCTAATGGGTCGAAGGGTGTCATAGGTCACCCTATGAGCCCCTTTGACCCATAAGAATGATTCTAATATGTCCCTAGGGGTCTTAGGACCCCTAGAGACATATGTCATCATTTAATGGGTCAAAGAGGGTCATAGGTCAACCTATGATCCACTTTGACCCATATGAAGCATTCTAATATGTCCCTAGGTGTTGTAGGACCCCTAGGGACATATGTCATCATGTAATGTGTCGAAGGGGGTCATAGTTCACCCTATGACCCCCTTCAAACCATATGAAAGATTCTAATATGTCCCTAGGGGTCTTAGGACCCTTAGGGACATATGTCATCGTGGAATGTGTCAAAGGGGGTCATATGTCACCCTGTGATCCCCTTCGACCCATATGAATGATTCTAATATGTTCCTAGGGGTCTTAGGACCCCTAAGGAAATATGTCATCTTGGAATGTGTTGAAGGTGGTCATTGGTCACCCTATGACTCCCTTCGACTCATATGAATGATTCTAATATGTCCCTAAGGGTCCTAGGACCCCTAGGGACAAATGTCATCTTGTAATATGTCGAAAGGGTTCATAGGTCATCCTGTGACCCCCTACGACCCATATAAACTATTCCAATATGTCTTTAAGGGTCGTAGGATCCCTTAGGGACATATGTCATCATGGAATGTGTCGAAAGGGGTGATAGGTCATCCTGTGAGCCCTTTTGACCCAAATAAATGACTCCACTAGAAATAATATAGTAAAAATAATAATAATATAGTATAACAATCATATATATATATAATTTATAAATTATAATAATAACAACATAATATATTATATATTATAATTTACATATGATAATAATAATAATAATATATTATAGATTATAATTTATATATGATAATAATAATAATAATAACATAATATATTATTATATATTAGTAGATTATATATTATATCTTTACATTACGTTATATATATATATATAATATTATATTATATTATTATATAATATATAGATTATATATTATTTTATATATAATAGTTATGTTATTATATTATATATTTATAGATTATATATTATATCTTTACATATTTCATAACTCAAATTAGTTATATCACTTACAAATATGTTTTTCCCTGTAATTTTTGTGCCTTTTCCCTCCAATTTTTATGTCACCGATATCGGATATCGGATCTCATATCGGATATCCGATATGAGATCCGATATCCGATATCTGATCTCAAATCGGATATCCGATAAGGCTTGGGCCTTACTTTCCAGGTTTGGTACCCGGATAGGTGAAAAAAAGTCAGAGCGAATTTTGAAGTGCTTTTAGACGTGTTCAAACTCTATTTTTTTCACATTGCCACTTTTTGGCACACCATGATCCTGCACACACACACACACACACACACACACACACACACACACACACACATATACAATTTGTTAATTCATATATATATATGAATTACATATGTTATCTTATATTATATTTATTTATACAATTTCTTATATATATATATACTCTCTCTTTTTCTCAGATATTTCTATAGTCTTCCCTCTTTCTTTTGTTTCTTCTATCTTGCTTTTTTTCTTCTCTTTTTCCTTTTTAAAAATTTTTAATTTTATTTCTTTTCATTTCCTTCTTCCTCTACCTCATGTTGTGTGCTCCTCCTCCCCCTCTCTCCTTATTATTCTGCTTGGCTTGGCTAGTCTGCATACTTTTTTACTTCCTTCTCTTATACTAATGATGGATCACAGAGTGTGATCCGAAACGTTGATGATAAAAAATCTTACACAATTGAATCCAAAAGTAACATCATCATTAACAATGGATTGTGGAAACCTGATATTATTAATAGTATGATATTTACCGTATGCTACTATAAGTTCTTGTAAAAACCGTTGTTTTGCAATCAAAAGTCATGAATAGTCTCACAAACAATTTTGGGAAACACAAACAACAATAGAAAATAGAAATGAACATTAGTAGAAAAGTTCATAACTGAAAGATGATCCATTGCATTCACCTCCCATAATGTTGTAATTGTTGGCACAACCCCTGCATTAATTGCATCTAAGAAGGGTTGCTTGAGCCCTACAAGTATTGGACTAGTGATGATTGTTGACCCAACTTGCTTTGGCCTAATTCTTTGAAATAATTTTTTTTTCAATGCATCATGACCAACGAAAAACTCTAGGTGCAATTTGTCTAACTATGAGAAAAAGGCATAGTTAACTACCAATACTTTGCAATAACTATTACTACATTATCACTCTCATAATATAAAAGAATCTAATTGCAACATTATTATCAAAAGACAATAAAATCTAGACTTAGAAAATATGTCTTACTAGAATCTAATCAAGTCACTAGAGATCCTTCTCATTATTTAATGGTCGTACAAGAGTGAAGCACTCATGATTAGGAAACACGGATCAAATTGTATCACAAATTTCTCTCTTGAGCATGATAGATTTCAATTTACAAGAAACATTTTTTTTGTAATAATTTGGCTAGCTGTCACAATTGTAAGAACATGTTTGTGTTAGGATAAACCACGGACAGAAATAAAAACTACATGCAAATATAACCAATAACAAAAAAATAATAGAACACACAGAAATGAACACAAGGCACCAAGATTTAATGTGGTTCACCCAATCCCTGGGCTACGTCCACCAAACAACAAGTTCGATCTTATTACAATCCAGTGATTACAACCTGATTACAATCTGTAATCCCTTACAGCTCAATACCGCTGCAAGAACCAATTTCGTATCACCACACATAAAAAATACCCAACCCTAAGCCCTTTTTATACAAGTATTAAACCGCTTTAGGGTTATAACATGTCGGCCATATGTCGGCCATAATATGTCGGCTACCATGTACAATACTTTCCTGATCAGTCACCACAATCTAACAATCTCCCACTTGGGGACTGATCAGGCTCCACAATAAACAACAATCTCCCACTTGGAGACTGATCTTGTAGCAATACAACTACCACATGGGGCTCCCACTGGATCAAACCACCCTGGACTCTGTTGTTCTTTTATTCACATTTAGTCTAAAAGACCAACTGAAGCTGAAGAGGAGTTCAGCTTCTCCCTTGTTACAACCTTTGTCAACATATCTGCTGGATTTTCATTGGTATGTATCTTCTCCAGCTTTAACTGTCCATCCTCCAAAACTGACCGAATGAAATGGTACTGCAACTGTATGTGTTTGGTCTTAGAATGCAGAGCTGAATTCTTAGCAAGATGAATGGCACTCTGACTATCTGTGAACAAATAATTATCCTTTTGAGGATGTTCCAATTCTTCCAAGAAGAACTGAAGCCATATCATCTCTTTGGCTGCCTATGTAGCAGCAACATACTCTGCCTCTGTAGTGGAGAGAGCATTAATCTTTTGTAGTCTAGAAACCCAGCTCACGGCTGCCCCACCAACAGTAAAGACATAACCTGTAGTACTCCGCCTGGTATCAATATCCCCAGCCAAATCTGAGTCAACATAGCCCTGTAAATCAGTAGTAGAGCCCCCAAAGTGTAAACACTTATTGGATGTTCCTCTCAAATATCTGAGAATCCACTTGACAACATTCCAATGCTCAAAACCTGGATGACTCGTATACCTGCTAACGACTCCCACTGCATGTGCAATATCTGGCCTAGTGCATACCATAGCATACATAAAACTTCCTACAGCTGAAGCATAGGGTACCTTGGGCATCTTATCCTCCTCTTCTTGTGTCTTGGGACACATCTCCTTAGTCAATTTCAAATGACCAGGTAAAGGTGTGCTGACAGCTTTAGCATTCTCCATAGAGAAACGTTGCAGCACCTTCTCAACATAATCAGCTTGAGATAGCGTCAATGTTTTGTTCTTCCTATCTCTGCAAATCTTCATACCAAGGATTTGTTTTGCTGCCCCCAAATCCTTCATAGCAAATGCATGTGCTAACTAGCATTTTAGCCCCTTAATATGATGCATGTTAGACCCAGCTATAAGCATATAATCAACATATAGACATAAAATAATGTAGCTATCATCATCCAACCTCTTAAAATAAACACAGTAATCTGAGTGACACCTGTTATATCCATGCTCATGCATAAAATTGTCAAATTTCAGATACCATTGCCGAGGTGCTTGCTTCAGGCCATATAAACTTTTCTTCAATTTGCACACTAAGTTCTCCTTACCTTTGACCTCAAAACCCTGTGGCTGAGCCATATATATTTCTTCATCCAAATCACCATGAAGAAAGGCTATTTTAACATCCATCATTTGCAAATCTTCAGTAGCCACAAGACTTAAAACAGTACGAATAGAAGTCATTTTAACAACAGGAGAAAATATCTCATCAAAATCAATTCAATTTTTCTGTGCAAATCCTTTTACAACTAACCTAGCCTTAAATCTTTTCTTACCTCCTTCCTCTTCTTTAAACCTATAAACCCATTTATTCTGTAAAGTCTTTTTACCTGCAGGCAACTTGCACAAATCCCATGTCTTATTTTTCAGCAAAGAGTCCATTTCATCTTTCATTGCAGACTCCCACTGAATCTTAGTATCCACCTGCACAGCTTCATCATAACTTTCAGGTTCACCAGCATCAGTAAGTAAAATAGAATACAAAGAGGGAGAAAACCTTTGTGGAGGTCTAATTGGCCTTGTTGACCGTCTAACATTCACTGGTGTGTGTGGTATTTGTTGTTGCAGTTGTTGCACATCGTGAGGAATGGCTGGAACATCAGCTTTTGGAGTATCATCCAGCACTACATAATCATCTTCTTTCTTCTCATGTTGCTGCAACAGATCTTTGTACATAACTTTTTCATTGAATATGACATCCCGGCTTCTTATAATTTTATGATTTTCAAAATCCCAAAGCCTATAGCCAAATTCATTAATGCCATATCCAACAAAGACACATTTCTTTGATTTCGCATCTAGCTTGGTTCTATTTTCAGAGTCTATATGAGCAAAAGCTTCACAACCGAAGGTCTTGAGAAAAGAATAACTCACCTTCTTACCAGTCCATGATTCCTCTGGAATACCACAGCCCAAAGGAGTAGAGGGACCTCTATTAATCAAATATACTATAGTATTGATAGCCTCCGCCCACATGTGTAAGGGCAACCCAGCATGCAACCTCATGCTCCTTGCACGCTCCATTATAGTCCTGTTCATGCGTTCAGCCACTCCATTTTCCTATGGAGTCCTTGGAACAATTTTTTGTCTACGAATACCATTAGTGGAGCAATAATCTTCAAATTCATGACTGCAATATTCACCATCATTATCAGATCTGAGACATTTTAATTTCTTACCAGTCTCATTTTCAACCAAGCATTTCCATTTCTTAAAAGTTTGAAATACATCAGATTTCTGTCTAAGGAAATAAACCCATACTTTTCTAGTTGCATCATCAATAAATGTAACATAATAATGAGAGCCACCAAGGGAAGATACCTGAGCCGGTCCCCATACATCTATATGCACAAGCTCTAATTTCTCCTTTTTGTTTTCCTTCCCTGTCTTTACAAAACTCACTCTCTTTTGTTTTCCATACACACAACTTTCACAGAAATCCATATTCACACATTTTAGACCTGGTAAAACTTTCCTTGAATGAAGTACTTTCATACCTTTCTCACTCATGTGCCCAAGTCTATTGTGCCACAGCACTGTATCAGAATCTACAGCAGCTATTTGTTCTCCCTGCTCAACTGCAGTAATTGTTCCTGAATATTCATTTTTCTCTGAAACAATCAAAGTAGAAGGAACAATATGACCTGTACAAAGATATAAGGTGCCTTCTTTCACACCTTTTGCTACTACAAGGGAACCTTTTGAAACCTTCCAATTTTTATCATTAAAAGTAATTACACAACCCTCATCACCGAGTTGCCCTGCTGAAATTAAATTCCTACTCAGCTTTGGAACATGTCTTACCTCATGTAGTAGCCAATGATTCCCATTCTGCAACTTAATCTTAATTTATCCCTTTCCAACAATCTGACAGGGTTCATTATCCCCCAAATAAACAAGCCCAAAATCCCCTTGGACATAATCAATGAAATAACCTCTATGAGGTGAAGCATGAAAAGAAGCACCAGAATCTACAACCCATGAATCATCAACACTCTCTAAAGACAGAAGCAAAGCATCCTCTTCGGATTTATTACTTACCACATTTGCCTCTTTGTCTCCATCTGATTTATCTACTTCATTTTTCTTTCGAGTCCAGCAATCTTTTTTTTTGTGCCCTAGTTTCCCACAGTACCAACAATCATTTGGTCCTCTCGATTGAGACCTCCTCCCCTTTGACTTTCCTCTTGATTTCCCATGATTTCCAGAGTTACTTCCTCTTTCAGTCATTCTGCCCCTGCTTTGTGCATTTAAAGCACTTCCTGATGTAGATCCACCTGAGGATTTTCTATGAGTTTCCTCACTTAAAATAACACCGATCACATCATCATATTTTAGGGTACTTGATCCAGGAACAGAATTACTCACCGCCATTACCAAGCCATTCTAGCTTTCAGGCAAAGAACACAAAATCAAGAGAGCCCTAATTTCTTCATCAAAATTGATACCCACAGAAGATAATTGACTAGTAATAGTATTAAACTCATTTAAATGATCTGCAACAGATCCACCTTCTGCCATTTTCATATTAAATAAACGCTTCATGAGAAATACCTTATTTGAAGCGGAGGGCTTTTCATATAGTGTCGCTAGGGTTTTCATCAAATCTTCTGTCATCTTCGCTTTTGTAATATTAAATGCCACCGATGGTGCCAAGCATAACCGAATGCTTCCAAGTGCCTTTCTGTCCAAAAGATCCCATTTAGCCTCTGACATAGTTCCCTGATTCTTGGCTTTTCCTTCCAATAGCTTCCATAAATCCTTCTGATATAAATAGTCTTCCATTTGCATCTTCCATAACTGGAAGTTCTGCCCATTAAACCTATCAACCCTCAGCTTACCATCATCTGCCATTGCTTCCACTCAACCGTGAGACTCCCACTTAACCGTGAGACTTTCCTGCAGAGGATAACTGAGAAACAACTAGGCTCTGATACCACTTGTTAGGATAAACCATGGACAGAAATAAAAGCTACATGCAAATATAACCAATAACAAAAAAATAATAGAACACACAGAAATGAACACAAGGCACCAAGATTTAACGTGGTTCACCCAATCCCTGGGCTACGTCCACCAAACAGCAAGTCCGATCTTATTACAATCTAGTGATTACAACCTGATTACAATCCGTAATCCCTTATAGCTCAATACCGCCGCAAGAACTTATTTCGTATCACCACACATAAAAAATACCCAAACCTAAGCCCTTTTTATACAAGTATTAAACCGCTTTAGGGTTATAACATGTCAGCCATATGTCGGCCATAATATGTCAGCTACCATGTACAATACTTTCCTGATCAGTCACCACAATCTAACAGTTTGATGGCTAGCTGTCAATTGTATCACAAAACCATCGTAATTACGATGGCTAGTTCTAATGAATCAATGTTGCTTCCACAACATACCTATCACATGGATGTCATAATTGAGACTTCTTCACTATTAACTCTTTCCACTTCCTTCTTCTAAGTTACGACAATTTTATCCATCACAATTGTGATAGATGCCCTTGCCGTCACAAATTGTGATAGCAAAAGTCTAACGCCCATCTAATGTGAGCCAATTCATGGTTCTATCACTTGGGCGATGGGTGGCTTTCACAATTTAGGCCCAAATATAGTAATGTGTGAAAATTAGATGTAAAACCCAACTTCATAGAAGCCACAATGATCACCTACAAGAAAATAACCTATTATATGGAAGAATGAAGCAAATAAGAGAAGTGTGGCTCTCAAGTTAAAATTTGTATTCAAGGGAGGAACAAAATGAATCAAATGTATTACAAAATACAAGGGGATTGGTCCTTATAAAAGGAGATCAACCATTCTAAAAAGGGAAACCCTAAAGAAAACCTAAATAGATAATGTGGCATTCAATGAAAGAAAACAAATATTAAATGTCACATTCATGAAGAGACAAAAGTCAAAACTCCAATAGTCAAATCTTAAGAGTAAGAAAAATATAATAAACCTTTAACTCTAATAAAAAAATGACATGCTAACAAGGAACAAATTAAAAGGTACATGTTTGCTTAGTTAATTTGAACCTAAATTTGTAAAAGATGTTTTAGAAAATGAAGATTGGATAGAGGTAATGAATGAAGAAATTGAGAAAATAGAAAAGACTAAAATATGGTCTATTTTACCTAGACCTAAGGATAAGAATATGATTGGTACAAAATGGATATTCAGAAATAAGTTTAATGAGAAAGGAGAAGTAACAAGGAATAAAGAAAGGATAATATGATAAGGTTATGCACAAGAATAAGGTATTGTCTATGGAGAAACATTTACCCCTATTGCAAGACTCAAAGGAGTAAAAAAAAATCTAGCATGTGCTGCAAAAAAGGGATTCAAAGTATATTATATGGATGTAAAATAAAATTTCTTAAATGGAATCTTGAAAGAAGCCTGCATTGAACAACTTGAAGGTTTCATTGATCCAAGAAAAAGGAACATGGTATGTAAACTTTACAAAGCTATATATGTTTTGAAGCAAGCTCCTAGAGCATGGTATGCAAGGTTGCATGGGTATTTGGTAAACTTTGGTTTTTAAAAGACAAATGATAATTGTAATTTGTATATTAGGGAAGGACTAGAGGCCAAGATATTGGTTGTAGAAATATTTGTGGATGATATCATATTTGGAGGACATGAGATGTTATGCAAGTCATTTGCTAAAAAGATGAGGAAAGAATTTTAAATGTCTATGTTTGGAGAGATAAAATTCTTTGTTGGTGTACAAGTTCATTAAATGAAGGATAACACATACATCACTCAGTCAAAGTACATCAGGGAAACATTGAAAGCATTTGGAATAGAAGATTCCAAACCAATTGGAGCACCTAGTCTATTGGACTTAAACTCTTAAAGAATGAAGATTCAAAAGAGGTAAATCAGACTATCTACAGATCAATGATTGGAAAAATTTAGTATGTGGTACACACGAGACCTAATATTGTATTGGCAATTGACATAGTTGCAAGGTTTTCTTAAAATCCAAAAGAAAATCATATGATGATAGTAAAATGGATTTTGATGTACCTAAATGGAATTGAAGAATATGGTTTATGATATAGGAAAGGAGGAAATCTTGAGTTAAGAAACTTTACTGATGCAGATTGGGCAAGAAGCATTAATGAAAATGAAAGCACTAGTGGAGGAGCATTCTTTCTTGGAAAGAGATTAGTATCTTTGACAAGAAAGAAGCATAATTGTATTTCTCAATCAACAACAGATGAAGAGTATGTTGCTATAGCAGTCAATTTTTCTAACATAATATAGATCAAGCACTTATTGTTAAGAATAAAGGAAGGAATCGAGGAACCAATGGTTATCTATTGTGACAACACAAGTGCAATCAATATATCCAAAAATCCTATGGTGCACACAAAGACAAAACACATTGCAATCAAGTATCATTACCTAAGGGAATTGGTTCAAGACAAAGAGACAAGATTGGAATATGTGAAAACCAAGGAGTAGATAACAAGCATATTTACTAAGGCTTTACCTAAGGATTCATATATGTATCTAAGAGGTAAAATAGGGGTTATTCCCTTATTTAATGCTCACTAAAGCACAAGATAGTGATGTATCAACTAAGTTCCATTGAAGATCTATCAGGTTGATGCAGATTGTCACACTTTAGGTGTAAAATTTAGAGCATATTGCATATGAATCAGTACAAAAGGTACATAGAAACTTCATAGTTTATATCCTTTGGCATTTGATGTCAACGAGAGAGATTTTAGTGTCAACAATTTAGAGTTTGATGTCAATTAGAAAGAGGGAGAGTTCTGTATCTCAGAAGAAAAGTATTTAGAAATGGAATTTATAGAAAAGAGGGAGAATATGAAAAAAGTACATAATAGAGTGTTAACAGATGTAAGAGGGAGAATTCATTTGGAAGAAACTTTGACAAATCTAGGCATAATCTTAGATAGAGTTGGTATGGATGAGAATCAGAATGAAACTAAGGATATTATATAATTTCTCACACTCTTATCATTATATGTTGACATGTGTTTCCATTAATTCTAAAGAGGGAGTTTTTTGGAAATAATTATTCAAATTGTATGTTGCCATTAATGTTACACAAATTCTAGTATTAACTAAGGAATGAATGAATGATAGTATTAACCAAGCATATTCATTATTGATCAAGCAATCAAGTAATGAAGAACATTCAGTGGTAACTGAGCAGTTGGTTAATGAAGGATATCATGCTTGTAGTGTTACCTGAGTGGTCGGGTATTAAAGGACTTCCAGTGTTAATTGGGCATTCAATCCCAATATTAACCAAGTAACATGGGAATACAATTATCTAATACTTAACTAAGTGAGGTTGACTACTTGTATGTTTAATGATTATTTGAAAGAGTATTCATGACAACTTCTCAAAACTTATGATATATGAGAAAGGTCAATTACTGAGGATAAAAAAAAAAGTAAGTGAGAAGACTGTGGAATAAGAAGGATACATGAGTGAAGGAAAAGGAAGAGTAGGAAAGTATTGAAGATAAGTTGCAAAGCATATTTTTATTAGTAACAATCCAGAGGTCAAGCTAGAACAAAAATCTAAATCTATAAAAGAAGTTTCTTCATAAATCATGTCAAATTACTATTACCTTCTAACCATTGTAGCAGTGAAGAAATCTCTTAACAGAGGTGACTTAACAATCATATTGCAAATCCTCTAGCAAGGTGATATTTCAAGATTGAAGTGTTTGAAGACCTCTAACTAGGACACTCCTAGTAGGCTGATCTAAATTCTCTAACAGTGTCATACTTAACAATATGTTTTGCAACCTTTACCAGGGTTGGCTCCTAATAGGGCTTACTTTAGAAGAGTGAAAAATATTGGGACTAGTTGCATGGTGGTTTTCCCAAGTTGGGTTTCCACATTAAATCTTGGTGTCATCTCTAGTCATGTTATTTTCTTTATGCTTTATGTTATTGAAACTAAGTTACTAAAGGTTAAAAAAAATTAATATTCATAAGATTACTTTATTAACTGAGTGACAACAATATCTTAGTTATAATCGAGCTGGATAGTATTGCATTATCAGTGAAAAGTTTGATTTGACATCTAGGGAAAGGGAATTGTTTTTGTGATAACTGATTCACCCCTCCCCTCTCAGTTACTTTCTTCATTTCCAAAAAGGAACACCTAAAAAATAAATGTTAGAATTTAAACAATAATAAAACTAACTATACTATTCTACCCTCTATCCTAACCCCAACTTTAAAGATTCCTCCACATTGGGATCAATAACCCTCTTGAGGACTCTTAAGTTCTCAGTTACTTCTCTATCTTCTATGAAGTGCTCCCTTTAAGGTCCTTCTAGGAAGTGACATTCTTTATCCAAGGTCCTTGAGACATATGCATATATGTTAACATCTATGAGATATTCTAGCCTTATAACCATATTAAGATTACTCTCTTCCTAGAGGTAAAAGTACAAAGTTGTGTCACCTTTCAGGCTAACATATCAGAATGATGGAATTTGAGTGTTTCTATCTAAAAATCAATTTTTTTCAAACATATGATCTACTAGATAAATTCATTCTAGCTAAGTTATATATGGTCTCATACTTTTACAATTAAAAATGTCTATTAGATGCATGTTTTCTACTAGTTTGTATACAATTACTAAAAAAAGAAACTTATTTAGAAAAGCGGCATTTTAATAACTCTTACTAATTTTTATGATTTTTTTTAATAACATATACACACCATCTTATATAGCTTAGAGTCAAGAACATTCTCATAAAGATTTTATAGTATTTAACTTAGATATAGTATATTATAATTAAAAAATTCTACAAGAATGTATTTAACACTCAAAAAGATGTCAATTTTAGAAAGAAAAATATTAAATCATATCAAAATAATTTAAAAATTATATGATGTTCTAGAAGAGTCCTCTTCTAGAATACATAATTTTTGTCCTAGTTAGAATATATTTGTTTTGAAAAATGTGGTGGGAGATGAAAACTATCGATTTAATGTGAGTTGAAATTTGAATCATTACAAAATAGAGAATATAAATCTAAAGCCAATTTTTATTTTTGATTTTTCTAGCTATGTATGTTATCTATAACATAGTCTAACATCAAAGTTAAATAAGTTTATTTCCATATAATTTGGAGGTGGGAACTAGACCCCTAATTTTTAGCATTTTTTAGTAGCTAAGAAATTATGTATAAAAATTAGAAAAATGTGTCAATTATTATTTCAAATAATTATAAAAATTATAATCATAAACTTCATCCATTTCTACACATTTTATTAGTTTACTTCATTTTCAAATTCAAAATAATAATACCAATTTTATGTCATTGAAGGTAAACAATTATACTTTTGTTAGCCTTTTCCTTTACAAAAGGGTGACACAGGTTTGTGCTTTTACCCCCTAATGGAACTCTCTTGATCTAAAACTATTATCACTCTCTTCCTATAGGGACTCTCTTGATCTTAAAATTTAATCATTTTTCTAATACATTATATTTATACATGTACTTTTCATATAAATAAAATTTATTCATAAAATATACATTCATATATTCCTCAAAAAATTCTTTATACCTTCCTTAAAACTTCGAACATTACACATAATGCTCCTCCCTTGATAAGTTATTAAAAAATACTCATTCATTCCTTTCTTATCAACTACAAATATACCTACCTCGATCTTCTCATAGTACATTGACTGGTGGGGCATGACTTATAATTTGGATGCATTGATCACTCTGGTTTAAACATTGTTAGACTACCAGACATATTTGATTGGCATACTCATTGCTCCATCAAGAATATTAGTGTAGGTTTTTTTAAGCTCAAATCAAAGGGCCAAACTCGAGATATGTTTTGTGGTAGTATGATTCTCTCTATTATTTTTCCTTGTTTATAAACTTGAACTTTTCATGTTGATTAGTGCAAATATTTGCCTATGGCTAAATAGCCAAAAATTTGCACCAAATGTGACAATTTTTGTTAATTTATTAATTAATTAAAAATCATAGAACCATTGTTCTATGATTTTTAAATTAATTAATAAATTACCTAAATTGTCACATCTGGTGCATATTTCTGCTGGATAGACACTGCCACCATGTTCTTCTTCCCTGGCAACTTCGTACTTATCTAAAATACTTCCTCCTCAGTTTTACCCATGCATTGACATGTTATAAATATTCTCCATATGATGTGTATTCTTTGTTAATCTCAAATTGGTGTTGATGAGTGAGTGTCTAGACACTTAAGTCATTTACTTAGTTCATGCCGAATAAGTAACATATGTCAAGCATAACATGTAAGTTAGTACATGCTGAGTAAACAATGAGTGTCGAGTCACTCATGTGCTAAGTCACTCAAGTGCCGAGTAGACAGTATATGCCAAGTGATTTAGGAGCTGAGCAAGTAGTGCATGCTAAGTCATTCAGATGCCGAGTGACAACATTGAAGTCACAGTATATGCTGAGCACCAGGGACTTCAGATGTTGAGTAACATAATTTTTTCATAGTTGTTTGTATTGGCACAAACTACTATGTAAACCATTTTTGAGCTGACCTAAGAATTTAATTATGATATTTTGGTGATAAGGACGAATCTTAAGTTGGAATCCCTAATTATTACATGTACCCAATAAGGTAAAGAGAATGTTTAAGAATCAATATGGATGAATCACAACCATTGATTCATACCTAAGTCACCTAGGTCTTCTTAAGGAGGACAAACCCTAAATCTATTTATGAGAAAGCAAGGGAATGAATGATTGAGAAAGGAGAGTTTTGCATGCACAAACTAGGAGATTCATGGTGACCAAGGCATTGTGATTTGAATTTTATTGTAGAATCAGTTAAAGGAGAATAGAGGAAGGAAAAAATGAAAAATAGAGAGTCATCTGATCAAGAAAGATCAAGTACAAAATATAATAGAGGTGATCTGTCTGTTAGATTGTGGTGACTGATTAGGAAAGTATTGCACATATTCAATAATTTTTTATTATTTTCTCAAGATTTTGGACTGACATGTAATTATTAATTATAACCCTAAAATGACAAAAAATACTTGTATAAAAGGGTTCAAGGTTAGGTATTTTATTTTTATGTTGTGATGCAGAATTGCTTCTGGCGGTGGTATTGAGCTGTAAGGGATTATGGATTATAATCAAGTTATAATCACTAGATTGTAATAATATTGGACTTGCAGTTTGGTGGACATAGCCTAGGGATTGGGTGAACCACGTTAAATCTTGGTGCCTTCTGTTCATTTTTATGTGATATATTATTTTTTGTTATTGGTTATATTTGCATGTATTTTTTATTTATGTCCGTGATTTTATCCGAACAAGTGGTATCAAAGCAAGGTTGTCTTTTAGCTATCCTCTACAGGAAAGTCTCATGGTTAAGTGGGAGTCTCACAGTTGAGTGGGAGCGATGGCAGATGAGGTTAAGCTAAGGGTTGATAGGTTTAATGGGAAAAACTTCTAGTTATGGAAGATGTAAATGAAAGAATATATTTATTAGAAGGATTTATGGAAGTCATTGGAAGGCAAAGCCAAGAATCAGGGATCTATGTCAAATGATGAATGAGATCTTTTGGATAGAAAGACACTTGGAAGCATTCAGTTATGCCTGGCACCATCAGTTGCATTTAATATTACAAAAGCAAAGACGACAAAAGAGTTGATGAAAACCCTAGCGACACTATATGAAAAGCCCTCCAATTCAAACAATGTATTTCTCATGAAGTGTTTATTTAGTATGAAAATGGTAGAAGGTGGATCTATTGTAGATCATTTAAATGAGTTTAATACTATTACTAGTCAGTTATCTTCTGTGGGTATCAATTTTGATAAATAAATTAAGGCTCTCTTGACTTTGTGTTCTTTGCTTGAAAGTTGGAATGGCTTGGTAATGGTGGTGAGTAATTTTTTTCCTGGATCTAGTACCCTAAAATATAATGATTTAATCGGTGTTGTTTTGAGTGAGAAAACTCGTAGAAAATCCTCAGGTGGATCTACATTAGGAAGTGCTTTGAATGCACAAAGCAGGGGCAAAACAACTAAGAGAGGAAGTAATTCTAGAAATTGTAAATCAAGAGGAAAGTCAAAGGGGAAGAGGTCTTAATCAAGAGGACTGAATGATTGTTGGTACTATGGGAAACCAAGTCATAAAAAGAAAGATTGCTAGAATTGAAAGAAAAATGAAGGAGATAAATTAGATGGAGACAAGGAGGAAAATGTGGTAAGTAACAAATCCGAAGAGGATGCTTTGCTTTTGTCTTAAGAAAGAGTTGATGATTCATGGATTTTAGATTTTGATGCTTCATTTCATGCTACACCTCATAGAGATTATTTCATTGATTATGTCCAAGGAGATTTTGGGCTTGTTTATTTGGGGGATAATGAACCCTATTAGATTGTTGGAAAGGGAAAAATTAAGATTAAGTTGTAGAATGGGAATCATTGGCTACTACATGAGGTAAGACATGTTCCAAGGCTGAGTAGGAATTTAATTTCAGCAGGGCAACTCGGTGATGAGGGTTGTGTAGTTACTTTTAATGATAAAAATTGGAAGGTTTCAAAAGGTTTTCTTGTAGTAGCAAAAGGTGTGAAAGTAGGCACCTTATATCTTTGCATAGGTCATATTGTTCCTTCTACTTTGATTGTTTTAGAGAAAAATGAATGTTCAGGAACAATTGTTGCAGTTGAGCAAGGAGAACAAATAGCTGCTGTAGATTCTGATACAGCGTTGTGGCACAAAAAACTTGGGCACATGAGTGAGAAACGTATGAGACTACTTCATTTAAAGAAAGTTTTACCAGGTCTAAAATGTGTTAATATGGATTTCTATGAAAGTTGTGTGTATGGAAAACAAAAGAGAGTGAGTTTTGTAAAGACTGGGAAGGAAAAAAAAAATGAAGAAATTAGAGCTTGTGAATACAAATGTATGGGGACCAACTCAGGTATCTTCCCTTGGTGGCTCTCATTATTATGTTACATTTATTGATGACTCAACTAGAAAAGTATGGGTTTATTTCCTTAAACAAAAATTTGATGTATTTCAAACTTTTAAGAAATAAAAATGCTTGGTTGAAAATGAGACTGGTAAGAAATTAAAATATCTTAGATCTGATAATGGTGGTGAGTATTGCAATCATGAATTTGAAGATTATTCCTCCACTAATGGTATTTGTAGATAGAAAATTGTTCCAACGACTCAACAGGAAAATGGAGTGGCTGAACACATGAACAAGACTATAATGGAGCATGGAAGGAGCATGAGGTTGCATGCTGGGTTTCCCTTACACATGTGGGCTGAGGTTATCAATACTACAATATATTTGATTAATAGAGGTCCCTCTACTCCTTTGGGCTATGGTATTCCAAAGGAGGCATGGACTGGTAAGAAGGTGAGTTATTCTTTTCTCAAGACCTTCGATTGTGAAGCTTTTGCTCATATAGACTCTAAAAATAGAACTAAGTTAGAAGCTAAATCAAAGAAATGTGTCTTTGTTGGATATGTCATTAATGAATTTGGTTATAGGCTTTGGGATTTTGAAAATTATAAAATTTTAAGAAGTCGGGATGTCATATTCAATGAGAAAGTGTTGTACAAAGATTTGTTGCAACAACATGAGAAGAAAGAAGATGATTATGTAGTGTTGGATCATCATACTCCAAAAGCTAATGTTCCAGCCATTCCTCATGATGTGCACCAACTGCAACAACAAATACCACACACACCAGTGAATGTTAGACAATCAACAAGGCAAATTAGACCTCCACAAAAATTTTCTCCCTCTTTGTATTCTATTTTACTTAATGATGCTGATGAACCTGAAAGTTATGATGGAGCTGTGCAGGTGGATACTAAAATTCAGTGGGAGTCTACAATGAAAGATGAAATGGACTCTTTGCTAAAGAATAAGACATGGGATTTGTGCAAGTTGCATGCAGGTAAAAAGGCTTTACAAAATAAGTGGGTTTACAAGTTGAAAGAAGAGGAAGGAGATAAGAAATGATTTAAGGCCAGGTTAGTTATAAAAGGATTTGCATAGAAAAGAGGAATTGATTTTGATAAGATATTTTCTCCTATTGTTAAAATGACTTCTATCCGTACTATTTTAAGTCTTGTGGCTACTAAAGTTTTGCATTTAGAGCAGCTGGATGTTAAAATAGCCTTCCTTCATGGTGATTTGGATGAAGAAATATATATGGCTTAGCCATGGGGATTTGAGGTCAAAGGTAAGGAGCACTTAGTGTGCAAATTGAAGAAAAGTTTATATGGCTTGAAGCAAGCACCTCGGCAATGGTATCTAAAATTCGATAGGTTTATGCATGAGCATGGCTATAATAGATGTCATTCAGATTGTTGTGTTTATTTTAAGAGGTTGGATGATGATAGCTATATTATTTTATGTTTATATGTTGATGATATGCTTGTAGCTAAGTCTAACATGGATCATATGAAGGGGATGAAACGCTAGTTAGTACATGCATTTGCTATGAAGGATTTGGGGGCAGCAAAACAAATCCTTGGTATGAAGATTTGTAGAGATAGGAGGAATAGAACATTGACACTATCTCAGGCTGATTATGTTGAGAAGGTGTTGCAACATTTCTCTATGGAGAATGCTAAAGCTATCAGCACACCTTTACCTAGTCATTTGAAATTGACTAAGGAGATGTGTCCTAAGACATAGGAAGAGGAGGATAAGATGTCCAAGGTACCCTATGCTTCAGCTATAGGAAGCTTGATGTATGTTATGGTATGCACTAGGCTAGATATTGCCCATGCAGTGGGAGTCGTTAGTAGGTATATAAGTCATCTAGGATTTCAGCATTGGAACGTTGTCAAGTGGATTCTTAGATATTTGAGATGAACATCCAATAAGTGTTTTCACTTTGGGGGCTCTACTATTGATTGACAAGGCTATGTTGACTTAGATTTGGTAGGGGATATTGATACCAGGTGGAGTACTACAGGTTATTTCTTTACTATTGGTGGGGCAGTCGTGAGCTGGGTTTTTAGGTTACAAAAGATTAATGCTCTATCCACTACAGAGGCAGAGTATGTTGCTGCTACAGTGGTAGCCAAGGAGATGATATGGCTTCAGTTCTTCTTGGAAGAATTGCAACATCCTCAGAAGGATAATTATTTGTTCACCAATAGTTAGAGTGTCATTCATCTTGCCAATAATTCAGCTCTACATTCTAAGACCAAACACATATAGTTGCGGTACCATTTCATTCGGTTAGTTTTGGAGGATAGACAGTTAAAGCTAGAGAAGATACATACAAATGACAATCTAATAGATATGTTTACCAAGGTTGTAACAAGGGAGAAACTGAACTCCTCTTCAGTTTTAGTTGGTCTTCTCGATTGAACCTGAATAAAATAATAGTAGAATCTAGGGTGGTTTGATCCAGTGGGAGATTGTTGTTTAGTGTGGAGCCTGATCAGTCCCCAAGTGGGAGATTGTTAGATTGTGGTGATTGATCAGGAAAGTACTGTACATAGTCCATAATTTTTTATTATTTTCTCAAGATTTTGGGCTGACATGTAATTATTAATTATAACCCTAAAAAAACATAAAATACTTGTATAAAAGGGTTTAGGGTTAGGTATTTTATTTTTATGTTGTGATGCAAAATTGCTTCTTGCAGTGGTATTGAGCTGTAAGGGACTATGGATTGTAATAAGGTTGTAATCACCGGATTGTAATAATATTGGACTTGTAGTTTGGTGGACGTAGACTAGGGATTGCATGAACCACGCTAAATCTTGGTGCCTTTTGTTCATTTCAGTGTGATCTATTATTTTCGATTATTGGTTATATTCGCATGTAGTTTTTATTTCTGTCCATGATTGTATCCTAACACTATCATCAGGCACAAGAGTGCTAACCGTAGGATCATTGCTGAGACATTCTAATAGGGTAAGGCCTAATAGTCTTTGTAAGTCTTTAATAGAGCAGACCTTTCACAGGTTATATCATGGTTAATGATCAAACATTGTATCCTTCATTGGATACACTTTATTACTACGATAGTGAAGATTTATGGGTGTCACTCCCACCCCAATTTTACCTTCTCATTGGAGGGTTTCTGGGTAATCATATCTTGTGTTATATATGTGTGAATGCTCACTTGTTTACATGATTTAGATGTATATGCTTTACATGGTATTTCAATTTACTTATTGAATATGTGAGATGGATGTGTGGTGAATATTTTAATGAGTCAAAATGAGTCAAATTTTGAAGCACAAATTCACCTCTTCTCAAATGTTTACCTTTCCTATTTGTAATTCCAACATTTTTTTCCTTCCATATTTTATTTTCTTGTATCTTCTACTTGCTATGTCTGACATGTCCTATCCATCATTCATCCTACCCAAATTAATGTCAAGAAATGGTTTATATAAATTCCAAAATACCCTAAAGGTCACAACATTTGGTATGATTGATGTGGTCCTTGTATAGAGCATACAACTATACATTTTTATTACTTTTCTTAGAACCCCATTAATATTTTACTATTTAATAATATTATTTTTTTATAAGCAAGTTAACATCTAATCAATACGTGTTTATCAATTAGTAATTATTTAATACTCAATTTATCATTTCATATGTATATTCTCTATATTCTTTTGAATAATTTAACTATTTTATTTCTTATAATAAATTGAGTTATCAATTAACATTAATTAGGGAGTGTTCCACATGAAATGTATGTATATTTATACTTTACAAAGGAGTGAAATGCATATATATGCTCCACACATGTCATTTCTCTAGCTTGAAAGATATTCCCAAATAGATCTACATTATTCATATGTAGTTTATGTAATATCATTCTAGTTATCCTACATAGGGACACTAGACACCCTTGCTTACAAAAAATAAACCATAAAAAAGCTCATAGACATGCATATGTACCAACTGCATGGAGATGGTCTTAAAGTTGAAGATAATTAAGCATAAATTAGATACTAATACCAAAATCAATCAAAACCTAATACACAATTCATAAAGGAATACAATTTATAACACTACAAATACATAATTTTTTTCTTAAATATATCTTAATAATATCTTTAATTTGTGTATAATCTCTAGTAAAAATATAAAATCAAAATTATAAAACATAATTATATTAATAAATAAATATTTTTGAAAATTAAACTTATAAACATAAAATGGTTTTTCTATTAATAAAGTTAAACTTATAAGATTTTGAGTACCATTAGTATCTTTAATTTCTTAAATAAAATACTAAGTTATTCACATGTCATCTCTTTGAGCATCTAAGTATAATTGACATGAATATTCTTAGCCAAACTAAAGCAAAATTAGGTGGCTCCTTTTAATGTAATAGTTTTTAGTTGTCTCATTCAATTTGTCCTTGAATACACATAATAATGAATCTAGCTACATGCACAAAAAGGACATTGGGGACTACAGTTTACTAATGGTTTATATTGCACATGAAGTCATATGGCCATTTTGAAAATATGAAAGATGAAAAGAAGTTAAAGTTGCCATAATGTTCTTTTATTTGGTGCCTATCTTTTTATCATCATAATGTTTAATAAGTTACATATTTAGCGATGCCTATATATGAAATACTACAAGAAAAGAATTTATTGAAATTTAATAATTAAAATAAATTTCAAAATGCAATTATATTAAAAACAAGTAGATTTTTACAATTTATAA
Source organism: Cupressus sempervirens (assembly GCA_028749045.1). Lineage (NCBI taxonomy): Eukaryota > Viridiplantae > Streptophyta > Pinopsida > Cupressales > Cupressaceae > Cupressus > Cupressus sempervirens. The sequence goes on from CM053793.1 coordinate 171,641,601, forward strand.
GATTTCAAAACATAATTTCTAGATTTAACTATGTAAGTTCTTTTTACATCATTATTTCAAATAACACATTGTGATTCATCATTTTCAAATAACACATTGTAATCTATGATTTCCATCATTATATGATTCAATACATTGATCTCGAAAAACTTACACAATATAAACTACATAATCAATTTTATTGTTAGTCAAACTAATGTTTTCATTTGACCCCTAGCTTTTCTTTTCTTTTCCTTTTTCTCAGAATGCATCATTTTTCAAAAGTTTGAGTTTGTATATTTTTCAATTCATTTATTAGAACAAAAAAATAACTTTGATTGGTGGAAGACTATTTCCCTTCGCTTAATTTCTATTTTTTAAATTGAAAAATATACAAAAATACAAAGGATAAGTATGCAATTGATGTTTTTGTCAATTTTGATTTGATTTATTCAGCCACATGTCCATAAAAGTAATGGGAAAATTAAAATAGGTAGAGTGAATTGTCTTTGGGACGTCACACTGACTTGTATTGTTTTTATAACAATGAAGGTTTTATTAGAATGAAATGGACCAATCTTCAACATCCACATTTGCTATTATACTATTGCCGTTAATGATTGACAATTGTTGTCCGAGTAAATATGAACAATCAAATTTACTATATCCTAAAATGAATGTTATTATATACGTAGTCCAACAAAATTGATATTGCTTTTTCCTTAATGCGGAAAATGGTTGTACAACTAGGGCAATATGCTATGAATCTTAAGCACAAATTTTTTCTAATAGAACATTATTTGTTCAGATAATAATTGTATTTTTAATAAAACATTATTTCAAAATGTGGTCCAACTATAAGAAATATCTTTTAAAACCAAGAAATTATAAAGTTAATATGTACCTTTTATAAAATTATAAGATTATATATTCACACACTGTATAATGTAATTATAAATAAAATAAAATTTAAATGAAAATGTTTCAAGTTTAAATTTTTAAAAGTTGGAATTTTTATTTATAAAACTAAATCAAGATGTATATGTTACAAAGATTATATGGTTTCAAATATATTTACTACGCAAAAATAATAAATAAAACTTCTAATCTAAAGTTTTTTATTTTAAGTTTTATTACTTTATTTTCAAAAATGACTTTAGTCAAATAAAAAAATTATTTATTAATAAAATTTAAATTATGGTAATATTTAAATTTTTAATTTTTTAATTATATAAATCATTATTATATTTAATATGTAAATTAGTAATTAAAAAAAATTGTATTAAGTACTTAGTAATAATATTATTTAACATATGTGTGTGTGCGTGTGTGTGTGTGTGTAATTTATAAAACTAAATCAAGATGTATATATTACAAAGATTATATGGTTTCAAATATATTTACTAAGCAAAAATAATAAATAAAACTTCTAATCAAAAGTTTTTTATTTTAAGCTTTATTACTTTATTTTTAAAAATGACTTTAGTCAAATTAAAAAAATATTTATTAATAAAATTTAAATTATGGTAAAATTTAAATTTTTAAATTTTTAATTATATAATTCATTATTATATTTAATATGTAAATTAGTAATTAAAAAAAATTGTATTAAGTACTTAGTATATATATACAAATTCCTTTTATAATATCTATGCATATAACATATGCAAATTATAATGTAAAAGATGATAATAATTAATTAAGCCGAGAGGCATTCTATACAATGGCAGCACAAATGCCCAGCACGGGAATATGCCAAGATTCCTTGTCAATAAGAAAGATTTGGGAGCACTTACAAACTTTCAAATTAAATATTAAAAAAGAATTCTCGAAATAATAGTTGGCCGAAATAATAGGAAGCCAAATGGAGGCCGAAATAATAGGCCTAAAAAAGTAGGGCCCGAAAAAGTAGGACCTGAAAAAATAGGGCTAAAAAAAATAGGGGTGAAATAATTTTAATATATATATATATTTTGTTAAATATAATTTTGCATGCACATTCATGCTTTTTTTTTGCAGGGAGTGGGAGAATTTGAAACAAATTTGTGGAATGTGAAGAGACGTCTGTTGGGGGATATGAGGAGCCTCTCAGAAGTTATAAAACTAAGGCTCCTCATTTCATTTTCATTTTATGTTTTTGCAGGAAGGAAGATGTGGAGGTTATTGGAGGATTAGATTGGAGTTTTTGAATAGGAGTAAATTGAAGTTTTGGAGTAACATTTTTGCAGGTGAGATTTCTATTTTTTATTTACATTTTCATTTAGATTTAGATGTAGATGTAAATTGAAATTCAAAATTAGTTATAATATTCTACTTTGATTTAGATTTCAATTTAAATTAATTTCATTTAGATTTAGAATTATGTTCATAACTATTTAGGCTTGCATTTAATAGTTTAGTCTTGCATGTTTGATTTAGATTTAGATTTGGATTCAAAATCTATTTGATATATATATTTTATAATACTTTTCATAGTTAATGGTGCTTGATGGGAGTGTTTTAAGGGTGTCTTCTTTTCTATTTCTGAAATATTTTGGTCCAATATGTACTTTCCTAACCAGATCTATCCATTTTCTTCTGATTCATGCATGGAGCTTCTTGACGCTATTAGTGTATTGCTGGGACTGAATGGGAATGGATTAAAGATAAATGACTGACTCTGGATCTGGATATGCATTTGGAATTGGCTCTGTTGCGGCTCTAATTTATAGGTTCCTTCCAGTCTATGAGCACACTAAAATCTTTGCAAAATTCAGAAGATCCATGACAAATTGAAACATTGAATTTTTGGAGCCTTTTGATTTCAATTTCTATTTGACTTTGATTTGGGTCATTGTATTTGGACAAAATTCCAGAGTTGCTCAGTCTTCTCAGATTTTATTTATTTTATTTCTCTGTAAATGTTGTTAATAAGAATGAGTCTTGTTCATTTGAGTGTTGATAGCATCAATCTCTCTGTTTTGAAAATATAGTATTTGTAATGTTTTTATAAAAAAAACCTAAATGAATATTTGATTGTTCTATGATAGATTATTCTGTGAGGTTCCAGCTTGGAGCTAATAAGATGCTCACTTCTAAAAACTCTTCGTACTATACCCGTGTGTCTTCTTTAAGTTCTTTACTAATCTTTATCGCCTCCCTACAATGGATTGTTTTTCAGTGTATTTTAGCCGGTGTGATTCATGAGTACGGAATTAGTTTAAACTATTGATGCAAGAATGCAAATCCATGGCAAACCCATTTTGGATTCCATCATACTCTTCTATCAATGTGAAAAAATATTATTTCCCACTTACATTAATATTAATTGGTATGGATTTACTTTCATTATATAATGTATGATATGAACAAAATAATTTATATTAGAGAAGATACAAATAGTTGGAAGTCAAGAATAAATTGTTGTTACATAGTTTTAAAATCTGTATTATGCAGAACAACAAATCTTTTACATAGTTTTAAAATCTGCATTATGCAGAACAGATCTATGTTGTGTAGATTTTCTATTTTTAATTTAATCACGTTTGAAATAGAGCAATTAAGTTTTACAATGGGGTGGGTAGATTTGGTAATTTAGTAATTCAATATTAAAATAATCATTTAATCAATAAAATACACTTCAACACAGTTTATTTCTGCCTTGCATCCTGAGCATTTGATATTTTAGTCATTCATTTTAATATTTTCAACTTTGATCTTTTATATCTTGATATTGCTTACTCATCTTTGGAAGATGCAATGCCAAGATGAGACAAAGTTCATTCAAAACCATTAGATAAATGAAAAAAATTAATGCATTTAGTGCACAAAATAAAGAATGCATATGCAATCAATTTTTTTATCAATCTTTATATAGCTTTTTTTAAAAAATAGAAAATAGAAATTATTCTTTTATGTATGTAGAAAAAAATTAGAAAGATTTTATGTATGTAAAAAATTAAAAGAATTCTATATACATCTAGATTTTTTGAAAAGACTTCTATTTACATCTACATATTTTGATTGAAATAACCATAATGTAAAAACAAAATATAAAATAGAAATGTTAATATATGTATGTAGAAAAAATTAGAAAGATTGCATGCATCTAAAAAAATTCTATTTACATCTAGATTTTTTTAGAATGGAAAAAAATGGATAATAGAAATATCAGTTGCATGTTTGTAGAAATAAATTAGAAAAACATGTATCTAGAAATTAAAAAGATTCTATATGTGTCTAATTTTTAGATTTTACTTTATTCTAAACTAATTATTGATGGATATATATTTTAATAATATTTATGTAGTTTAAAGTTTAGATTTTAATTAATTTGTATGCAAATAGGAAAAAGAATAAATATTTTATATATATGTAGATTAATTTCTATTTTTAAAATTTACAAGTAAATGAGTACTTTATTCATTTAAAGTAAACAAGTTTTTAAGTAATATATTTTTATTTTAGAAATATATTAATCATAATGTTCATTTATTATTACTTATTTAATATACTTCTCTCAAATCGAAGACAATAGAAATGATATTTTATTAACTTTGAAATAGGGAAGTGTTAAGCAAGTTCATTTACAAAAATACAAAAAATATATTTGGTCTTTGATCAAATTGGAGTTAATATTAGAAATATAAATATGATCATTAACAATTAAGCTAAATTCAGTTCAAAACAATAATATTATTTAAATTTAAATAAAATAAGCCATGTTTACTTTGAAACATCAAACAACTAATTAACTAATACAATAATTAAAATAAATGAACCTATTATGACATAGAAATATATTTTCGAAGTATAATTTCTTTGTTTTTCAATCAATATGAGTTTTTTTTTCTACTTGAAAAGATAAACCATCCTAATTGCCATCCTTAGTTAACCCTAATAGCAACCCCTACCTTAGCCCTAGCCCCAACAATGATGTACAATCTAACTATAATCCAACATTAAACTATAATTATAGCACTAAAACATATCCCTATTGATATTCTAAACTCTAATCATAACGAAAATCTCAGCCCAAACCATAATCTAAACCAAAAACCTACACACTAATATTGGTTATAGTCCTAACCCTAAAATCTAACCCTTAACCATAATGTAAAAACAAACTCCATAATATTGATCAAAATCCTTAACCTAACTATAGGGATAACCATGATATTAAACTCTAAATCCAATCCCAAGGTCCTAACCATGGTATAAACCTATAACCGAACTCTTAAAAAATTTACTAATCCCTGATCCTAATCACATTCCCAACTTTAAACTTGAACCATAAACCATTGTTGTAACCATAACCATAAACTTAAACAAAACCCTAACCCTAAAGGTACAATCATAAAATTAATCATAGCTTAGACCCTAATCCTAGCACAAACCACAATCATGACCAAATATAAATCTTCACCTTACCCCTAATCATAATTTCAATGTTAACCCTAACATTAGTTTCAATCCTACCATGATATGAACCCTAATATAGACTTCACCTTGATCCTCACCCTAATCTTAAGTCTAATTAAACCCTGACTAAAACCTAATCTAAATGATATATCTAACTATAATCCTAACTGTAACTATCATACAACCCAATGCTAACCCTCATGTATATTTAATCCCTAATTTTAACTCTAAATATTCTATAAACTCTAGAATTGACCTTGATTCTAACCATAACCCTAAAATCTAAATTGTAACCATAGCAAGAAAGGTGGGGACCTCCACTACGTGGCACAATTCTGGGTCTTGGAGCCTCGCAAAAGCACTACAGAGTGAGGAAATGTCAGAAAGGTGACATGTGATAGCATGACACAATTTTGGGCTTTAGAGCATTGAAGAAACAATGTAGCGTAAGGAGGTGCTAGAATGGAGACTCATGGAAAGAAGAGGAAAGACTTTCATCTCATTGGCAGAAAACTATGGAAAGAGATAACATGATGTGTTAACCTCCCACAAAAAATGCAAGGTTGACCACAAGGGGGAATTTGGTTTCCCCAAAAATTAATGATGGTCATCGATGAAGGTCTTCCTCTTGAAATAGACGGCATAGATGCATCGTGAATCCTCACTAATGAAGGATTAAGTCACAACCGTCAATGTAGATTCTCCCCTCAAAAAGGATGACTGAGATGCAACGAGGAAACTCCTCCCAATGAAGGATTAAGTCACATTCGTCGATCAAGATTGGCTTTATTTCCAATGGATGACTAAGATGTAGTGAAGAGATTCCTCCTAACGAATGAAGCAGATAGCACAAAAGGTGCGAACCCCCTCCATGTGGCACAATTTTGGGTCTCAAAGACTCATGAATGCATTGTGGAGTGAGGAAATGTTGGAAAGACAATGCGTGGTAGCATGATGCAATTTTGGGCTTCAGAGAATTGAAGAAACAATGTAGCATGACGATGCATCAGAATGGAGATGCATGGCAGCATCTTGTGCAATTCTAGGCTTTAGAGTGTTTTGAAGACACTAGCGTATAAAGAAATGTTAGAATGGGAATGCATGGCAACATCTTGCACTTTTGGGAAGATGGGAAGATAGCTCGCGAAGAAATAAGAGTTATCGAATCTCGCAGCATGAATCAACCTGACCAAGAAAAAATGATCCAGTGTGGGCAATGAAGAAACAGAGCCAACACAAAATGTTAGCCGCCAACTTTAGTGATGTTAACCCTCTGCAAAGAACCTATCACATTTAAGGTCTCTCAGATTAGACATCAGTGATGGGTTGAATAGGGGGAAAAAATAGCACACAATGCCCTCCTAAATGAAATTCTAAATGTAGCACTAATAACCATGGTCCTACTTCTTTCCCTAACCTTATCCATGAGCGTGGGAATATATATATTATTATATAGGGCACTTTATATAATAATAAATATAATCTAAAATCCCAACCCTTACTACCCTCCTAACTATAACTGTGACCATAAGAAAACTTCTAAATATAACCCTTCCTCTAACTCTAACCCTAACCCTAACCCTAACTATAACTGTAACCCTATCCCTACCACTAACTGTAACCCTAAATCTAACTCTACCATAATTGGACTTTAACCCTAACTATAATTGTAACCCTAAACCTAACTCTAACCTTAACCGTAACCATAACCGTAACCCAAAACCTAACCCTAATTGTAGCTAGAATTCTAATACTCTGTCTACCCCTAACTCAAACTATAGCACTAACTATAACTCTAACTCTAACCCTAACTCATATTCTAACCCTAAACCTAACCCTAACCTTGACCCTAACCCTAACCCTAACCCTAAGCCTAACCCTTTGTCTACCCCTATCTCTAACCCTAACCCTAACCCTAACCCTAACCCTAACCCTACCCCTAACTCTAACCCTAAATCTAACTCTTGCTGTAAATCTAACTCTACCATAATTAGACTCTAACCCTAACCCTAACCCTAACTCTAACCTTAACCCTAACTCAATCCCCTTACCTAACCTTAACATTGATATAACTCTCTCTATATATAACCCTAACTCTAAATATAAACCTAACCCTAACCCTAACCCTAACCCTAACCCTAAATCTAACTCTAACCCTAACTGTAAGTGTAACCCTACCCCTACCCATAACTCTAACTGTAAATCTAACTCTACCATAATTGGATTTTAATTTTAACCCTAACCCTAACTCTAACCTTAACCTTGACTCAAAACTGTAACCTTAACCCTAACTCTAACATTAACCCAACTATAAAATTAACTCTATTGGTAACTCAAACCCTAAACCTAACCCTAATTCTAACCCTAACTCTAACTCTAGCTCTAGCTCTAACCCTAACGCTAACCATAACTCAAACTCAAACCCTAAACCTAACCCTAATCCTAACCCAAATTATAATGCTCTGTCTACCCCTAACTCAAACTATAACCCTAACCCTAACTCAAACTCTAACCCTAACTCATACTCTAACCCGCAACCTAACCCTAGCCCTAACCCTAACCCAAAACCTTACCCTAACCCTAACCTTAACCCTATCTATAACCCTAACCCTAACCCTAACTTTAATCCTAATCTTAACCCTAATTCTAATCCTAACACTAACCTTAACCCTACCCCTAACTCTAACCATGAATCTAACTCTACCATAATTAGAATCTAACCCTAAGCCTAACCTTAACCCTTGCTCAAACCCTTACCCTAAATTTGTCCCTAACCATATATCTACGTATGACTATAACATTTTACATTACAATATCCCAAAAATAAAGTATATATTTTTATCTAAATTAAACTCCTTATATTATTTGACTCAAACCTTAACCGTAACCCTAACCTTAACCATGAGCATTACTCTAACCCTAACCTTAACCATAAACATAACTCTATGCCTAACTCTAACCCTAATTCTAACTCTACCATAATTAGACTCTAATCCTATCCCTAACCCTAACTATAAGGATAACTCTAACCCTAGCCTTAACCATGACCATAACTCTAACTCTAGATCCGACTCTACCATAATTGGACACTAACCCTAACCCTAACCTTAATTTTGATCCTTACTCAAACCCTAACCCTAACTCTAACCTTAACCTTGATTCAAACCTTAACCCTAACCCTAACCCTAGCCTTACTATAACCCTAACCCTAATCATAACCATAACCATAACTCTAACCCTAACCTTAACCATGACCATAACTCTAACCCTAACCTTAACCATAAACATAACTCTAATCTGAACCTTAACCATAACTCTAATGATAACCATAACCATAATTCTATCCTTGACCTTAACCATAGCTCAAACCCTAACTCTAACTCCAACCCTAACCCTAACGCTAACCCTAACCCTAATTCTATGCCTAAGGTTAACATTAACTGTAATGTTAACTTTGTCCCTAACCATATATCTACGTATGACTATAACATTTTACATTACAATATCCCAATTTTTTTTTTTTAATCTAAATTAAATTCCTTATATTAAATTAAAAGATATATTTGACTCAAACCCTAACCCTAACCCTATCCCCACTATAACCCTAACCATAACCATAATGATGACTCTAACCCTAACGTTAACCAAGAGCATTATTCTAAACCTAACATTAACCATAAGCATAACTCTACCCCTAACTCTAACCCTAATTCTAACTCTACCATAATTGGATTCTAACCCTATCCCTAACCCTAACTATAAGCATAAGTCTAACCCTAGCCTTAACCATGAGCATAACTCTAACTTTGGATTTGACTCTACCATAATTGGACTCTAACCTTAACCCTAACCTTAATTTTGATCCTAACTCAAACCCTAACCCTTTAAACTCTAACCTTAACCTTGACTCAAACCTTAACCCTAACCCTAACGTTAGCCTTACTATAACCCTAACACTAACCCTAATCATAACCATAACCATAACTCTAACCCTAACCTTAACCATGACCATAACATTAACCCTAACCTTAACCATAAACATAACTCTAATCTAAACCTTAACCATAACTCTAACAATAACCTTAACCATAACTCTATCCCTAACCTTAACCATAGCTCAAACCCTATCCCTAACTCCAACCCTAACTCTAATGCTAACCCTAACCCTAATTCTATCCCTAAGGTTAACATAAACTATAATGGTGACTTTGTCCCTAACCATATATCTATGTATGACTATAACATTTTACATTACAATATCCCAAAAATAATTTTTTTTTTTTTTATCTATATTAAAATCCTTATATTAAATTTTTAAAAATATTTTGAAGCATAATTTTATAGTAACTTCATACAACTCTAATTAAAAATTAATTAACAATTTTATAGTAACCTTATCAAAATAAAAAATAAACAGTAAATATTTTTCCTATTGCGCCGTGACTGCCACTAGCTTATATATACCTCTATATATATTACGCGGAGAGTAATTGTTCTCGAGGCGCCTATTTTTATTTTCATTAATCCCAACTTCGATTAAAATAACTTTGGGATTAAATAAAAATAAGCGCCTCGAGAACGATTACTCTCGGCGTAATATATATAGAGGTATATATAAGCTAGTTTAGATAGTTCTTTTACATAATGGATATACATGGGTCTTAATTTTACTTTAACTGTGTGCTATAAAATTTATAAATTAAACATTAGATTTTTTCTATGATTTGACTAAGTAGTCATTGCCATTTTTAAAGCCACTTCTATATTTATTTGACAAATTTAATTTTAGTTTTTCTTTATGATTCTCATACATTTTACTATGACAGCCTTTCAACAACAAGCTTCTGGTAGAGTATTTGGGCATTGCAGAACAAATAAGCTCGCACATGGACGGCGCTGGAGACGAGCATGTTGTGAAGAGAGCGGTTGTAAAGCTGTTGGCGGAAGAGGATGGGAAGATGATGAGAGAGAGAGCTCGGGAACTAAGCAATAAGGCAAAAATGGCGGTTGAGAAAGGCGGTTCTTCGCACGCAAACTTGCAGGGGTTTGTGGATTATGTATGTGGGCTGCATGACAGGTGGATACTCGCTGGGCACCCAAATGAACTAGAGGCATCGTGTTTTCTTGAAGCGTAAAAATCCGTTAGCTTTTCGGAAAGTGGGGACAAATTTTTTTCATATGCTTTTAATTTTTAGATTAATCACTTGCAATTGAAATTATAATCTGATAGGAAGATATACTTCGATAGTATGTTGAAGTGAATGATTTTTAATAATGACTAATTTTTTAGTTTATTTTATTTTTTATACAAATATGTTCTTACCTTTAAGAAATTATTTCAATTCTACACATTTTTCTTTGAGCATAAACAATGAAAAGTGGGAGAAAATTTAAATAAAAATCATATTGTTCGATCTTATTTCATACAAATGTGTTTGTTTTATCTTATTTTGAGTTCATGCTATTCATCTTCTAGTCTTTTACTAATGAATGTTGTTTTTGTATAAGAGCATTATGAATCATTATTTCCAAAATTGGTGTCTATTCATTAGGTTACATGGTCAAAGCATGCCATGAATAAATAAGATTCAATACAAAATAAATTGTAATTTGACTTCTACATATGAGATTCTAGTCTCCTCTCACATATTGCTTTAGAAACTTAATCAATAATTGTTTGCAAGCACAATGTATCCATAAAATTATGATATAGTAAAATTAACATTTATAATTTAAAATTTTGTATAGTTGAACCATTACAAATTATCTCAAAATGGGAACAATAAAAAATTGGACAAAATTACATCAAATTCTCTCTCTCTCTCTCTCTCTCTCTCTCTCTCTCTCTCTCTCTCTCTCTCTCACACACACACACACACACACACACACACACACACACACACAAACAGACACACACACACACACACACACACACACACACACACACACACACACACACACACACAGAGGCACATGCACACACACACACACATACACACACTCATGCACGCACGCGCGCGCGCACACACACACACACACACACACACACACACACACACACACACACACACACACACACGCGCACACACCTTTCATATTTAATCTAGTGTGTGTAAATGTATTTCTGAAAGATAAACCTATTACAAACATGAGATATACAATTAATACAAGAAGAAAGGACTATACAAAGTGACAAAGGTTGGAGTAAGAATAATGAAGATGCTCTCTTCAGTAGTGCAAAATATCAAATTGATTGTTGACCTCTTACACATGTCCTGCTACCCAACCAACATTTCATTGTGTTCAAGCATTCCTCTCCTACTTTTCCCATCAAAGATCGTCACCACCAGAATTTCATCCAAATGTAATTTAGGTTTCTAATAAAATAGTGTAAACTTCAATGTCAAGTCGCCTAACAATATCATAAATCAAGGATTTAATAAATACCACATCAAACATACATTTGATACCCTTAAGCTCTCTAAACACTTTCAATATTCAAGCTCTCTAACCACTTTTTCAAGAAATTGTGTACATGAAACTTGATTTTTTCTTATCACTAAAATTTTGATACCATAAATGTGCTATATTTCTAGTTTGTGTCAAGATATACAAATAAACAAATAGGCAAGATATAAATTCATTTCAAAGAGCTTCAAAATGTATGTACATTGCTCTATACAATAAGGCTAATAGGGAATTTGACCTCTTCAAGGAATTATCTTAGATGTTATTTAACATAATCAATAATCACCACAAGAACACTTTTCTTATTTGAAATGATGATGCCAATTTGCATTTCTTGCAAAAAAAAATTATTGTAACAATCGTAAAGATAAACTTGGTCATAATGCATTTCTTGCAAAAAAAAAAAATTCTAACAATCGTAAAGATAAACTTGGTCATAATGCAATAATTTATACACATTCAAATTCTTGATGACTCTAATAGTTGTTCTAGTAGACATGTTTATGGATCCAAATGCAATTGTTAGCTTCTCACTATGGTAGCTAAGGAATAATTCATTTTCTTTCCTCTCAAAAAATCATTCAACAAATGCCTCTAATGAAGAGAATACCTTATTGCCCCCATCTCCCATAATACATTTTCCAATTTTGCATAGATATCATGATTACGGGTGTGAATTGTCTCCTTGCAAAAAACATGTACCATTCTATGGATTTCAATCCAACTACATCCAATCATCTTTTTATTTCTCTAGGTCTCATAAATTCCCTTACCTTTTGAGCATCATCCCACCTACTCAGTTCTCCATAAATGTCTAAAATAAGAATATAAGGTGCAACAACTTTAGGATACTACTAATAAAAGATATTTGATGTAAATAATTCAAGACTTACATTCTTGTGTGATCTACAAGCACCCAAGAAGAACATCATGTTATAAATAGGAAATACTAAGAGGGGAGGTGGGGAGGTGGGGAGTAGCTGGTGAATCATTATTTAATTATTTTTTTGCCCAACTATGGATACATTTTATAACCTTAAAACATGCACATGTGATTAAATTGAAAAGTAAGAATAAAAGTAACACAATGCACCTCATAACACCATCATTTATTAACTAGGGAAACCCTAGCCAAGGGAAAACCCCAATGGGGATGGTACCTACAAAATGATCCATTAGTCAAAAGTATCTTGTGCAACAATAACTTTACGAAACCCCCTCCCAAATTTTTTTATAAATTCATGGAAAATCCAACATTAGTTTCGGGGGAGAAAATTAATTTCTAAAGGTGATTTTTTTTTACGTCAGGAAAAGTTTAATTTCAGATGCGATATTTCTCTAGCCATCAAATTTTTTTTGTAAAATTGAGGTAATTTTCTCTCTTCTAATAGAAAATATATATATTTCATAAGAAGACTTTTCTTGTTTATTGGAAAAATAATTAGGCAAATTCTCATGTTTATTGGAAAAAAAATATTGTATTAGGTGTTTTTTCCCATTTATTGGAAAATATATATATTGCAATAGAAATTTTTCCCATCTAGTGAAAAAACATATGTAATGCGTCAACAAATATTCTAGAAAATGATGTGATTACTCAATCAATGAATCAACAAGTAGAAATTAATGTTATGTTTTTCAAATCAGTTGTCTAATTATCAAAAGATTACTCTCAGTATTTGTGTGGTCCACAACAAATGTTTATCAAAGTGTAAGATGAACAATGGGGTGTTGACCAAAATGTAAAGGGGTAAAGAGATGTTCCTAAATGGAATGATGCATATATAAGGAAAAATATAAGATCCACCTCTAAATCCAAATTCCTAAAGGAGAGATCCAAATTGTTTGATCAACCAAAAAGGTTTTAACACACAAAAGAACCAATCTATGGAGAATATGAATAGAGGAGAAAACCTTATATTTTTTAATGAAAATTATGTATTGAAATATTGATTTAATTGAAAACAAATACTAGCCTTAAAGTAGGGTAAATCTAGAAAATGTTGTTTTCTGATGTCTGTGTATAGTTTTGAGAAATTCTACAGTTGAATCTAGACTAGAAATGTAGAAAAAAGGAAAACCCATAAACCTTTTTCTTTTCTTAGGAAGCCCGACCTTGACCCAAAGCTAAGGTAAGATCTTATCCCAAGGCACAATCTTACCCCAAAAAGTTGACCTTGACCTGTACTACTTCAACACTTTTTTTTTTCATGGATCCTGAAAGTTTGTTGAAAAGGGTACTCAAATTTGCACTGATATTTGTTGTCTTGTACCTGTATCTGCAAGAAAAAGGGTTGTGTTGTTTGGATGTAGGGCTTTCCTTAGTCAAACCCTAGTTTGTAATCAACCTTTAAAATGGAATTAAAATAAAGAATACTAAAAAGTAGTAGAAATCGATCTAATAATGAAGCTATGATATTCAATAGATATGCAATTCTATTTCAAATTTAAATAAGTATATTTAGATGAAAGCTTGGAATTAACAAATCTAAATCAAAACATCCATGATTGTATGCTTGGAATCCACCTTGAAGAGAGAATGAATAAATATTGAAGATGAAAAAAGGATCTTGAAGGAAGATCACAAGACCATGATGGATAGATCTAGGGTTTGAATGATAAATCTTGAATTCTTGAACCAAATCCCTTCAAAGGCTTGAATGCTTGAATCCTTGATCTTCAATGGAGAACTTGAATGCTTGAATGCTTTCTTGAAGGAGGATGATAACTCACACTTGATTGATGGATGGATGACAACTTGATTACTTGATTGCACTTATTCTCAAATTCAATGGAAGGCCGATGCTTGATCATGAATGTGGATATCAAAATGAAAAAGGAAGGCTTTCTTTTATACTAGTCTAGGGCACAAACTTCTAGAGAGGATGACATAGGAGAATTAAATTCCAATTAAGCCTTAACCCCTAGAAATGGACCTAGATCAAATACAATTTAAGAGTTTATCATTTCAAAATCCAAAATAGTGGACCCAGAAGTGGGAAAACAAACATTTGATCTTCTCCCCACATTTGAGAAACTTTCTGATGAAAAGAGAGATCTGGGTCAAGGTCAAGGTCGAGGTCATCTTTAACCTAGGTCAAGGTCAAGGTTGACCTTGACCTTGATCCAGGGGTTTAGGACCCTTAGAAGATGAGCTAGAACGAAAAAATAGTGCCCAGGTAGGCCCAAATAGAGCCCTAAATAGGCATAGAAGATGGGAAGGGGGCATCAAATAGGGGACAACTTGATGAAGGCCTAAAACATCCCCTAAGGAGGGATAAATGTTCTTAACATTTAAGTGCTTCCATTTTAAGATGATACAATATTAAATCAAAGATTGATAAGAAAGTGAGGTATCTATAGGATGACAAAAATGTGGAATGTCCTATTGCAGTTATGACAAAGTGGAATCTATTTGAAAAAAATATTCTTTAAATTGCAATCATCCTACTCAGTGGTTGTCATTATCAGAAATGTAGTTGATTTCCAAAAATGAGACTTCTTACATGCAAGAGGGATCATTGAATGAAAGTCCAAGCCTTGTTGTTAACCCATATTTGGTTCTGAATGAGGATGAGGACTAAAGTGATCTTACTACTAGGCTTATTGCAGTTTCGTAGGTTTTATCTACTAATCCTAGGGATGCCATCAAAGAGCTAGAAAAGTAGCAGAATAAGGAAGACCTCTAAGCAATGTTCGTTGAAATGGATCTTGACCTTGCTAATTTTGAAGAACAAATTGCAAATGTTGTGGAACAATAAAACTAAAAATTTAATGCTTTGGGATGTTTTGAAGGATAAAAGAAGCATTTACACAAAGAATTTTCAGTTTCATTAGAGTTTATTTTGTAAAACATATTATAGAAAAGTGTATGAATTTGAAATGTAGCAGTTTGAAGATTCTCGATTCCCTTTTTGAGAGAAACCACAACCATTTTTAGTATAGTGAATACATACATAAATACACACACACACACACACATATATATACATACATATACATATATATATATATATATATATATATATACATATATATACATATATATATATATATATATACATATATATATATATATATATATATATATATATATATATACATATACATATACATACATACATACATACATACATACATACATATATATATATATATATACATATACATATATACATACATATCTATATATATATATATATATATATATATATATATATATATATATATATATATATGTATATATATGTATATGTATATATATATATATATATGTATGTATGTATGTATGTATGTATGTATGTATATGTATATATATAGATACACACACACACACACACACACACACACACATTGGGCTCTGGTTATTTTATAGTAATAAATAGATGTATTTAATTAATACTTTTCAAATTTGTGTGAAACAGAATTTCATTTCATTTTCTAGTAAGTAGTTAGTCTAGTTAGTAGTAGTACATCGTACATATAAGAGTAGGAATTGATGTATGAAGTGATGGCTTGTTGGGAAATGTTTCAAATAACATGTCATATCTCTAACATACATGTGTAATTGGTTACATCCATCTACAAAATACTATCCGATGATAATACATCAACGGTTGAAAGTTTCTTTTGGGCCAAATGTCTCGAATGAAGCCTCAACCTTGTTCAAGTCTCCAAAATGATAATGCATCTCCTTCCATCTTGTACCACTTGTAGTGGAAATTAAATAGATGTCTTGTCACTATTAGTGGCATTCCCTCTTCCATTGTCTCTGCACACATTACCACTCTTTCAATACAAAATTGCATTTATGTGGAAGATTTAAAAAGATTTAATCATTTAAAGCTATTGAATTGGAAGCTAGACAAAAATATGTGTAGGGACCATCACTCAACCACTCAACTTATTTATAGGCAATTGATCTTATTCTTCTATCATTTCTCATCTTGTGTTTGGTATTTACTAGTCTACTAGTTATATTTGTAGTGCTTGGTAAATTCTAGTCTGGTTTACTTGGTGTCATAGACTGGTAGTCATTGCTTTGTAGTCACTATTCTATAGTCATTATTCTATAGTTAATTATTTCATAAATTATGAATCAAGATGTATAGTCCAATTTGCTTGAAATGCAAATTGGAAGAGGAACAAAAGATCTTTTTAGGTGATCTCCCTGATGAAAACCTCTTGTCAATTTGCAATGAGGTTGTTCCCACTATGGATTTCATTATTCATGCTATGAAAATGGTTTTGGGGTGTGCACTTTTGGAGAATGAGAATAGGCACCATGCAACGCTCCACCAGGGAACCTAAAAGAAATCAACCTAAAGTTTCACTAAGTTTTCTAAATATTTTTTATATATAAAGATAACATTCATTAACATTGCAAAAGCAATTAACATACACACATGCATAAGAATTATACAAAAAAATTACATCTCTTAAGGGTTCCATGATGTTATGTTCAAGTTTTATTAATGCTTGTAAGAATTTTCCTTAGGGCATAATTCACCCAAGACCAAGGAACTCAAACACAAGCACAACAGTAGACCAAAGAGAGAGTGTGATTAGAATGACGATATATTCAATCAATATTCCATATGAAATTAAACTAGGAGTACTTGTATAGAAAGGCCTCTGGAGAGCTTCTAGAATGCATAGAAGTCAGTAACATGATAAGTCATACAACCTGGCACATGTCCACTAGATATGGGTTATCCTCCATTAAGCACAAAAGTAAGTGCGGTGATGAGAGGATAAGCCTACAAAGCTGTAGCATGCAAATTAATGTTGTAGACACCATGTGCTAAATTATGAGTGCAAATATTGTGTTGTCTACATGAAAACTTAGTGAATGATGTAAACTCTATTATTTTAGACACCATGTGTTGAATTAGACTTGCGTACTTTTGTGTTGTCAACAATATAACTCATGAGAGTACACAAACTCCTAAGTGTCTCACCTAAATAAATAATAAAATAATGCATTAATCTAAGTAAGCTTAAGTTAAGTGTAAATAGTAAATACTTATTTACACAAACACCCGCCTTTAGTACAACTTAGGGGAATGTGCAACTTAGGGGAATGCGCTTAAGTTCACAAAATCTAGGATGAAATGCATGATGGGTCCCGACTACTAGGCCATGTTAGATACCCATGTACATAATGAAATGCAATCTCTCATAAAGTGGAGAAAGAGGGAAAACCTCATGGGAAAAACCTTCCCCCAAAAAGAGAGATGAAAATATTAGATGCATGGATGGATGGAGTAATCAAGATCCCCCCATTATGACATACATCGAGTATATACAATAGAGAAATGTGAGAAGAGGAAGAGAGACAAGATAGACTCCCCCCCCCCCCCCCCCCCCCAAAGAAGAATATCAATCAGTGATTTCTCCAACGTACAAGTTGATCCAAGAATACAGAATAGTGTTCCTCCCCTTTGGAAGAAACAATGCCATAGGTACAAGTGAGATGCTTCCAATGTGTGTGGAAAGGATCTTGATGATCACTGATGTCTCTAAAACCTGTTCAACCATCTTGATGAAGGATGAATTTAGAACTTTATCTCAAAGAATCTATTGTCTCCTCAACTAATAAAGAGACCTCCGACAATTGCTATTCATTAGGATCCATAATCACGTCAACTTGTAAAGATTGATCATGTAGAGAATGGACATGAGGGTCAGAGTGAGCCCTCACAACAATTGTAGAAGGATCTTCCCCATCAAAGAGAAGATGTAAATCATCAATGATGTACCCTAAATCCACTATGCATGACTCCATAAACAAACTTTAAATATTTGCTATGTAGTCATCCTATGGTATTCGAGGTAGAAGACTGGGTGTACCCTGCTTTGCTGGACCTATCACTATGGTAATATGTGCATGTGGACTATACTAATGATGTGATCTCTCACTACAATTGTCAATAGAACCCCATGTGTCTGAACCTATTGAACCGCTATCGCTAGTGTCACTATTAGTTTCCACATTGTATGATGTGTGGAGAGGATTAGAGGATAAGCTAGGTGAACTTTCCTCAATGTGAACATCCTTCTCCACAAAGATCTCATGTGTCTCAAGATCCAAAAGTCTATATGCCTTCACACCATCTTCATATCTGATGAAAGTACAAGGCCAAAGTGATGGTGCCTTGCATCCCATGGAAGATTTGTTTTCCCATGCTAGACAATCGAAGACTTTGAAGTGTGTGACAACTAATTTTTTGCTACACCATACTTCGAAAGGAGTCTTTCCATCTAAGGGAAGATGAGGAGACCTGTTAAGTATGTGATTGACACTATTGATTGCTTCAATTTCAAGTGATGGATTGAGAGACTTGGCCCGTATCATGCAACTTTTCATAGACTTAAGAATTTGTATCCTCAATGGTATAACATCTGTCTTGTGCGGACTGAATGCTGGTGGATTCTGAAGATCAATACCCTCAAGTTTGCAGATGTCTCTAAGTCTTTTGTTCACGTATTTTCTTTCATTGTCCATCCTTAGAACTTTGATGGCTTTCCTCAATTTCTATTCTATGAGTCTTGAAGGCTAGAAATTTATCCAACACTTCATTCTTGTTATGAAGAAAGTAGACCCAAGTGTATCTTGAAAAGTCATCAATGAAAGTGAGTATGTAGCAACCCTGGGTGACTGACGTCATTGCAAAAGGATACTTATTTACATCAAAAATGCTAAAAATGATACGTAAAAAATCCATATCATAGATAAACCACAAGTGCAAATCCATTTAATAGATATATAACATTTAAAGAATATACAATTATATAGGGTGCCACTGGGCATAATTAGAATGCATAATCATATGTTATACATGATATAGGGTATGAAAAGCTCAAAGAATATAAATCATAAATAAAATACAACATCCCATAATATCTTTGATAAAACAAATATAGTGCAACAAAATGTAACCATATATTAGAAATACAAAATTAGATAGAAAGGAACAACTGCATAGGCACATCCAACAACAACATCCAACAAACAGATCTCAATGGTATAAGTAAAATGAACTACCACATGACTTCACGAAACCTAAATGGCCCACTCCCACCATGCTGAGGAGATAGTCTCAAGTCTCATATATAGATATAAATCCCAAAAGTCAAATCCAACATCTAGGTCAAGGAAAAGCTAAAATTAATCTATCTCAAAGGTACCAAGACATAAATGACATCTAAACCTAGAGGCAACAAAGACACATAGGAAATCTACTATGTAAGTGGGCAAGTGTTATTGCATGAGCCAACTCTTAGGTTAACCTTGTAGCCTCTTTGGACTCTAGCCCCCTAGTGTCTCTATTAAGGCTCTAGCCTCCATTGTAAGCCACTTTGCAATGTACACATAGATTACCTACACTAGGTTCATAAAAAGTACACCTCATAAAATCACAATTTTCACCTCAATCCTTTACAAGTGACTGGAAAGCACCCATATATAAAACACAATAATCACCTCAGTCCTTTACAAGAAATTGGAAAGAACCAAAAGACAAATCAAAATAATCACCTCAGTCCTATACAAGCAACTAGAAATCATCCAAAAGATAACTGATCAAAACTCAAAGGTTCACACCATTCACCTCAGTTCTATACTACCAAATGAAAAGCACTAATAGAAACTGATGAAATCTCATCGTAGTAAACACGTGACACATCATCATGGTCAGGTATAAAAGTTCATATACATATCATCATCATAGAACAAAACCCTCAAGCCTTTGGTAAACATCCTGAACTAGTCAACATTCTAAGTCAACTCAAAACCCAACACAAAAGAAAAGCATACAACATCGTAGTGTAGTTTCATAGATTTTTGTTTGGTTTAAAAAATATTTAATGATTTTGATTAAATAACAAAGTTCAGGTTTTGTAATCTAATTAAAATATAACCCTAAAGTTCATCATGTTCATTTAGAGAAATCAGCATTAGGTTCAAAATAAATAGATCAATTATACCCAGTTGATTAACACTTAAAAACTCCATTTTTCAAAACTCATAATTTATTTATGTTTTAATATATATACATATATTTTTTAATTAATTAATTTTTATTTAAATATTAAAATAATAATTGTAAACCATTAGTAAATAAGATTAGTTTATTAACAATTACAATTACTATTACTAATAATATATATTTAATATTACTACAAATTTAAACTAATTGAATTTATTATAAAAATAAATTTCATTAAAACATTTACTAAATTAAAAATTTATTCAATTTAAAATACAAAAAAACTATTAAAAAAAGTTTAATAAGCATTTTAGGGCCCACTAGCCACAGTAGGACTACTGCGCATAGTCCCCAATGGAGACCACCATAGAGGATAGAAGGGTAAGGGGAGGTGGGGATGGTGGCCTAGCTCCCATGAAACATAATAATTATTTTTGATCAAAAAAATTGCCATTCTCCCCTAGAGATATTGAATATATATATATATATATATATATATATATATATATATATATATATATATATATATAGAACCGAGGATAAACAATTGAATTAAATTAACAAATTTGGGTTTTCCTTTTTCTCAACCCATATCCCAATTTTAACAATCCAAATATGAATCATCAAATTCATCAAAGAAGGTTTCCAATCTTAAATTTGTTTACAAATGTTTTTGAAATGAAAAATCATAAATACACAAACAAGGGTTTCAACCCCAAAATAAATTTTGAATATAGAATCACAAACACGGAGAAGACAGAATTCAAAGAATGAAACTATTGCACAAAACACACAAGATCCTACCTAGATCTAATGCTAAAACATAGATGAACGAAGCTTGCAAGTGAATTCTCTTTCTTTTGAAAACCCTCTTCTCGAAAATTGGTTCCTCCAAATCTGTGAGTGGATGAATAAGCTCTAATTTCTTAATAAAGAGCTTTCCCAAAATTAGGGCTTCAATTTTGCAATCTCATGAAACTTTTTTCTAATTATTTTATTATATATTAATTTTCATTTGGAACCTTTTTGTAGTTTAATTAAAATAAAATTTATTAAATCAATTCCTATATCTCTTTTATCAAATCTTGACGTTTTAAGTAAAATATTTATTAATTTAACTAATAATATTATTTAGATGTTATTATAAAAATGAAACTCCTAAAGATATTATTATTAAATTAAATAAATACGATTACACCAAATTTTGAACTTTAACTAAATCTTTAAATTTAAACATTTTATTTAATTAATGTCTCAATTAATTAAATATAATTAAAATATTGAATTTTCTTTATAAATTTTTCATTAAATTATCTTTTAATTTGATTTAATTATAAATGGAAATCACGATAGACCCACACAACTAAATACAAAAACACATTATAAAGTACATAATACTAAAACAAACTCAAGGATCCAAATCACAAATTCACATCACTTGACGAATTTAGAAGGGTAAAACTCAGATACTTATCCTAATTTTTAGGACAATTGGCTTAGGGTTAGGACTTGGACTAAAAAATTATCTCCCTCTTTTACCATTGAGATACTGTGATAGGGCATGCTCATTCTAGCAATTTAGGGATGTTGATGCCTGGTGCCTGCAATCTGCATAAAATATGAGCATGTACATACACACATATTCTAAACTAAACAAGCACTGGTGGGGAGTGGTGCATCGTGTAGATCCTAACTAGAAGGTGACTACAACTCCCTCCCTCAACCATATTAGAAATATTATACATAAAGTAAAATATACAAGTACACCATTCACGCAAGTATGGGAAAATTAACCATAGAAACTTTATATAAATCATTCATCTAACTAACATTATGAAATAACTAAAATCACTATATGAACATACATGTATCATTATCAAAATAATTAAGAAGACATGAAATAACTAACTCAATAAATCTATCAACTAAACATGAAATACATCTAATCAAATCTGGTAACCAAGTACTAGTAATCATAAAACATAATCATACAACTAGCCTACAAGAATTTGGCAATCCAACATGAAAAGTCAACTAGGGGTAGGCATTACATACAATGTCATCATGGACATTATGTCCCATTCTCTAGTATCTCTACTTGACCTTGAAGAATAAAGTGTCGACATTTTTTTGCTCCTAAGGAAGATTTTTAAAGTAAAATACCTAGGAAATGACATTAAAATTGTTGCTCATACAAAATTAGGGATAGGAATCCCTTGGGTAGGTGGAATCCACAATCTTCTAGAACCTAACCAGAATGTGGCCCTTCAACCATTTATGTTGGGCCTAACTGCTAGGCAGTTGAAGAACCATAAGAAATGGGCACAAATTGGCTTGGATTTTCTCTGAAAATGGTACAATCTTGATGAAGTAGCATAGGAAAACCAATGGTTTCAAGAAACTGAAACCTTAGTCGAGTCTCATACTTTTACAAAGATTAGTATAGTAGTAGGGTAAGAGCACCAAGTTGTGGTGCCAAAAAGGAGTATAAGTGGACACTTTTTTTTTTTTTTCCTGAAATCAACAATTTCTAAACTTTGACAAGAATTTTAAGATAGTTACACTCAAAATTTTAAGATATGACAAAAATAAAAGTAGTATTAATTTGAATCTAGTTTCTTAACTACTAATTTTTTTTTCAAACTAATTTAGTTTTAGGTCTTCAAAAAAGGGGGCCATAGAAAGTGGTATGATTTTTTTAGAAAAAAATATAACACAGTGCAAAGGGTGCTTCCCTAAAATTTTAATTTTTTTTTGAAATTTTTTAATCGCTTTAGGCAAAAGTTACCTAACATTGTGTAGTTTATCCTAGATTTTTTTTGGGTAATTTTATAATGTGTATTTTTTTTAATGAATTTTGTAATTGGACACATCCCAAAAATGTGAAATATCTATGTGGTCCCACTAGAAATGATTGAAAACTAATCTAAAATCAAAACTTTTTTTTTCAAAGTGTGTAGAATGGAGTCTAGTTTTTAAAAAACTTAGTTGTTTCAAAATTCAATGAACAAGCTAAAATCTACACTTAATTAGTACATGTTTATTTTTGACAAAAAATAGACATACATTCAAAATAAATTATAGGTGAAAGGCTTGAAATAGTTCAAATTTGAAATAAAATATATAGTTATATAGCTAACACAAAGATCTATAATGTCATGTAACCTAATTTTATTGATGCTCAACTATGAGGAAACTTGAAGGAGATCACACAAGAAAAATCAATCATTTTTTTGTATGCTTTCTAGAAAACATGTCTTAGACTAGTTTAGAGACTCTAAACCTTTGGCTTGGATCCCCAAGGAAAATCCAAGCCTTAGGCTTGGTAGAATCCAAAGCTTTAAATAGCACACACATGCTATTTAAAGCATTTTTAAATTTAGAATTACATAGCTTGTATGCACTACAATGCGCACACACTTTGTAAGCTTGAATTCTAATAGAGAGAAGGATAGAGGGAGGGAGGGAGGGAGGGAGGGAGGGAGAGAGAGAGAGAGAGAGAGAGAGAGAGAGAGAGAGAGAGAGAGAGAGAAGGTGGAATAGGGAGAGAGGGATGGAGAAATGGAGAAAGAGAGTAGGGGATGGGAGAGGGAGAGAGTGAGAGAGAGGGAGAGTAGGGGATGAGAGAGAGAGAGAGAGAGAGAGAGAGAGAGAGAGAGAGATAGAGAGAGAGAGAGAGAGAGAGAGAGAGAGAGAGAGAGGGATGTTTGTGAAATATATATAGTAAAAGAGAGGAGTGGGAGAGAGATTTAGCTAGAGAAATATGGGGATGAAGATCATGATATATATATCTTTTTTGTCTATTGTCTATTCTGCTATTCTAACAAAAAACACAAGTTTCATGTTGTTGGAAGTTATCAAAGATCAAATTCAATCACTGGATACACTATTTGAAGGCTTTTTGAACATTCTTTCATGCTATTGGAAGCTAGCATTTACAACAAATTAAATAATTGGATACACTACTTGAAGGATTTTTGAACATTCTTTCTATAAAAAAAGGTTAGTGCGGTCCTTTTTAAATATTCTTTGTTACTATAGAGATAAATTTCATTATAATTTGAAAAATTGTTTAATATATAGTGATTTCATTGAAATTTGTATGTTTGAATGAATTGTTATTTGGAAATGGTTAGAAACTTAATAAGTTGTTTAATATATATTGTGTATTTATTGAAATATTTGTAATTTGTATATGTATTTGAATGAATTTTTATTTATAAATTGTAAGTAATTTAGATATTTGAATAATTTGGCATATAGAAATCCTCGTCATGCTAAGGAAGAAACCAAAAACTCAAACAACAGAAGAGAGGGAGAGAGATTTTGTAATTAAAAGAGATAAAAGGAAATTATTACATAAACAAAGAAAATTGCAATGCAATAATGAAGAATTGCCTTTCGAAGAGGAATACGAACCTCCAATACAAAGAAACAAAGAGGAAGAATTGGTAAGATAAAGAGAACAAATGAGACTCTTATGTCAAAGAAGACAATTTAATTGTGAAGCTACACCATCTTCCAATGTTGGAGTCATATCATCATCTCATGTTGAAGACATACTAATTTCTACATCCAAAAATGTACAACTCCATCATGTGATGTTGAAGGTACAACATAGACATATCAAGTAGGTGATACTCCATCTCTTGCATCTTATTACAAAGGCACATCATCTTTGGTTCAAGTTACACAAAACACTCAACCTTATGTTGATGCTCAAAATGTTGAGGGAGTGGAAGAGATTATAACACCTTCTTGAATCTATTTTAGAAGACAAAAATATTTTATTGATATTGATACTAATATATTGAAATCAATACTTGACAAGATTAGCAAGCGTACTTGTCAAAAAAAAATTAATCATATGTGAATATTATTCTTTGATTAATTAAATATTACAAGGCAATGCCAATTATTTGTTGGAATGATGAGGAATTTGAAATTTAGGTTCATCATGAAGATTGTTGGGCTAAGAACAATGGATGATTGAAATGAAAATAGAATTGTAAAGAATCTAATGAGTGGATATGACAAAGTGTGTTCTAAATCACACACCAAAGATAGTAATATCACAAGATGCATAATTACATCGATAATAGTAAGTAAAAAAATGAAGAAAGCTTGACTAATGATAAAGACAAGAGAAACATTGAAAATTGGTAGATCTACTCTAAGGAGAGCTATGGTAAGGCATGAAAAAGTGGAAGATCCAACAAAAAATGAGTTATGGACATTTAACGATAGACTACTGCAAAAGGATAAAGAAATTAGTGAAGATTTGAAATCATTGATTGAAGATTTTGAGACAAATAACATGTTTGTTTCCCCTAATCAAAGAGATGTTGTAAGAAGGAGGATTGGTAGCTAAAATTGTGATCCACATGCGAAACATTTTTTGGACTCAACTCAAACACAATTTTTTGCAAAATTTATGTGTATGTATCCTCAAATTCAAATAAGTAAAAGATTTTTTGAGATGGTTAAAGCTTTTTATGTGAAGATAAATCACACACACATAACTTGTTGTAGGATACACATTGATTTTTCTAACAATTTTTATGTTTTAAGGCATATATGTATGTTTTTGCATTCTAAGTTTTTTTTGCATGATTGTGACATGAATGAGACACCTAGATCTTCAAAGAAATTCATATCCAACATTTTATATGAAATAGAGGATGGTCAACAATTTTACAAGACGTCATGCTTGGATGGTACATGATTATTTTATGGTTCTTTGAAACTTTTATCAACTTGTGAACATATGGATAGTACACATGCAATTTGAAATGACATAGTAGATTATGAAAAATATAAGATAGGGATATATAAAAGTGTAAAAGATAAGAAAAAAGGTAAAATATGTGATTTAGTCATTGAAAATATTCTAGTATATGAGATCCTAAAGATTTTTTGTGAAACAATTATTTATGAGTATGCAAGGCATACACATAGAGCTTGATGAATGAATTTGCAATTCAAATTATACAAGGATACATTTCCATTGGATACCATTGTTTCAATTATAGACTTTGCATAGAACTACACACTACAACCACAAAATCAGGTGCAAGAAAAGTATTATACTTCTCAATAGATTTCCAAATTTGTTCACATAACATTCATGCATTCACCTACAACTATAGAGGATGACATGAAGATATTGAGGGAGTACTCTTTTTATATCAATGATGATTGATCACATTCTATAAAGTTTTTACATGGTTGTTTTCAACTACTTTATGGAGATTTAGCTAATATGAGCATTCCATATTGTGAGCACATTATTTGGTTAGACAATTGCACATCTCAATTCAAGAATGCATAGATGTTCTGTTGGTTGAGAAGAATGCATAGGTTGTTTATAGTTCAATATATGTGGAATTTCATAGAGGCTAGTCATAGAAAGGATAATGGTGTAGGTGAATGCATCAAAAGAGCCTTAGCTCATGAAGAATTAAAGTACAGAGATGGAGCAACATTGATAGATGCAAAATCCATCATCCAGTGGTGTAATGCTACAATGGGTTTAGGTAAGGAGGGTGAGTCCATGATTCATTCAATTGATTTGTACTCTTTTAGAAGCTCTGATGCAGATTCATGGAGTATCAACAAATGAAAAATGGCATGCTTTTGTCCATCATGTGCAGAGAAAAATTGGGATGAGTGTGAGTCGATTGAATGGGTGGATAAAAGGGATATATGAGTTTTGGACCCAATTGACACCTATCATCCCCCACAAGCACTGGAAATTGTAGAGATGGATTCATCTATTGACTTTTACCACTTGTCTGATCTAGTGCAACCTAGTAGTATATATATATATATAAATTCAATATGTAACTTTATAACTTTTACCTAAGTATTCACTAAATTAATGACCGCATTTTGTACATTTATCACCACATGCCATGTTTTTTCTATTATTACACCTGGAGACAATGAAGAAGGGAAATATTATTATTTGTGTCATTGTGTATAGGCCAAATTTTTTTGGATCACTTGGTTATAGATGGTGATGGTTTAGAGTACCATATATATGGTTATTCAAGGATTGACAAATAGAGAGGAAGATTCTCCATTCTTCAAATCTTGGTGTCACATCAAATGTCCACTTGATAAAATATGGTGGCAAAACACAAATTAAGACACTTTGGAAGGTTCATGAGTCAGACCACAAGGAAATACTTGAGACATTAAAATGTAGAGTAGATCCAATTGGCTCATTAGATTGAATATAATTACAGAAACATCAACCTTTCTCTGTTTTTGTGATATAGAGTGCACAACTAGGTAACTTTAAATGGACTTTCCCACTCTTTGGTGCATGATGCGTCCCTTCTTTATGGTTTTTGAAGTTTTGAAAGGGTTAGTTAAGAGGTTTTGTGTCTTTAATAAGTTCTAAGAGTCCTTCGAATGCAACTAGTCCCAATGTGTTTGCAAAAGAGCCAAAATTGCTCATTAGGTCCTAAGTTGGTCAAAAGTTGTTCAATGAGCCAAAAGTTGCTCAATAGGTAAAATGTTGTTAGGGTTCAAAAATAAGGTATTTAGTTACCTAATAGGTCCTAGGAATCCTAACTAGGGCCCTAGAATGGTCCTAGATGGACCCATTTGATCAAAATGTGTAAAGATTAAAAATTACTCAAAAGTTGTAAAGTTGCTCAAAAAGTTACTTGAGCAACTTTTGCAATTTTTGCAATTTTTGCAAAAAGTTGCAAATGATAGTTTGAAAAGTTGTAACTACCCATGGTCAGGTATTTGAGCATGGGGAAGTATATTTTGGAAGGTTATAAGGTTTTTAGCATGGGGAAGCACTCAAATTCCTCAAAATTGCCTAGTAAGCCTAATTGCCCCCAACTAGGTCTCCAACAAGAAAGATGTTAAGTTTTCTCCCAAACTCTCAAAAGGAATTCTCAAATAAATTTTTTTTTAGATACCCATTTTATCCTTCTTTAACATATCTCAGCCTTAGTATAGATTGTTTTGGACCAACAAAAAAACCATCCAACTAGGCACCCTTTTAAAGAATAAAATAGGGTTATTTTCCAAAGCAACTACTTGCTACCCTTGCTTCCAATTATTTAGTCTACCATTAGTCTCCTCAAATGGACCTAATCAAAGGAATATTAGGTCAATTTGATGATCCAACCTCTACAAGTAAGAAATCCCCAAATTGGCCTCTTACAAACCCTCAAACCTAGGGCTTTCTCAATGTATGACTTCCCAAGCCAACTTAATTCAATTTAAAGTTGATTCACCATCTCCAAGGCATATGTATACATAATCTACCATAAAATAGCCTCTCCAATGGATAGATCTCCTACTGCTACTCCTTAGGCATGCATTTCATGCACCTATAGCCACCTAAACTCCATTATAGGCCTCCAACCATGCAAAATCCTATGAAAACATTGTTAGAAGGATGATTTATATAGTAATACAAGTTGTGTGTATCTAATAAGAAACTAGTCCCAATTTTTTGTAAAAAATGAAAAATGCTCATTAGGTCCTAAGTTGGTCAAAAGTTGCTCAATGAGTCAAAAGTTGCTCAATTGGTTAACCATTGTTAGTGATGGGAAAATAAGTTATTCGATTACCTAATAAGTCTTAGTAATCTTAACTAGGGTCCTAGAATAGTCCTAGATGGACCCATTTGACTAGAAGATGTAAAGAGAAAAAATTGCTCAAAAGTTACAAAGTTGCTCAAAAAGTTGCTTGAGCAACTTTTGCAAGGTTTGCAAAAAGTTGCAAATGGAGGTTTGGGAAGGTGTAACTACCGATTCTTGGGCATATGAGAATTGGAAACATATTTTGGAGGGTTAGAGGGTTTCTAGTCAGATTTCATACTAGTTTACAACCAAGTTACACTTTTGAGCAACTTTTATAACTTTTGCAATTTTGCACAAAAAGTGCAACGTCTTTTGCAAAGTTCACTAGATGTCACTTCTAGAACTTGGAAAAGGTTGCAAATTATTAAAAAAAAACTACAAAAACCTAATCCTAGGCAATCTTGACTAAAAACTCAAAAAGACCCAATTATTCCTAATTAGTAACTTTTGCTCATATCTCTCACCATTTGTTGTGGGATCAAACTTTCAACTCCATTAGCTCCTAGTGGTAGGGTAAACCCTAGTCCCAAGTTTATCCCATCTTGCTAACTGCTCAAACATTCTCAAGGGCATGCTGAAAAAAATTGGCCGTAAGAGTCACTAAATGCCATAGGACAATGATCTTTGATAGGGCATATCTCAGAGCTCGTGCAAGGTTTGGATGTAATTCTAGGTGCTATAGGATCAAGTTGTTGAAACTAACAATAAATTATCTCTCTCTTTTTGTATATTGGATTGTATTTTGATTTTGTGTCCCCATCTTGGGTGATGCTAAAACTTGTAGTGTTAGCTAGTATAAAGTCCCCAACAGGTGAATCTCTCTAACCATTTGTCATGGAATTGAACTGTCTATTTCGTTAGCTCCAGGTGGCTGGGTAAACCCTATTCCCAAGCTCATCCCATCCCATAAATTGCTCAAATATTCTCAAATATGCTGAAAAAAATTGACCCTAAGAGGTACTTAATGCCTTAGGGAAATGATATTTGACGGGGCATATCATGGAGCTTGTACGAGGTATGGATGCAATTCTAGGTGCTAAATTATCATGTTGCAAACACGTACAATAACCTCTCTCTATTTTTGGAGATTGGATTTCATTTTGATTTTTTGGTCCCATCTCAAGTGATGCTGAAACTTGTAGTGTTGGCTAGTAAAAAGTCACCAATAGATGAATCTCTCTAAGCATTCATCATGGGATTGAATTGTCTATTCCATTAGGTTTAGGTAGTTGGGTAAGCCCTAGTCCCAAGCTTGTCCTATCCTATTGACTACTCAAACATTCTCAGGCATGCCAAATGAAATTGATGCTAAGAGTCACTAAATGCCATAGGACAACAAACTTTGACAAAGCATTTCTCAGAACTCATGCAAGGTATGGATATAATTCTAGGTGTTATGAGATCATGTTGCCAAAACCTACAATAACCTCTCTTTTTGGAGATTAGATTGCATTTCTTATTTAATGGCCCCATCTTAGGTCATGCTAATGTTGGATAGAATTGATTAATTGTGTGTTGTCTTTGATGTTACACAAATGTCATATCAGTTGATAGTCAGTGAATGCCAAGCTCACTTGGTTAGTGAAGATAGTTTTCCTAGTCTACTGAGTGTTCTTGAGTTTACTCTGTACAGAAGGTAGTATCTATCGAGCTCACTCAAGTGTCGAAGGAAGTTATGCAGAAAAGAGTGTTAACCAAGCTCACTTGGTTAATAAAGGGAAAGTTGAATAGAGTCAGTATTAATTGAGTTCACTTGGTTACCAAAGGAATTTTGTAAGTTCATAGTTTTAACTGAGCTTCTATTGGTTAACAAAAGAAATCACTTCAAAATCAATTTCTACCAAGATAAGTTGGCTACCAAAGGATTTTCTTATTTTGGCATATAAAGTTTAATTATTTTACCTATTGATTCTAGCTAATTTAGGTGATGAATATTGGTTATTCTAATTTTTATTTGAGCCAACTTTACAATCTAGAAGGTATAAGTAAAAGGTCAATTTGTGATTTCAAAGTGGAAGATGCAAGTTGAATGAGTTGAAAGAGATAAGAAGAGAGGAAGTGAACTTGAAGGATAAGCTAGTATCCTTGTTGAGAAAAAAAGTATTACTCGATAAGGAAGAATCAAGTATGAACCAGAATAGGGATCTATAATCAGTAATTCAGTTGCATCACAATTAGGTCATTTCATTGTTACTCTCTAACCATTGTAGCAGTTATCTAAAAGCTCTTAATAGAGTTGGTTTAATAGCCATTTGTAAATCTTCTAACAAGGTGGAAATTCCATTGAATTGTTTGAAGACCTTTTACAAGACCACTACTAACAGGGTGATTAAATCCTTTAATAGGGTCACACCTAATAGTGTGTTTTGTAACCTTTAACAAGGTTGGCTCCTAATAGGGCTCACTTTAGAAGAGTGAAAAATAGTAACTAGTTACATTTGGCAGTTTTTCCCAAATTGGATTTTCACATTAAATCCTGGTGTCTTATGTGTTCTTGTTATTTCTTTCATGCTTGCAAGTAATTAATGATAACATCTTAAGATCTGCTAAAGTAATACACACTCTGCATTTACCAAGTTACAACAATTTATGAATGCTTACCGAGTATCTGCAGTAATCATTTTTATTAGTTTGGATTTTAATTGACATCTAAGGGATCTAGGATTTATTTTAGTAGTAACTGATTCACCCGGCCCCTCTTAGTTACTCCTCTTATATTGCCAATAGCTAAAACTTGTAGTGTTGTCCAGTACAGAGTCATCAACTGGTGAATCTCTCTAATCATTCATCATGGGTTCAAAATGTCTATTCTGTTAGCTTTAGGTAGCTAGGTAAATCCTAGTCCCAAGCTCATCCCCTCTTTTTGACTGCTCAAATTGTTTTAGGCATGCCGAACATAATTGATCCTGGGAGTCACTAAATGCCATAGGGAAATGATCTTTAATGGGGCATATCTCAAAGCTCGTGTGAGGCATGGATGCAATTCTAGGTGCTACATGATCATGTTTCCAACACCTACAATAAACTCTCTCATTTTTTGGAGATTCGATTCCATTTTGGTCTTGTGGCCCCATCTCGAGTGATGCTAAAACTTGTAGTGTTGGCTAGTACAAAGTCACCAACTGGTGAATCTCTCTAACCATTCATCATGGGATTGAACTGTCCATTCCATTAGCTTTGCGAGGTTGGTTAAACACTAGCCCCAAGCTATTCCTATCCTATTGACAACTCAGATGTTCTAGAGTATGATGGACAAAATTGACACTAAGGTTCACTAAATGCCATAGGGAAACAATCTTTGATGGGGAATATCTCAAAGCTCATGCAAGGCATGGATAAAATTATGGGTACTAAAAGATCATGTTTCTAACACCTACAATAACCTCTCTTTATTTTTTGAAATTGTATACCATTTTGATTTTGCAGCCCCATCTCAGGTGATGCTATAAGTTGTAGTGTTGGCTAGTACAAAGTTTCCAACTGGTGAATCTCTCTAACCATTCATTGTTGGATTGAACTATCTATTCCATTAGCTTTGAGTGGCTAGGTAAGCCTTATTTCCAAGCTCATCCCATTCCATTGACTGCTCAAATGTTCTTAGGCATGCTGAATGGAATTGACCCTAAGAGTCACTAAATACCATAGGGCAACAATCTTTGACAGGGCATATTGGATAGCTCAAGCAAGGTATGGATGCAATTTTGAGTTCCACATGATCATGTTGTGAACACCTATAATAAACTCTCTCTCTTTTTGAAGATTGGATTTTATTTTGATTTTGTGGCCCCATCTCAGGTGATGTTAAAACTTGTAGTGTTGGTGAGTACAAAGTTGCCAACAGGTAAATCTCTCTAACCATTCATTGTGGGATTGAACTACCTATTCTGTTAGCTTTGAGTAACTGAGTAAGCCTTAGTCCCAAGCTTTTCCCTTCCTATTAATCACTTGAACATTTGTGGGCACATTGAATGAAATTGACCCTAAGAGTTATTAAATGCCATATGACAATGATCTTTGATGGGGCATATCTTGGAGCTTTATGAGGTATGGATACAATTTTGGTTGCTACAAAATTGTGTTTTTGACACCTACAATAACCTCTCTCTTTTTGGAGATTGGATTGCATTTTTAAATTTTTAACCCCATCTTGGGTGATGCTGAAAGTTGTACTGTTGGCTAGTACAAAGTCGCCAATTGGTGAATCACTCAAATCATTCACCATGGGATCAAACTATATGTTTCATTAGCTCTGAGTAGCTAGATAAATCCTATTCCTAAGCTCATCCCATTCCATTGACCACTCAAACATTCTTAGGCATGCCAAATGGAATTGACCATGAGAGTCATTAAATGATATAGGGAAATGATCTTTGATGGGGCATATCTCGAAGCTCATGCGAGGTATGGATATAATTTTGAGTCCTACATGATCATTTTTCCAACACCTACAATAAGCTCTCTTGCATTTTGGAGATTGGATTCCATTTGGATTTTGCTAGTCCATCTCGAGTAATGCTAAAACTTGTAGTATTGGCTAGTACAATGTCAACAATTAGTGGATCTCTCTAACCATTCATCATGGGATTCAACTATCTATTCTATTAGCTCTAGGAGATTGGTTAAACACTAGTCCCAAGTGTTTAGCTATCATTTTGCACAATGCTCAATGATATGAATCCTTTCAAACTCCTCTCTTAAAAAGTTGATCTAGGATCAACTCCAAGGTTCTGGGTGATCTTGTGACCTACTAGAATTTTCTTAGTTGAAGATAAATATTTTTGTTCACAAAGAGACCTTTTCTGGTTCAAACCATTTTTTGATAAGATGATCAATCTACATGTTGTTTCCAAATTAACAACAAAAAGAGATATTTTTTTGGTATTTTCTACTTTTAAAAGAATACAATCTAATAATGCAACTATATAAATTCCTAATTTAACCAAGGGTTTGTAAAAGAAAATAATAAAGATAAGATAATCAGAGGTTTAAAGAAAATGACTTGAAAAATAAATCCCTAACAGACATAAGCCACATAAAGAACATGTCTATGAGTTAAGCCTTTGAAAAGATAGGTAAGAAACTAGTGAAAGTAGGAGAAGTGCTTTCTCAAATCCATTGATGCAATTGTTGATGAGAATTTGGTAAAATTGAAAGATATTTCACTTCTTATCGAATCACAAGGCCATATAAAGTGAACTCATGTGAGATAAGAAGCTATGTAGGAACAATAGGGTGATTTCTTCTCCAACTCAGTGCGTCAGTAGAATTTGTCAACATGCGGCAAACACTAGAACTAAAATATCACACAATTTAATCAACACAACAAAAATATTAGCTCCATTATTATCATGAAAAAGAATCCATAAAAATAAACACTCCAACAAGAGTAACTACACTTAGAATGAGAGCACCAATAGCATATATTATTGCATCAAAGTAACATCCTAGAATACATGTTACATTCTCAAATTTATAAGAAATCATCTCCTCAATTTTTGTTGAGAGTGAGAGATCTCTTCATGGAGATATATGCTTAAAACTAATAAAACAAATGGAATTATATACAAACTAACTCTCTAAATGGTGCTAAATAGGACTCCACCCTAGTTTATATTAATTAATGGGTGCAGGAGACTTTACATGACTTAGAAATAATGAAAGCATGAGAAAATAAGAAGTAAGTTGTCAAATGATATAGGAGTCTCTAAAGATGCCAAAAATAGAAGCTCAACCTTCTAGATGTTTGGGAGTT
This sequence comes from Cupressus sempervirens, assembly GCA_028749045.1. NCBI lineage: Eukaryota > Viridiplantae > Streptophyta > Pinopsida > Cupressales > Cupressaceae > Cupressus > Cupressus sempervirens. Next base: position 171,676,802 of record CM053793.1, read on the forward strand.
AAATTGCCATCAGAATGCATTTCTAGTGCATGGAAAGCTCTAAATTTGGAGCTGGTAGTTAATTGGCGGCACACCTCTCACTTCTTCAAAACTTTTGGTGCACTGTTAGAGTAGCACACCTTTGGAGTAGTGCATCTTGCACACCTACACACCTTGCACACATTATGCACCTCTGCACCTTGATGAAATTTGTGCAAGGTAAGGTGCTCAATTCACCAAAAAATCAAAGTTCTCATTTTTCAAAATAGTTTCTAGTTCTCTCAAACAATGTTTAGGAGCACTCTAGTGTACTTATTTTTCCCTTTTTGATGATTTATACCCTCTTTATAGCCAAAAAATTTCATACATATGAACTCTTGCTTCTTCTATTTGAAATCCCAAGGTACATGTGTTGAACTTATTATTAACAGTTTCATAAGATGACAAACTTATTTTGGTTCATGTGTCTAATCTTTGTATCTTTGATCCTCAATATAAATTCATGAATCAAAACTTTCATGTGACTCCTTTGAAGGTAAAGGTTACTAGCTGAGGTGAGATCTCTCTTGCTATTGATAATGAAGATGCTATGATGATTTGTGCACATCTACGTTATGAGGGACACGTTCATGTTATGTACACTTTGTGCAATATGAAGTCTATTCCTTGATTATTTTTCTCTGATTTCCTGATCCTTCCCAGTCAGAGACCAGGCGTTCTAGATTACCTAGAATGATCAAATGTTTGAAACTTTTTCATATCTTTTAAACAAAATTTTCTAGGCATTTTTATTTGGCTTTTCTTGAGGTCTTCTGCTCAAAATTTCAATTTGGAACTTTCATCAGTCCCTCAAATTGGGTGGCCAAAGGCTTGCTATTTTAGGGACTAAAGTTATATTTTTAGTTTTTTCTTTTGAAAAATGTAAATGGTTTTGAATTTCAAGCTCTAGGTCAAAATTTATGACCCCAACAAGTTAAGGATGTATTTTTATCTACATAAAGAAGAAAACATTAATTATCTTGTGTTTTCAAACCCAAAAGAGGACTCCTTAGGACTTTTATTGAAAAAATTAGGTCAACATTAGTCAAAATAGTAAATTGCCCCCAAAAAACATATTTTTTGTACACTAGCACACCTAGCACAACTTGGAAGGTGCCCTAGTGCACTAATTTGCTCTGGAAAATTGACAAAGTTGTAGCTGCACATTAGCACACATACACACCTTAATAAGGTTCACATGGTGTGCATGTGCACAACTACACACATGTGCATCTGTGCATTGTGCAAGAAAGAGAGGGGGTAGTGGTGCACACCCTTTGGAGCTGTGCACTTGTGCAGATCTACAAAAGAGTAAAGTGCACACTTATGCATATAGCGCACTGTGGATGGGTGTTCATGTGTACTAGGTGCACTATTATGCCCTTTAGCACTAAAAATCATTATTTGCTTCAAAAAAACTCTATTCCTAACATTTGCGTTTCTTAGTTAAAGGACTAGGGCTTGACCTAGACTTCAGGTGGATTTCCAACAAAAGACCCACAACCTGAACTAGGGGTCTCAAAAAAAATAAAAAATTAATAGGGGTTCCCCATTCTAGGAGAAATGGGGCATGCCTTGTGAAACCACAACACTAAGCTAGTCCTGTCCTATTGACTGCTTGAACATTCTAGATCATGCTAAACGAAATTGACCCTAAGAGTCACTAAATTCCATAAGGAAGATATCTTTAATAGGGAACATCTCAAAACTTGTGAAGGGTATGGATGTAATAATGGGTGCTACAAGATCAAGTTTCTAAAACCTACAATAACCTCTCTTTCTTTTTGGAGATTGGATTTTGTTTTGATTTTGTGGCCCTGTCTTAGGTGATGCTGAAAGATGTAGTGTTGGTAAGTACAAAGTCGCAAACTAGTGAATCTCTCTAATCATTTGTCATGGGATTATACTATTTTTATTGTTAGCTCTGGATGGCCAGTAAACCCTAGTCCCAATCTCATTCCATCCCATTAACTATTTTAACATTCTCAGGCATGCTGAATGGAATTGACCTTTAGAGTTACTAAATGCCATAGGGCAACAATCTTTGACATGACATATCTTAGAGCTCGTGTGAGGTATGAATGCAATTTTAGGTGCTACATGATCCTATTGCTGACACCTATAATAACCTCTCTCTCATTTTAGATATTGGATTCCATTTTGATTTTATGGCCCCATCTCGGGTGATGCTAAAAATTGTAGTGTTGGCCAATACAAAGTTGCCAACTAGTTAATCTCTCTAACCATTCATTGTGGGATCAAACTATCTATTCTATTAGCTCTAGGTGGCTAGGTAAACACTAGTCCCAAGATCATCCCATCTGATTGACCTCTCAAAAATTCTTAGGCACATTGAGCATAATTGACCCTTAGAGTCACTAAATTCCATAGGGAAATGATCTTTGATGAGGCATATCTTAGAGCTCGTACGAGGTATGGATACAATTCTGGGTGTTACAGGATCATGTTATCAACACCTACAATAACCCCTCTCACTTTTTGGAGATTAGATTCTATTTTCATTTTGTGGCCCCATCTTAGGTGATGCTAAAACTTGTAGTGTTGACCAGTACAAAGTCACCAATTGGTGAATCTCTTTAACCATTCATCATGGGATTGAAATGTCTATTTTTTTTTATCTCTAAGTGGCCACTTGGAAACATTTTTCCTTTTCATGACTTTCAAAATCATATTTCTCATTCTATCATTTCCCTTACAAGGATATATTTTGAGGAACATTGGAGGCATAACAATTGTAGAAAACCATGACTACCAATTTGAATCCATGGGTGTAAGAATTTATTCCTCATGTAGTACAATACATGAATCTCCCTCTACACCTATCCACTTTCCCAATTTCCCCTCCAATAGTGAATGCAACCTCACTGATATCATAGAATATTGTTCTAGCTCCATTCCAACCATAGATAAATTATGTTCCACACATCATGCATTATATTTTAGAAATATCTCCATCAATTTTCCCTCCCATGTGTTGATTGATTCCTTTTCCTCCTATAAATACTCCCTTTCCTAGTGGAAGAATAGTGGAACCATCTAATGTGAGCAGCAAGGTTTGAAGGGTCCTTCTCCAACATATCATTGTACAGAATTTGATGCACTTTGAGCACCTAGTATCCCTCCTAGTGTTTATTAGCTTGTACATATATAAATAAGGCTTAGTCAAACCAAATTGATCTAAACACACCAATAGACCACCATGACTTGGCTAGAGTCACAAAAAGCCTCAAAGCAACAATAACACAAACAAAGCCAAAATAAGGGTTGTTTGGTGCCCTACACCAAGATAATGGTAGACAAAAGATATCCAAGGAAAAATGCAATAACTATAGCTATAGAAATCATAAGAAGAGTATATATAATGTATTTCCATGAATGAAGCTATCGAAGAGATCGATAAGAAAGAAATATTGATATCAAATTTCATGAATAAATTAAAAAGTTTATTTCAAGTCTTCTTGTATTTTGGAGATAAAACATATAATATAAACTCTTCAAATGTTTATGATGGCAATAAGATTCAAGCTTAGAAATTTACATAATGCAACCAACTCAAGACTCAAACTTTAATGTTAATTGTATAATAGTAACAAGAATTCAAGTTTTACTATTCTCATCCCAAAAAAAACTCCAAATAAGTTACTAATAATCAAAAGTACTCATAACTTATACAATTTAAATACAAATTAATATCATAGCCTTATTCACATGTCAAAAGATACTATCAAAGCTTATTATAATGATTCCTACCCTAATTTTGAATGAAAATTACATTAAAATGAAATACATGAAATACTTAAAATGTAAAATAGAAAAATAAGATATATATTATGATAACCAATAATGTTATACATGAACAAACCGATGCATCAAATTTGCAAGTCTAATAGTTTTATGCATCAAATATTTGTCATACATCAAATATAAAATTTCATATATACATCAAATGTATGTCAAATTTGTCCACTAACATAAAATCCAAGATATATGTCCACTAATAGCTATACATTTGTATCCATCCCTATATCTTCTCCTTCCCATGAGGGGAACAAAACAAATCCCTAGATTTCTTTGGTCATTGCATGGAGGGGGATGATGGGGATGGTGGGGTCTTGCTCACAAGCTTGCTCATCCTCTTGTTTAGGCTCCTCTCTAACTAGAGCTGATACAAAAAAAGTTTATATGAATCAATAATTATTATACATTTAAATCAAATATATGTACACAAAAAATAAATTATTTTCTTACTTCCATCAAATAGTCACTGCATAAATCACCTCAAAGGATCACAGACAATTAGGAGTAACAAGGCCCTAAAATAATTCAATCAATATAATTAGTTGATCATAACTATAAATACCATTTGAAATTTCAACACTAACCATTATAAATAATAACTAAAACTATGAAAACTCTTTACACCTTGAACAATGGCTCTGAACTAGCCATCATGGCAACAACTCCACAATCGATGGACTAACAAAGATGAGGAGGAGTCTCAAATGTCAACAACTAAAAATCATATAATAAAATTTACACATTCCATATAGAATATAATATAATCTTATAATTTAAATTAACATGAAACAAATGTACCTCTATGAAGCTCATGTCATTCCTAGGCTTAGAGTCCCTTATGAATGTTGATGGTCTAGTAGAGAACTAATGCACATGGATAAAAAAATTTGTCAATCTTTAAGATGATTACTTAATAAATATATGTATTAATTTAAATGATTAAATTGATACATACATATCGACTCGTTGACAGGACATAAAATGGAGTTGGAAAATCTGTACTACGGCCATCAACACTCTTACCTTGAATTTTGAATAATGTCAAGACATGCTAATTGATTAGTCTTTCACCATATATATGAAATGTGATCAAATTAGTTTATTATAATTTTAATTTACCTATGTTTAAATGTCAAATGTTTCATTTAGGAACTCATCGATGATTAGCCCATCATCCATAGTGTCTCCAACATGACTACCAAATGTGCATAAGGATCCACATGACATGAACATGTGACCATGACACAAAGAAGGCTCCTCCCCAACTAATGAACTAACACAATGAAGGAGGGTCTATGTCAAAGAATTGATAGTCCCCAAAGTACTAGTCTCTACATGTTTCTTTACAACTAAAGGAATAATAACATGTTCACCCTATGACTTGACAACATGTGCCCTAACTGCATTAGGGTCACAATGTGCCCTGAACCTCTTAAATGACAACCCCCACCTCTACCTTGTGAATCTAACACGTCAAAATAATTGGGGGTCTCCCCAATGGAAAATTCACAATACAATTTATTTAAGAAATACAATGGAACCTTGTGATTATTGTAGGGAGGGGCATTAAAATACCATCCACCATCTATCCCAAAAGTTATTTCTAATATCATCATGTATGCAATAGTGGATGGGGAACCTATTAGTTGTATGTTTAACAATATCTTGTTGTCTAGGCTTTTTAAACAATGCACATATGCTATCTTTTCTTATGTCATTTTTTCTTAGATCTTTGTAGGATAATATTTTTGAATAATATTTTCTTTTTTCTTCTCACTACGCCCACCAAATATCCAAATGACCACTAACATAAGTTACATGGCTCATGTTGGACTCAAGGGAGGATGCTAATTGTGCTCTCATAGGATTAGTTTTCTTGCAAGCTTTCAACCTACTAATTATTGCTTCTAATTCATTTTCCCTCTTTCTATTTCATTCATTATATTATCTTAGGTGCTAGGAGGAGGTCTTTCAAATAGGGAGGTTGCAAAAGTTCTTGCTCTTCTTATGGAGGGTTTTTTTCTTTTATCTTGGTGAGGGTTTTTATTTTGATTTTGTTGATTAGGCTAGGGATTTGGTGGTTGATTATTCATATGTCCTAATAAGAAACTAATTTTATTTTAAATAAATAAACAAATTTGAAGCAAAATTAAAAAAAATACAAAATAATGCAAAAACATACAAAACAATGCAAAAAATATAAAACAATGCAAAAACAAGAGTAGAAAACACACTTGATGATCCTAAACTTGATCTCCGATGATGGTGAGGCATCTTGAGGAGGAGAGTGAGAAAATTTTTCAACCTCTACAAATCGTGTGCGCATTGTTGAGGGGAAAGAAGGCAACAACATAAAGAAAGAAGAGCAAATGGAATGGGCTATGGGCTTGTAGGCCATATATAATTTTTAAAAAAAGTGCGCACATGATTTTTCTTGGCCTCCACAAGCCTTAGGCTTGTCGAGCCCAAGCCTAAGTGCATGTACGCTTTTATAATTTTTAAAATTTTAGTGCTGTGTCATCTTTTTGGCACCACAACTTGGTGTATTCACCTAGTACTAGGGTTTTTCAATGTAGTCTGATTTCGCTTTCTATTTTGTTTTATCAAATTATAATCATTATACATGTGTCTTCCTAAGATTATAATTTTCAAGGAATATCAAATACATTTTTGGATTTCCATATGAAATTGTGTTTTATTGTTATGCTTACTTATGCATTGTTTTGGTATTTGCAAATTTTTCTATTCAATTGTTAAGAAACACCATATAACATTTAATAGTGAATAAAAATAAAGATATTAAGGTTTAACATCTAACCATTAATTTAATTAATAAATCACTTACTTCCATGTTTAGTTTTAGTAGGACAAAATAATAGAATTTGTGGAACATAATTGATATTTGCTTTTACAATCAGATTTAATTTTCCTTTAGATGGGTTTATTTTATTATCAAACTTAAGGTATCATTGAAAAATTATTTTATTTTAAAAATTATAAATATTCTAATATATTTAAGAACTATGTTAGTAATATTATGAAGGTGATGCCACGATTACCATTGGATGAACAAAGATCAATGGTTTCAGATGTTTTTCGGGCCAAATTTGGTAATAGTTGACTAGTTTTTCCAAATTTCTCTAAAAGAAGACAAGTGGAAAGCATGCATCAAGTGTGAAATCACTATGCTCATAGAAGCACCATTTGATCAACTCAGATCAATGACTACAAATGATTTTTGGGTTAATCTAGGGAACACTCAATCATTTTTATAAATGCACCTAGAAAGAAGACACATGTCGACTCTGATTACTAATAAATTAATAATGATGTTTCAGTATTGAATTATTCATATTTGTTTTCATTGCTCAATATTTGATCTTTGCACAAACTACCAAGATCTCTGCAAAATCATTGGAGAATCACTAATCATAAAGGTGTTACAAACTTATAATTTTCAAGTGTTGGAAATACAAATGGGAAATGTATACTTCTGAGAGGGGGGTGAATCAAAAGTACTAATCTCTAACCAATAAAACTTCCAAATTTAAAAAAATTCTTACATAAACATATTGAAATAATATGTAAAGTAAATGCATCCATATAAAAACTTGACACCAGATATGATCTCCCATAAACCCTCCAATGAGAAGGTAAAACTGGGGCGGGGATGACACCCACAATTCTTCAGTACTGCAGCAATAAAGTTCACCTATTAAGGTTACTTAATTTGACCATTCTCATGATCTTCCTTGTAAAAGGCCTACCCTGTTAAAGGCTTACAAAGGATTGTTAGGTCCTTCCCTATTAAAGGATTTCAACACCCTATTAGAAGTGTACCTGGTTAAAGGACTTTAGAACAATCACTTGGAATGTCACCCTATTAAAGGATTTCATCCTATTAATACAGTTGTTAGAAATTATAGTAGAATGTTTGATCTAATACACTTACAATCTAAAATTGCTGATTTTAGATCTCAATTTAGTCCTTCTTGATGCTTTTTGATCTAATATGAAATTACTATATGCTCAATCATCGATTTTGATAACTAATTCTGCAATTCTGTCCTTCTTCTAAGTTACCTTGAATGTATACTGATCAATTCACCCCTTTCACTGCCTTGAAATCTTTGCTAGAATTACCTCCTCATATCCATTCTCCAAAGTTATCTCTCATACATTGAATTATGGGGTTCATCTTCCTTTAAAAAGACTTTGGTGGCTTAGGGTTAGGTATGAATCTATGATTGAGATTCATCCATTTTTCCTGCTCAATTCCTTCCATTTTTTTGATTGGTTGAATGTTGATTGCATAGGGAATCCAAATAGATTAGATCTTATCTTCAAAGCTTTGAGATCTATCCATATGTTGGCTCAAAAATGGTTTATATAGTTTTTTGAATAACTAGGTCAATTTAGTGTTACTTGGCACTTGTTAATACTAATGCTCAACACATACTACAATACTGTCTAGCTTGACACTTGAACTTGCTCGACATCTATTTCTCACATGCCACTTGAACTGCTCAACATCTATTGTTCACTTTGGCACTTGAATTTTTTGACATTTACTATTTACTCAACACTTTATTTACTCAGCATCTATACATAATATACTTGGCACATGTTACTAGCTCGGCATGAACTTAGTAAATTTTTTAAGTGTGTTGATACTCAATTGTCAAAACCAATCTGAGATCAACAATCTCCCCCTTTGAAATGAGTGGAAAAAAACTTAACTATACATGATGAATCTAATCTCCTTGAGTATAATATACATCTAGTTCAACATATATACAAAACTTTAAAATTGTTCAAAATTTTGTAATGGATTGTATACCTCAAATTTTTTCTTACTACCCTTGAGTTAATGTGTCTTTTCTATATCCAAAATCTCTCTAAGTAGATTTTCCTCCACTAATAATCTTTGTCTTCAATCATTCTGATACTCTTTATTTGATATGTTCTGATATGCCCTATTTTTGCTTTTCTTGCTGTTTACTCCCCCTTTGTTTATTCTTCTCTCTATTTATTTATATCTCCCCCTTTCACATGTCTCCCCCTTTCATAAATATTTCTCCCCATTTTTGACATTGATGTCAAAGAGTCTATACACTAAGTGTGTATTTATCCAAGAAGTTCTTATTAACTACCATTACATTCTTGAGAGCAGCATCCCAGTTGTCTATTGCAACATCTAATGATTTGATTTGGATGGCTATCTCTGTTATAAGGTGAGCTAAGCCATCTAACGTTGAAAGATTAGGATCTTTCTTGAGTACCCTTCTTTAGTATTTCCATGTGAGGGGTTAGGGAGGCTTGAATATAGACTAGCTTGGCTCTTGTGTTAGCCTCTTCTGCTTTTAGTATAGCTAGTTCCTTTTGTGTGTGAAGAGTGGAATGAAAGTGCTTCTCACTCTAAGCTAGATTTTGTGGTAATTGTATACCAAATATTTTCAATTTTCTCTTCAGAATCATAATCCTTTGGCTCATTTCTTGTGTGAAGAGTGTGGGGTCACACAATTTGGTGTATAGGGAGAATATATTCTCAAGTACCCTCTTCACTTTTTCAATCTTTGTAGCCAATTCAACTTGGGACAATGCTATTCTGTTGGATATCTTCTCATTAAATTTTTCTTGAAATTTCTTTTTAAACCATTCCATGAGTTTTGCATTGGTTTTCTGGTCTTCATTTGTCACCTGTTCAACAATTTTTGAGAATTGTTCCAATATTGGCTTTGTTTCATGAAGTGTTTGCAAGCCAAATTCATCTAAAAAGATGTCCTTAATCTAATGTATTGCATTCCTTTGCTTATACTCCTTTCTGAGTATTTCTTAGTTCTTCCTTTCTAATGTCTCTTGCATCTCATTGATCTGTTCAAGGTTCATGGTATAACTATTTCCTTTGGTATAACTATTTCCTCATCTAATGTTGGGTTTCCATAGTGAAGTACCCTTGCAACCTTTGTTGAGCTCAAGCCTAGTGCTAAAATTTGAAGTGGCATTGCATTAGTGCTTAGCTTTTGAAGGACTTTCGTAGGAGTGCTAGTTGTTGGTAAACTAACCAATGTCTAAATGGCTTCCTACTCCTTTTCCTTTGAAATACCCTTTTCTTCTTCTAATCTTCCTTGATCAATCACAATTATCTATGGTGCACCTTTTGTTTGTGAAGTAGGTATAGATACCTCTGTTTGTCCTACTTATTTCTTTGTGGGCTCCTCTACAGTCTGAGTTTGATGTTCATTCATAACCAATTTGATTGTGGTATCAACCTTAACTAATGTATCTTCTGATGTTTTCTCTTGAGGTTGACCACTAGTAGTTGTAGGGATGGTAGAAGGTGGTTCTTGTGTATTTGCCTTATCCCTGGTTATGCTAGTTACTGCTTTCTATAACTCATCCACACTGACCAATACTAGATTATCACATAATTTAGCATGTAATGTGGATTGTTCAAGGATCTTCTTTAGATCATCTTCAATTTTAGTGGATTGATGTTCTAAGTTGAGCTATCAGGAACATCTTTTACTTTTATTGTCTTTGTAGGTGTGCTTGTGTCATGTAGAGGGCTTAATGGTGGCAATTGTGTGTCTTGCACACCTTGATCTATTTATTGCTCCTCAACTATTTCCATTTCATCTCCTTTTTGTGGTGCCTCCTCCACTATGTTATCTACCTTTTCTTTCTCAACTTCTCCTTCCTTGTCATTCTCTTCATCTTCACCATTGTTCCTTCCCTCAAAGGGATCCTCCTCTCCTTCCTTGATAGTAGTCAATCCATTTATCAACTTGCACATTTGAGTTGATTTCTTTACAACATCTTCAATCTTGTTTTGAAGAATGCTAAAGGCTCTATACTTGGGTGCAAATTTGCTACCATGTTTCTTATTTGACTTTGTTATTTTCCCTTTTGACAATTCTGGCATCACTTGTGCTAGTGTAGACTCTCTTATTTCCTTTTCCATATTTAGAAAATAATTCCATTTATTCTCAACAATTGAATATAAATCTTTGGGCATTATATTATCAAATTTAAGTGGAGTATTCTTGAAGTTTTCCATTATGGCATATACTGATTCTTCAACCTTAGTTTGATCTTTTTTACTTAATTTATTAAAATCAATATTTTTCAAACTAGTTAAGTCTGCATTATCCCTAATATTATCACAAATGTTTTCAATATCAAATCTAGGAGCATGACTTACCACTCTAAACTAGCTTGGGTCCTTTGACTCAGTCCTTTCATCATCAAACTCAAGTTGTGCAACATATTTTCTCCTTAACTTCTTCTGCATAGGACCTTGTTGTTCAATAGCCTTCTTCTTTTCTTTTATTTGCTCCTTATATTTTTGAGTTGTGGCCCTTGTGGTTCCTCTCGTGCCTGGAGCAATAGGCTTTATAGGGCTTTGTTTTTCAATTTTCTTACCCTTTGGCTAAGCTGCAGGCCATGTCTTAGCCTTTCTCTTGTTTGGTTCTTGTTTTGCTAGTGCTTCCTTGGCTTGTTCCTCGTCAGTACCTTCTTCTTCTTCATCTTCACCCATTCCTTGGGTTAGGGCAAGAGGTTCTTGGCCCTGCTCTTGTTCTTCCTATTCATCATCATCATCATCATCATCATCATCATTGCCTTCAGGTCCCTCACCAAATTTGGCTTTAAGTTTCTTTACCATTTTATCCTTCTTCTTCAGAGTTGAGGTAGTTCTCAACTTCATTTCAACTTTGGATTTGACAACATCATAATTACCAAAGATTCTTGCTAACTTGTCAACTTCCACTGCAAGTAGTGTAGTGATGGCAGCTGATGCTTTGTCTATGTTGATTTCATAACCCAAAGGCCTTAGCCATCTGACTTTGGGTACTGTAGCCTGGATAAAGGTGTAGTCAATATATAACAAGAAGAAAATGTAATTGCAGTACTTCTCTACCAAGGAAACTGGAATTCTTAGGCTTTTTTTCATTGATTTCTTGAAATCCTCAAAGTAGCTAGTCATCATAGACTCAAAATTATCTCCCATTTGTTCAATGTACTCATTTATTTGCATAGCCACAGATCGATTAGTCTTGTATCCTACCTTACCAAAAGAGGGAAACTCATTTTGAATATAGAAAAATATACATATCAAAATTGAACCAAATTTGCATTGAGCACTTTTAGATCTCCTTATTGCTCCTAATTTCTCAATGATTTGCTACAATGGTAGCTTTGCTAGATCATAAGTATGATTTTTCTTCAAAATCTTATAGTCTACATCTACTGCTCTACATGGAACACTATTCAGTTAGCTTGACTAATAGAGTTTTTGTGTGAAATGTCCCTTTTTTGATTTTATATGATATTTCTTGCCTCTAATTATATTTTTAAAATCAAACAACCAATATCACAAAGATCCACCAAATTTCTCAATAAACCCCAAATCAGGTATGCCGAAAGTAGTGCCAAAAACTTCACAGCTTCACATATTATTAATAAATCTGAAAGTGGACATTTTTTATAGAAATTTCAGTAGAATAATAACCTAAAAAATGAAATTTCCAGATTTTTATAACATTTACACAATAGCTCCCAAATAGAGGATAAAAACAATGCTCACTGGGCTCCCGAGAATAACACAGAATAGCTCGAAAACACCACAAAAATAATAATAATCTATCACAAAAGTATAATCATGACCAAATACATATATTCAGCTCTATTTTAACATCTAAAAGTCTGAAATACAGCAGCAACCCAAACTGATATGAAATACTCAATCAAAAACACCAAACTCTTACAAAAACACACCCGAAAAACCACAAATCTGCACTGTTTAGCACAAAGGCAAACTCTACATGAGCATGCACATGGAATGGATTAAAAATACCATCCTTAGCCTTCCTAGAAACCTGAAAACTCTCATTCTTGGGTCTCCTTCTCCACAGGTTTGGCAGCCTTTGAAGAATAATAAAGAAATGAGCAAAAATCAAGTTCTAGAATGAGCCCAAAATGCCTCCAAACTTCTTAAAAGAGGGCATAACCCTAACTCACATCCAAGAGGGGTTAATAAAACATATTTTAATAATACTTTTAATTTATTAGTCCATTAGCTTCCAGATATTATCCCCTTTTTCTGAAACTTCACCTTTTTGGGCTTGCCTACCTTAGAAAAGATTATTATTTTTAATTATTTGAAAAGGGGACATGACAATGTGATATGACCCTTACTATAAATTCAAGAAGTGGATCCTTGATAGTATCAATGGTCATTCCTCTCTTGTTCCACTTTGCCCCTATATTTTTCTCAATTGCTTTTTTTGAGTCACTCTTAAGGTCTTGGGCCATTCTAGTGTTGGATATCATATAACCCTATGTACAATCCTCTTTGATAGTTTGATAGTTCCTCCTTCCAGCCATAAACACCCATCATGGATTATACTTAAGACAATTCTTATCCATTCAGTCTTAAAGATAGTGAGGAAATCTAGGGCACAAGTTAAGCCCTTCCTCTCTATGATTTGGAATTCTTCTTTTAATACTCTATTTTCACATAATTTATCATTCACCTAATGAATTTCCATGTCTCCTATTCCTCTAATCTTGCAATTATAACACTTTCTTACATCCTAAACCATTATGACCTTAGGTGGAATGACTGATAATGTTCCTGCTAGGTCATTTTTGTATGCAACCTCAGTAATAGCCCTAAAATATGGTTGCTTTACCTCATTATTGACCAATTGAACTTTAAATAGTTCCTTATCCTTAGGATTCCTAGAGCTAGAGACCATTTTGAAAACTAGGGTTTTAACAAATATAAAACTGCATAACTACGTAACTTGATACATGAAGAATACCTTTAGATTGATGGAATGATGCTTGATCTCTACTGGAATCCATGCAAATGCTTCAATTTTTTCTTGTCAATTTTTTTTTTTCTCTACCCACTCTTGCTCTATGTTTGTAATGACAAAAAGTGAGCAAAAATTTGCCTTATACCCTTTCAAAATGTAGCATTTAATGCATGGTACATGTACATCTATAAACTTGGCTTCTATGCAATTTTTTCTTCACTCGACATCCATTGGTTTTCTCATCACTCAATTGCTATAATAATTTCCCTGACTCAACTCCAATAGGAATTTCCTTCACTCGATAGCCACCATTGGCCCAGCTTCAATTGACTTTAGCTGACAACTTGGCACACACTAGAATTTACTCGGCAATTGAAGAGAACTTTTCACACTCAATAGTAAGATGAAAACTTAAAAATTTGACCTTGGTTTTTCTTTATTGACTTGCATCTTTATTCATGCCAATTTATCCTTTTTAGTACTCACTTATCTTGGAACTGATGTATGATGAAGCATTTAAAAATGAGTCCCACATACCTCTTTTTTCTTAGTTTATTAAGATGTGATCACTTGACCTTTCAGGTGAAGTGATCCCTTTATTTGATGTGCTACATCCATCTTTCTTCCTCCATGTTTTGTTCATCTCTCCTTTGATGTGCTCAACATCTATCTTGCCTTTTTATTAAACTCTAAGTTAGGTGCCTTTGTCCTTGTTGGGCAATACTTGCTAATATGGCTAGTCTTCAAATAGCTAAAGCATGTAGTTTGACTCAACCATCTATTATAGCTACCACTGAAGTGTGTTCTTATGTAATTCTTAAGAATGTGTCCATACTCTTGACGATAATGATAGGTATATCTTGTATTGTAATCCCAATTATAGGAATTTTCATGGCTTCTTCCCTTGTTTGATGACCATGTGGACTTGGATCTACATTCAAAGGCTTTGTGTCCAAACTTTTGACAATTGTAACAACGTCCTTCAAATTTTGGTGCATGCATGGTTCTTGTTCTGCATTCATGTGCCTGATGACCTTGTTTGTTGCACTTGTGACAATGAATCATGTTCTTTGGCTTAGCATTCTGACTAGCATTTTTGCTTCTACAAGCATTAGATGTATGTCCTTTCTTTCCATAATGATGACAAGTAGGTTTAGAATTCTTACCTTTATTGTTTCTTTCCTTAGTAGTTTTGGATGATTCTCCTTCTTCAATGCTTGTGTAGCCCAATCCTGATGTGTCTTTACTAGATCTAGGGGATTTCAATAGTTTCTCAAAGTACTTGATGGCTTCATTTGGCTTGTTGAAACTTCTAGCAAACTTCTTTTCTCTTTTCAAGTCATTTTGCAGTTGTTCATTTTGCAACTTCAATGTAGTTATCTTAATGTCCTTGACATTCAACTCATTATGGGAATTCATCATTTGACTTAGTGTGTCCAATTGGATGTTTGAGATCCTAGATAGCTCTGCTAACTTTTCTTCTAATCTATTTAACAAAATTCTTTTGTCTTCTTCAAACATGGCCTTGTCTTCTATAGCTTTCTTCTTTTTCTCAGTCACCTCACATAGCAAAATAGCTTGTGATTATTGTTCCAACTTGAGATTTCTTATCTCCTCAGCTTGTGCTTTGTTCTTTTCCATGAGATCTGCAATTACTGCATGAAATTCATAGGAGATACCATCTATAAATAACTTTGTGGTGTCAATCTCTTTGTATTGTGTGTCTTTTTTCGCTATAGCAATCTCTTTCCTTCTCTTTATCAAACTTCTCAATGCATCTTTGGCTTCATTCAATTGTTGTAGTAGGAGATGTATTTCAATCTCCCGATTCTCAATGGTCCCAATTTGTAAACCTCTATCTCAAGATCTTTTCTCCAATTTGTAAGCATTCTCCTGATGAGAACTCAGCTCTGATACCAATTGTTGGAAATACAAATGGGAAATGTATACTTCTAAGCGGGGGGGGGGGTGTGTGAACAAGAAGTACTAATCTCTAACCAATAAAACTTTCAACTTTAAAACAATGCAAGCATAAACATATTGAAATAACATATAAAGTAAATACATCCACATAAACAATTGACAGTAGATATGATTAACCATAAACCCTCCAATGAGAAGGTAAAACTGGGGTGGGGATGACACCCACAATTCTTCACTACTACAACAATAAAGTTCAGCTATTAAGGTTACATGATTTGATCATTCTCATGATCTACCCTATGAAAGGCCTACCCTATTAAAGGCTTGCAAAGGATTGTTAGATCCTACCCTATTAAAGGATTTTAACGCCCTACTAAAAGTGTGCTTGGTTAAAGGACTTTAGAACAATCACCTGGAATGTCACCCTATTAAAGGAATTCACAATGACTGTTAAGTCAACCTTAATACAAAGGATTTCATCCTACTGATACAGTTGTTACAAAGCATAGTAGAATGTTTGATTTGATACACATACAATCTGATATCGCTAATTTTAGATCTCAATTCAGTCCTTCTTGATCCTGTATGACATGATATGAAATTACTGTATCCTCGATCCTTTTTTTTGATAACTAATTATGCAATTCTATCCTTCTAAGTCACCTTGAATGTATACTAATCAATTAACCACTTTCACTTCCTTCAAATCTTTGCTAGCATTACCTCCTTGCATGCATTCTCTAATGCTCCCTCTCATACACTAAATTATGGGGCTTTGTCTTTCTTTAAAAAGACTTTGGTGGCTTAGGGTTAGGTATGAATCTATGATTGAGATTCATTCATTTTTCCTACTCAATTCCTTCCATTTTTATGATTGGTTGCATGTTGATCACATATGGAATCTAAATAGATTTGATCTTATCTTCAAAGCTTCAAGAACTATCCATATGTTGTCTTAAAGATAGTTTACATAGTTGTTTGTGCCATTACAAACAACTAGGTCAATTGTGTGTTACTCGACACTTGTTAATACTAATGCTTGACACATACTACAATACTATCTAGCTTGACGCTTGAACTTGCTTGACATCTATTGTTCGCTCAACACTTGAAGTTCTCAGCATCTACTGTTCACTTCAACACTTGAACTACGCAATAGTTACTATTTACTCAGCATCTATACATATTGTACTCGGCATATGTTACTAGCTCAGCATGAACTTAGTAAATATCTTAAGTGTGTTGACACTCAATTGTCAAAACCAATCTGAGATCTACAACAAGTTGCAATACAATCCATGTCTTCTAAGACAACTGATAGACTAAAATTGTATATTTGAGTTTCTACTTTCTAGGTAAGAACTTGAACATATCTTTCTTACCACATTTTTAAAAGTATTATTGTAATTTAAGTTTATACTTTCTAGGTAAGATCTTGAACATATATTTCTCACCAAATTTTAAAAATTATTATTGTAAGTGTAGTGTTGTGCATAGAATTTAGGGTTTAATTTTGAATTTATCATGCATTATAAGCCTAAAATATTACATTCTAGTAGATAGGTAACTTGCAAAGTAAAATATTATATTAAAAATTTAGGGTTTACATGTTGATCATGCTTGTAGTTTGTAAAATATAATTTGTGATTATATCTCTCTCTAAAGTTTCTACTGATGATGAAAATATACAATAGTAGTAGCACTTGCACTCGTAGCGGAAGTGAAACCTAAAATAAAATATAGGGGATAGGGAAACCATTTGTTGACTTAAACAAATTGGTTAAAATGCTAGGTTTTATTGATGAATTCCATGATATTTGTGATCCTATTATCTATGGAAGGAGTATGAAGGAAATCAAACATAAAATTCTAAATAATTGGAATGATCCACAAAAGGAGTCAAAATATATTAAAGACAAAAAAATGATAGGGCGCATTGAAAATAAATTTGTAACATGGACTGCAGGAATAACCTGCTTGGGGTTTCCTCAAGTATTCCCTTGTCCATAATTTGTAATGATTTGTGCCAAAAACTATGATGAAAATAGAAATGAAATTTTCAATCAAAATACACAAGAGGTAATTCTATCAATAACATAGAGTGAAGTTTCTAGTTGATTGGACCTATAGTATGAAGCACAAAACTCTACCCACATTGACCTAGAAAAATTAGCAAAAACATATGAGAACTTACAACCAAATTAGAAAACATTCATGTATTAGAGGATTAACACACACATCTAATTTCAATCTACCCCATGATCATAAAATGCCTTATGAATTGGATATTTTCTGCAATGGGTTTAGGATACTATATCCCTACTACCATTTGTTTGGGTTTGGAAAGCAACTAGAAGGTGGGTGCCAACATTCTACAAATGGTTTTCCATATTCATTGTGTATGAGATTGAGTAAGATATAATTATATTGAACACATTGTTCATGGCATGCAAGAACAATTGTTAATGATTAAAACAAGTTCACAATAACACTTATAGAAGACATTTAGATACATGATCTACTTATGCTATCTTTTGTTATCAAAGCATCATCAAATATTTGTCACAAATAAGCTTTAGCTTAATTTTGGTAAAAAAAAATTGAATGGACACTGATGATTAGGGTGAGTGATCCCCAAAGGGACTACAAAATCTTTGCAGACATCTTTTTCGCACCCCTTTATCATAAAATTATAGGAACTTCAATTCCTAGATTACGTGTGTCTTATAAACAATTAATTCAACTAGGAAGTCAAGTTCAATTAATTGACTGGGACTTTATGAAAGACTAAATTGTATTAAGGTTTTATAGTTCAATGCTAGAACCCTACAAACTTCCAATAATTGTGACATAGAGCATATTTGTATTGGAACATGTACAATAGATGAAAAGTATAGATGTACTCTTTCATGGCCAACAAAAGGAAACCATATTTCCTTTCTTGTGTGTTATATGTAGAGGGTTCACATTTGAGAGAAGATCATTCAAAGTGGCACAAGAATTTTTTACAATTTTACAATTTGATGTTTCTAGACACTAGTAGTATGCTCCACTAAACATAATTGGTAAAAATATTGTATAGAATGGGAACTTTGTAAGAAAATGTTAGCATGAAAATATTCTATTGATTGAAAATTTTAAAATCATGGACTCCTAGGAAGCGGTCAAAATAGAGATGGAAAAATGCATTAGTGAAAACAATATTTCAATAGAGGAATTCCTAGCACAAATCAAAGAATTGAAAAGTTAGAAAGAAAAAGTATAGTCTATGAAATCTTAAAATTTCTACTAGAATGTGGATCATCCAAGTATAAAATCTCTTCCCAACACCATAGATAAATATTATGTAGTTGCACATTGGTGTCGATAAAAAATAATTCTTTTTTGGGAAATGAGGAAGAATCTTGGTGACCCTAAGACCTCTGAAGATTTTGAAGACTCTCCTAAGGATGAAAATTTAGAAAATTATGGGATATTGAGCATCTAGATGCAACATCAGAAAAACATGATGTTGAGGATGAAAAAAATGAGTATGAGGTTTCTCAGGATTCTACTTCCATTGCCATAGGTAATGCCATTGGTTCCACTAAATCCACCTTGCAAACTACTACTACTAGTAGTACATTCAATTCAACTTGATAATATATTGTAGTTAATCAACAAAAAAGGGAAAAGTATGGCATATGGGCAAAGATGATAAAAAGATGGATTATCCAAGTGATAGTGGGATGGAGCAAACATGTCAAGGACCTTGGTATCAACTACCCCTAGTAGAGCCATCAAAACCTGGTCATAAACCAATCATTATAGATGAGTCACATGACCCATCAAGCTCATCAAAAAGAGGTGAACCCATGAAATTGTTCATCCCATCTAAAATTATGACTCCCACTATTGGTAAATCTTCAAAAATGACATTGTGAGTGTACTTTGACCAGAATATTGTAGATGAATGTGTAAAGAAGTAAAATGTTATGCATGCTCTACTAATATAATGCCAGTCACAATTCCTTTAGGAAAAAACCCTCATAATAGTCCAAAGGCTCCACTTGTTAGTGGTAGTCGAGAAAAATTAGGAAGGAGTGATGTCATTAGTAATCCTCAAAATGCAATTATTACAACCTTGGGCATTGGTGGAGACAAGTACAATATTGCAAGTGCTCTTCCTCCTTTCAAATAATGTATTGTGTCAATAGAGCTAGATTTTGAATTCAATAATTTTATAACAAATTTTGAAGAAACCATAAAAATGAATAGAAAAAATAATAAGGCATTCAAGAAGGATGTACTTGATGTGGCTCATTCTAAAGAACCTGCATTGAATAGGATATTTACAGTATATAACTCAAATAAAGAAATAACCGAGTTCATGATTGTCTCACCCCCAAAGCTACATAATAATCCACTAGAGAGTGAGATAAATTTACCATATTTTCATGTCAGTACCCTATCAATAGATTTCTTTAATGTAAAAAGTGTGCACAAAGTCAGTGTGGAAAAAAAGACCAACTTTGTGGTCTACAATTCACTATTCAATATGGAAAGAGAGAAAAAATGGTTGGAGAAGGAAATTGAAAAGTTAAAAGAAGACTTGGAAAATGCTAAGGAAAAGGAGAAAGTAGCATATAATAGGTGCAAAGAGATAGAGAAAATGATATCAAGTGCTTACTCTCAAGAAGTAACTACAAAGATTGGACAAATGGAGGTAGAAATGAAAATTCTAAAGGAACAATTGGAAGAAAGAGACAAAATGCTAAGTGATGGAGAGAGAAGAAGAAATACAAAAGTTGAAGGAAAAAATTGAAGAATGTAATTAAAAACTTAAGGATAGTATGAATGATGTTAATATGGATACAAATTTAAAATTCAAATAAATTAGTGAGAAATTGTAGGAAACCAATAAACTACTTGGGGATGAAAGAGCATCTGCAATAGATATTTTTAAAAATTTGGAGTCTAGTAGACATACAATCAATAACTTAAATAAGGTATTGGAAAATGAGAGAGAAAAAGACAAATACTGGGAAGAGAAAGTAGAGGAAACAAAGAAACAAATTGAAAATAAATTGACACAAATGGTGGAAGAGATACACAAGGTCTTTGTTCTTGTCAATCTTCTCTTTTTTTTGTGGGAGTATCAAGGAGAAGATTGAAAACAAAAAGAAACTTCTTAAGCTTAAGAGGACTACAAGATAGATTGTACACATAATCAATAGAAAGAGTGATAGTATTTGGCCAGCAATGAAATTCATGACCGAGTTAGTACATCAATAAAGTCATCATCTATCATTAAAAAATGCAAGAGTATAAGGGAAGGAGAGGAATATTCAAATTTATTTGGGAGAAAGCTCACCAAGATGGATGACAAAGAAAAATTAATGATAAGTCTTGGTTTGCCTAATCCTTTCCTTAGTATCTCATCAACAAAATTTGTTCGAAGGAAATCTTTCCAAAAAGAGTTGGAGGCAAAAGTGATGTCTAGAGTGGCCAAGTTTTCTCATGATATAGCTACCAAAGGTATTTTGAATTACATCAAACCATTGAAAAATATGAATGCACTATTGGATGTAGCATTGCTTTCAAGTAAATCTTCCAAATATGGATGTCTAGTATAATTGTAGGTCATCTACTATGACATAACAAATGTTGAAAATCCAAACGAAGTAGAACTCATCATCCTAAAAAATATGACCAAACTTCAATTAGCTCATAAGACATCAATCAAAGTATGTCAAACTTGGAAAGTTATTTTAATCATCTTTGTAGTGTTTACTTTATTTCAATTTGTAATGGTTTGATATGAGTTTAAAGTTTTCACTTCCTTTCTTGAACATGATAAACATAGTACAATCCAAATGCTATTTTTCTTAATGGGCTTGTCAAATGTAAAGGAAAAAAATATTTTTGATACTAAATTTGACGCTACTCTAAGACACTTCCCATGAGGCAGAACCACCTTAAGTTGTTTTCTCTTCCTTATTTCTATATTTCTGTAGAAGGGAATTTGGGGACATTTTCTAAATGTAATAGTTATAAATTTAGTACTTATCACTCATGATTATGAAATTGGATATTCAAATTTAAATTTTACAACATGAATTCAATGAATTGTATCAATTGTAATGTGTAAAAAAAGTAATGAGAATGAATATGAATTTTATCATTTGAACTGCTATATTGTGTATCATATGAGCAAAATAATGCAAATAAAAAATAATACTTATGGTAAAATTTGAATGAATCTTAATTCATGGCATCATTTAACATATAAAATGTACATGTTTGTTTGGCATTAGACATTTAGAAAATGATATAACTTATTATGCATGATAAATGAATCATTATGAGTGTTGGAATGAGTATATAGGAAACAAGATACTGCAGGGGGTGGGAGGGGTTGAATCAAGATCTTAAACTTTGAATTGAAAAATAATTTCACAAATTCATACCTAATTCATCTCATAGATTTATCATTAAAACTATAATGTTGAAACATAAATGAAATACATCATGTTCATAAAGAGTTCAACACATAGCACAATAATTTGGTTACCTAGAAACACCTCAAGATGAAGGTAAAACTAGAGTGCAGATGAAACCCACAAATCTTCATTGTTACAATTATATAGTTAACCTATTAATATTATAATTTTTGATCATAAGATATGATTTACCTTATGAAAGGTCTACCCTATTAAAATCTTAAGAGACTATGAGGTCTGATGTTGTTAAATGATTTTACACTCACAATGAAGTAATGACTTTGTTAGGAGGTTTACATAGATTTGTTAAGACTACTCTATTAAGAGATTTACCATGGCTCAATTAACAATAAGTGATTTAGTACCTGACCCTCAGTTTTCTCTACAAGCTAATCTTGGGTCTCCTCTTTTCTATATCTATGATATGATCTCATAATCTGATAACTCTGTTCAATCCTTTATTGCTTTGATTTCACTTTTGCTTGATTTGTCTTTGAAACTATATTTTTACTCCTTCGCATGCACATAGTTGATAATAATTTTATTAAATTATATATTGTCATTGATGTTACACAAATGTTACACTCTAATTGAGCTCAGAAGACCCCTGTATCAACCAAGAAAAAGTTCATAAGAAGTCAAGTTTAGTGATCAAGTGTAAACCAAGCTAGGTTAGTCATTGAAGGATTGTTGCATAAATCAAGTTAGGCTAGTTACTAGAGGAGTTTAGTGTAAATAGAGTTAGGTCGATTACCAAGGAACTCACTAGTAACTAAGTGACCCAGTTT
Organism: Cupressus sempervirens; assembly: GCA_028749045.1. NCBI lineage: Eukaryota > Viridiplantae > Streptophyta > Pinopsida > Cupressales > Cupressaceae > Cupressus > Cupressus sempervirens. Next base: position 171,699,656 of record CM053793.1, read on the forward strand.
CAGTGTCAGCCGACCTACAACATAATAGTTTTATTTATTAGTTGGTCTATGTAAGCTAACTTAGTGGATGTTGATTATTTGTTTAAAAGGATATTCAAGCTGAGTTGACATTGGATTTCATATATATGAAAGGTCAAGTTGTAGATTGAAATATGGAAGTTGTGGAAGAAGACAAGATGCAAATAAAGAAGGATACCTAATTAAGGGTAGAACATAAAAGGAGCTGTAAGAGAATATTCTTATCAAGCAGGATCCATAGGATAAACCATGATATTGATTTGAATCTATAAATCATTTTCTTCATCAATCAGGTCAATCATCATTACTCTCTAACAATTGTAGTAGTGAAGAAATCTCTTAATAGAGTTGGCTTAATAGTCATTTTGTAAATTCTCTAATAAGGTGATGTTTCTAGTTTGATGTGTCTTAAGACCTCTAACAAGGTCACTCCTAATAGGGTGATTCAAATCCTTTAATAGGGTTTCACCTAACAATTTTTTTTGTAACCTTTAACAGGGTTTCCTCCTAATAGGGATCACTTCAGAAGAGTGAAAAGTTGTAACTAGTTGCATTGGTGGTTTTCCTAAATTGGGTTTCTATGTTAAATCTTTGTGTCTCATGTGTCTCATGTTATTTTCTTACTATTGTATCTTTCTACAACTAAGTTACTAAATGCTAATATAGATTAATATCTTAAGATTGCTTTGTTAATCGAGTTATAGTGAATATCTAGTTCTAACAAAGTTGTCCAAGGATTTGATTTAATAAGAGGTTTATATTGGCATCTAAGGGATTTGGAATTTTTTTAGTGGTAAATAATAAACCCCTCCTCTCTTAGTTACTCCTCTTATATTTCCAACAATTGGTATTAGAGTTGTTTGTTCTTGCAAAAAAGGTTTCAAGGACCTAAGATAAAGATCAAAGATGTCTTATAGAAGAGAGATCTTTGAGTTAAGCAATGAAAGCCTTAAAGCATGATAGGAACTCATGAAGCCACATTCAGGAACCATTGGAGATACAAGCTTAAACTTCTTGTAAAATCAATATGTGGCACCGCTAGGTCCTTTGATTGTGGATCAAATGGTAGAAAAAAATAATCACAACACAATGATGATTGTCATTACTTCCTGTCTCATTTACTCTAAATTTGATGAAGTCAAAGATTGTCATATTTCCTATGAAATGTGGATGAAACTTGCAAAAATCTATGGAGGAGATGATAATGTGAAGAGAGCCAAAGAAGAAAGTCTAAGAGGCCAATTTGATCAGATGAGAATGTGAGAAGATGAAAAAATTGCGAAATAAAATGAAAGAATCAAAGCAAGAATGAGTTCAATTAGAGTCTTAGGAGGAAAAATAGATGTTGTAATAGTAGTAAGCAAGATATTAAGAACTCTTCTTCCTATTTAAGCAATTAGAGTTTCAGATATTCAAGAAATGAGATGTGATCCCAAAAATGATATAACTCTGGATGCACTAGTAGGAAGGATAACAACTTTTGAGCTAGATAACTTCAATAACTATCTTCCTGTATCTCGCAACATAGAGTTAACATTCAAAGAAAAACTAACTCTTGATAAGATGAGAGGAAACTTGAAAGGAAAACATTCTAACAATGAAGAAGGAGAAGAATCAAATAACAACCTTGATGCTATTGAAGCCTTTCGTGCAATAAGTTTACCAAAAGGTAAAGGTAAATATAAAGGAAAAATTCCATTAATTAGTTTCTCTTGTGAAGAAGTTGGTCACATTGCTACAGGGTGTCCAAACAAGGAAAGCAAAGATGACAAAAAATTCAGTAAGTTCAAACGTAAGAAAGATTTCAAGAGCTAAAAAAGACAAAGGTAAGAAATATTTTTATATTGCTAAAGATTCTAACAATGATAATAAAGTTACAATGGTATATATTTCTATTAAATATGAATCAAATGATGAGGAAAATGAAAAGATGGAACTTATGTCTCATGTTGGAAAGAATGACACATGGATAATAGATAGTGGTTGTTCTCATCAGATGACTGGTGATAAAACTGAGTTTGAAGACTTGGAGCAGTATGATGGTGAAAGTGTTAAATTTGGAAATATTGAATCATGTTATGTGAAGGGAAAAGGATGTATTGCATTAAAAAATGAACTCAAATGTGACAATGCTTACTCGGTTGAAGGAATGAGACATAATCTTCTAAGTGTGGCAAATCTAAACAACATTGGGTACAAGATAGAATTCACAAACGGGAAGGCTAAATTTGCTGGATGATAAAGGAAACCTAGTTGGATCTAGAAATCAAACAAAAGGTAATCTATTCTATCTAGATCTCATTGAAAGTTCATGATTTTTGGCACAAGTAAAGAAAAGTTGGCTATGGCATAAAAGAATGTGTCATCTAAACTATGATAATTTGGTTACCGTAAGTAAGAGAAGAAGAGTTAGAGGTATTCCAAATATGAAGAAACCTAAAATCTCCATGTACAAACAATATCAGATTAGAATGATGGGTGAGACTAGCTTCAAAAGTAAAAACTATAATATCGAGGAAGTCTTGGAACTAGTTCATACAGATCTTTGTGGACCAATAGGTATTGAAAGCTATAGTGGAGATAAATATTTCATTTAGTTTGTTGATTATTATTTTAGGATGATGATAGTAATGTACTTAAAAGAAAAATTTGAAGCTTTTCAAATGATCAAATGGAATCTAGCTAGAGCTGAAAAAGAAACATGCAAGAAGTTAAAATGATGAAGTTTAGACAAAGGAGGAGAATTAATTTGTAATGAATTCAATGAGTTCTACAATGAAATAGAAATCAAAAGGCAAGTATCTACACCAAGTACACCTTAGCAAAATGACATAGTAGAAAGAAGGAATAGATCAATCATGGATGTTGCAAGAACACTGATGATAGAGAAAAATGTTACATCCAAATACTAGAAGGAAGCAATCAACACAATTGTTCATACCTTGAAGCCAGTTCAACTAAAGAAAGGTACAAATTAAAAACCTTATAAATTATGGTATGGATATAAACCTAATGTCTGTTATTTTAAATTATTTGGGAGAAAATGTTATATCTTGAAATAGACAAGCAAAAGAAAATTTGATGTAAAAAGTGATGAAGGCATTTTCCTAGGTTACCCCAACAAGAGAAAAGCATATCAGTGTTTGAATCTTTCCGCTCACAAGGTTATAGAACGTGTAAATGTAAAAGTTGATGATTTTGTAGAAAAGAGTGAAGAACAAACTAGCAAGGAAACTAAAGACTACATTAACTTTATTTACTTTGAGCCCAATACTTTACCAACGGTACAAGAAAATGTGTTAGGGAAACATTATATTGCTCCACCCTAGAAGATTATACTACCTGAGCCACCTAAGTATGTAGTGCAATCAAAGTTGTGGCTAGTGCAACTTGAGCTAGAGCCAAGGGAACCTAAGTCACAGACTAAGGGAAACAAATCTTAGATAGTAGGAACATAGTAGAGTTTAGAAATTCATAGAACCCTTGAGCATGGTGAACCAAGTGAATCTAGTCTAGAAGCTAGAAGGAAGGTACATGTACTTTCTAGATATGTTAGAAGGCATCATGCACCTAAGAAAATAATTGGAGATTAGACAAGAGGTGTAATGACAAGGGACAAACTAAAAGGTACATGTTTTCTTACTAAATTTGAACCTAGAACTGTAGAAGATGATTTAAATAATGAAAGTTGGATTGAGGCAATAAATGAAGAGATTGAGAAAATTGAAAGGAATAATAACTAGACTCTTGTTCCTAGACCCAAGGACAAAAATTTAATTGGTAAAAAGTGGGTATTCAGAAACAAATTGAATGAAAATGGTGAAGTATCAAGGAATTAGGCAATTCTAGTGTGTAAAGGATATTCTCAAGAAGAAGGTATAGACTATGGAGACACATTTTATCCTACTACTAGACTTGAACGAGTAAGAATACTACTTGCATATCCTCCATTTAAAGGATTTGAAGTGCATAAAATGGATGTAAAATTAGATTCCTTGAATAGAATTCTAGAGGAAGAAGTTTATATTGATCAGCTTAAAGTATTTATTGATCCAAATAAAAGAGACATGGTCTGTGAGTTACACAAAGCCTTATATGGTCTAAAGAAAGCTCCTAGAGCATGGTATGAGAAGCTACATGGATATCTGGTAAAGATTGGTTTTTAGAGAATTAATGATAAAAATAGTTTGTATATTAAAGAAGGACCAAAAAATAAGATATTGTTAGCAAAAATTTTAGTGGATGATATATTATTCATAGGCCATGATGACTTATGTAAATCATTTTCCAAAGAAATGAGGAAAGAATTTGAAATGTCAATGTTTGGAGAGATAAAATTATTTGTTGGATTGTAGGTTCATCAAATGAAGGATTACATCTACCTTAATAAGTTAAAATATATCAAATAGATATTGAAGACCTTTGGAATGAAAGATTCTAAACTAGTTGGTACATCTATGTATACTAGACATACACTATCCAAGATTGATGATTCAAAAGAGGTAAATAGACTACCTACAAATCTATGATAGGGAAACTTTAGTATATTGTTGACACAAGAATTGATATTGCATTAGTAGTTGGTATAGTTTCAAGGTTTTCTATAAATCCTGGAGAAAATCATATGATGGCCTTCAAGAGAATTATGAGATATCTAAAAGGCACTCAATATTATGGTCTATGGTATAAGAAAGGAGGAAAATTTGAGTTGAAATCCTTTATTGATGAAGGGCTAGAAGTATAGATGACAAAAAAGAGCACTAGTCGATGAGAACTCTTTCTTAGAAAGAGGTTAGTATCATGGACAAGGAAAAAGAAGAATTGCATCTCTTAGTGTACAATAGAAGCAGAATATTTTGCTACAGTAGTTAATTGGTCTAACATGGTTTGGATCAAAAAACTATTGTCAGAAATGAAGGAAGAAATCAAGGAACTAGTGGTCATCTAGTATGATAACACAACTGCAATCAATATATTGAAGAATCATGTGTTGCACACAAAGAAAAAACACATTGTAATCAAGTAATATTTTATGAGAGAATTAGTTCAAGATGAAGAGGTAAGATTGGAATATGTTAATACAAAGGAGTAGGTTGCTGACATATTTACCAAGACATTGCCTATGGATGCATTTTTGTATCTAAGAGGTAAGCTAGGGGCCATCCCCCTATCTAATGCTCACTAGAGTACAGATTAGTGATGTGTCAACCAAACTATTTTGAAGATCTATCAATTTGATGCAAGGAGGTAAGAGTTCATTGCATATGAATTAGTACATTAGCTACATTGGAAACTCATTTTATAAATTTTTTGGAATTTGATGTCAAAGAGAGAGAGATTGAATTTGTCATCAAAAGAATTGTGAGTTTGTATGTATAATAAATCATAGGAAGAAAATTTTATAACAAAAAGAGGAAGAACTTGATCAGATGGAGTCTGAAGATAAGATGTCTAAGGGGGAATCTTAGAGGGTGTTCTCATGGATGAAGAATCAAAATCAAACTAAGGATATCTACTCCAAAGTTTTGTTTTCATAATGACATGTTGTGTAGCCATCAATTCCAAAGAGGGATATTGTTGAAAAAAATTATTCAATTGTATATTGTCATTGATGTTACACAAATGTTACACTCTAACCAAGCTTAGAAGACTCCAGTATTAGATGAGAAAATTTTAGAAGAAGACAAGTTCAGTGATCAAGTGTAAATTGAGATAGTTCAGTCATAGAAGGATTCCTATGTAAACTAAGTTAGGTCACTTATTAAAGGAGTTCAGTGTAAACTAAGTCAAGTTAGTTACTAAGGAACTCAGTGGGAACCAAGTGACCTAGTTTTAATTTCAACTAACCTACAATACACAATTTTTTGTTTATTACTTGGTCTATGTAATCTAATTTAGTGGATGTCACTTGGTCAAGTTGTGGATTGAAATATGGAAGTTGTGGAAGGAGATAAGATGCAAATAAGAAGGATATAAGATTAAGAGAAGAACATCCAAGGAGTTACAAGATAATATTTTGATAAAAAAGGATCCAAATGATAAACTTGAATAGTGATCTGAATTTGCAAATCAATTGCTTCATCAATAAGCTCAATCATTGATACTCTCTAACAATTGTATTAGTGAAGAAATCTCTTAATGGAGTTGACTTAGCAATCATTTTGTAAATCCTCTAACATGGTGGTGTTTCTAGTTTGAAGAGTCTTAAGACCTCTAACAAGGCTATTCCTAATAGGGTGATTCAAATCCTTTAACAAGATCACACCTAAAAGGGTGTTTTGTAACCATTAACTAGGTTGGCTTCTAATAGGGCTCACTTTAGAAGAGTGAAAAGTTGTAACTAGTTGCATTGGTAGTTTTTCTAAATTAGGTTTCCACATTAAATCTTGGTGTCTCATGTGTTCATGTTATTTTCTTACTACTTTAGCTTTCTACAACTAAGTTACTAAAGGTTAATACACAATAATATCTTAACATTTCTTTGTTAATCAAGTTACAATGAATATCTAGTTCTAACCAAGCTGTGCAAGGATTTGAGTTAACAAGAAGTTTATATTGACATATAAGGGATTTGGAATTATTTTAGTGGTAACTGATTCACCCCTTCCCTCTTAGTTACTTCTCTAATATTTACAACAATACTTCTTATGCATCTCAACTCTTGAACAACACACACTAAATCTAGAGTTATAATCCTCCTTAAATAGATGTTTTGTGAAGTTTCTAGATCTTGGTTGATGACTTAATCTTCATCATCTTTTTCTATTTATATCTAATTTAATTGGTTGAATTGTATGCCTTATGAGCATTACCTTCTATAATGAAGCATGATTAACTCCTTATCTCTCTCTCTACAAATATTAAATATCATAGAAAAGTTGGCCAAAATGGTTTACAAATGTGTTTGTGCAATTATTATCTTATATGTCAAAACTAAATTACTCCACACTTGAATGCTCTAAAATGCTTGATCATGTGTAAACCTTCATGTTGTTAGTAGACTTCTATATACCTATTTTCTCAATACTTGATAACTTGTCAATAGGATCAATCTTACTATATTGCTCGACTCATATATCTACTTGGTCTCTACTAAATACTTGAAAACCATTATTTTTCTCAGTATAAGCTTTGTATTCTTGGTCTTTACTAGATAATTTGGTTATAATGATAACCTTATAATCTTTCCTAGTAAATGACTAAGTGTTTGGAAACTAATAGACAGGATAGGCTTAGTGATCAACAATCTCCCCCTTTGACATTAGTGGCAAAAACACTTTGTCATGAAATAATTTTGTTCAAAAAAAAATTATTCTCCAAAATGAATACTCCCCTTGAGAGAATAGTTTGATTCTATTCAATCTAATGTCTAATCTTTGATCTAAACATTATTTTATTTTGATATCCCCTTTTATCATTATCTCCCCCTTTCTCATTAGTTCATTCCCTCTCGTTTTTGTTGATGATAAAACTTGTGCCCATAGGAACTAATTGATACTTATCAAATAATTGTCAATGACTTGCTACAATATTGGCATAGCCTGTATTCTATCTATCCTATACCTATTACAAAATTTGACATTGAATTTCTAGCTTGAGAGCTCGATCAATGCATCCTACAATGTGTCAAATTTTTTTCTCTTTCTTCAAAATATCTCTAACAACATAGATCACCTTCAGAATTATCTCTATATGTTACAATAATTGAAGTTGAATCAATGCCAACTTGTGCCTTATTTCTTTATCTCTAGCCATGAGCTTGACTAACCTCTTCTGACTAAATGTCAATTCACTATAAGAGGATGAGCTTGAACATGCTTTCTTTCCAAATTTGATAACATTATCTCTAATGTCTACATGCAATAGCTCTATTAAGCATGTAGTATCTATTGGAAATAAATATGTATCACACAATTTCAAATATAAAGAATTGATGGTCTTGAAAATTGTTTCCAACTATGAAATAGATGTAGAAATCTCATTTTGTCTCTACAAAAGTTATTGTGAGACTTTTTGTAACACTTTATGATTCATTCTTCTCTTAGGCCATTGCAATATTTTTTCATCTGTCTCTATGTCATCTATTTGAATTTCATCAACTACATACACTAATTGGTCCAAAAATTGTATGCTGATTGTTTACATTTGTGATTCCAAATGCACCTATAAAAATATCTTTGAAAATATATATTACTTGTCTTCTCTTTTTCTCTCTTGTAAGATGTTCTTAGTTTGCCTTATGACTCAACAAGATTTGCAACTCTTGCATTACCCAAGTATGATTATTCAAATAATACTTAGATCATGTAATTACCTCATCAAGATTCAATGAGTCATCATCTTCATCCTCTACATGAGTCACATCCTAAGATCTTGACATTGTATCACTAGGTAGTGATAATTGCAATCATTTCCCCTTTGTACTTGATATCAACTTTGGCTGCTACAATGGTCTAGAAATCACCTATTGCATAGGCGCCATATTTGTAGGTTCTGCCAACTTTACACTTGAAAATTGAATAAGAGCTTGAGTAGCCTCTTTCTCTTTCTATCTTACTTCATCTTCTACTAATTTTTGTATGAATCTTTATCCAAATATTCTTCTTTTTCAAAATTGGCATACAAGTCATTGCTGTATATATAATTAATGCCTTACCAAGTTACTCGACACTTGTATCCTCTATAACTAATGTGATAGTAACATCACCTATCTTCTTGACTTCAAGCTTTGGATATTCATCTATTTGTAACAAAATTAGATTAGTATAGAGTTTTCTCGAGTCTTTCATTAAACCTTGAATTTCCTCATCTATTAGTATATTTGGATTAGATGGAGGGGTGTTAGTGTTATCTTCAATTTTTATATTGTCTTTTTGTTCACACGTACTAACAAGGAGGTCAACTTGGCCACTTCTTTTTTATATTCATCTTCAAATTCTATACCATCTCAATCTTCCCTCATCTCTATAGATGGAGTAAGAAATCCAAATTCTTGTTTCCATATCCTAATACTTTCTTACTCAACCTCATGAGATTTATTTTCAAAATTTTATATGCCTTGTCCCTCAGCATAGAATTTTTGACAAAATATTTAATTGTTAAATAAATATATGAGTCTTTCCTATATCTCACATAACTTGTGCAAATGTTGTCTCTCTTATTTGCTTCTTAGTGGTAAATACCCATTTTCACTTAGATCCACTCTTTTGTATAATCCTACTATAAATCTAGTTCCCAATTCTAAGGGTGTGCGCCTGAACTTGATCATCATGTTAATCATTGTGCAATCAAGCTTAACTTGTTCATCATTATTTGAAGAATCATATTGAATGTCTTTGAATCCCATTACGATTTTTGATTGTATTAGTTTTGTACATACCTAATCTATAATCATTAGAGGGAGTCTATTCACTACTTAAAGTTTGCTAGTTTCATCAGACTTAGTCTTTTCTTCATCTTCCTCCTCCTCTTTGTGCAATGATTAGTTTTCTATTTAGCTTAGCTTGACCTTCTACCTTCTTCCTCTTCTTTGATGGACTTCTTATTAATAGCTTAGCAAGAGATTGTGTTGACCTTTTTTTGGTGATGACCACCTTGTCCTTTTTCCTCTATGGTTTCACCATTTCTTTCATGTCTTTGTTGAGGTCAGCCTTTACCTTAGGTTCTATTACGATAACCTTTTTCTATTTGGTGGCCTTTGGCTTCACAAGTGCAAGAAATTTTCCTTTTCCTTCCTTGACCTTTATGGGTTGTCCTAGCCTTTCTCTGCATTCTTTATTACCAACCTTGGAAACATTACTTTTTCTTTGATTCCCTACCTTAGGTGTGTCGGATTTGGTAATCAACTTCGCAATAACAATCTCATATGTGCTAAAGTGCTTGACACTAGTATTAATACCTTCTACTAGAAGTGTAGTAACTACTATAGTTACATCATCTACATTTACTTCATAGGGAATTGGCCTTAGCGATTCTACCCTTGGTAATACTACCCATGCATACAAAAAATTGTATCCACAATGAAACATATTTCATCATAGTATCTATCAACAACTGACATTCAAATTCTCATTATATTTTTCATCTTTATTTTGAATTCTTCAAAGTAGCTGTGCATTACTACAAAATTCTTTCACAACCTATTTATTAGTTCACTTAGCTACTCCATAATAGTCCTATTCCTGTCCCATCCAATCATTCCAATTGTAGAAAAATGATTCTATACATACAAAATATGCAAACTAACATGGATCTAAACTTACAAGATGTAATCTTTTCTTTTATCATTTCCTCTAAGTTCTCTATAAGTTTGTGAAGTTGCAACTTGACAAGATCATATGAATGATCTTTCACCACAATTTTTAAACCCAAATCCACTACTAGATTGATATAACTTGTCTGCAATCACATGAATAACAAATTCAATCAATTGATCCTCAATGTCATCAATTAACATACCATGATCATTCCACTTTTCCTTTGTCAAGTTTTCAATTTCATTCCTTGTTCATCTCCTTATTCTCTTTGGTTAATCCAATGTAGGGTACCCAGTTATCCTATGAATGATTTCCTTGTTGATCTTGATCGTCCCACCTTCTAACCAAATTTTCTTATCATCAACTCAGTTAAACACAATATTGATCCATTTAACCTTGAATTTTTTTGAAAATCCTAGGGCGTGTTAGCCCTTTTTCAAAAATGATCTTCAATTTGTCTTTCAGAATTCCATCAATGCATAGCCTTTCATATGCTAACCTTATTTCAAAATATCCAATTTATCCTTTCTTACATTGATATCATGATCTTATGTCTTGAATAGTCAAGACTCTAGGTAGAATTGCACTAGTAGAATTTTGGCAAATAAATGACTACGTGACTAAAAATTTTAGTCACAAGAAAAATATATTTAGTCATATGACTAAAAGTGATCAAATTATATTAAGGTTTTGCAATTTTTTAGTATAAGTGACTAAATAAATGACTAATTTAGTCATCAAATAAAATCACAAGGTTGGACAAAGATTAGTGACTAAATAAATGACCAAATAACTTGTCACTAATAATTAGTCACTCAAACAAATGGCTAAATGAATGGTTGATATTCTTTTTATCAGATTAATACATTCTTTTAAGTTTTTTATAAGTCTTATTACTCACTAATGAGTTTTTATCCTATCAATACATCATTATCAATTAATTTCCTTGAATATCCTCTTAATTGATATTGAACTAGAAATGAAGTTTTTTATTTCTAGAATAAGAACAAAATAAATTTAATTTTTCTACATTCTTTCATTTTCTAAAATAAATACTTTAACAATTATTATATTATAATACATTGATTTTAATATACTTATAAAGTAATATCTATTGTACAACTAATTGATTATAGGTTTAATATTATTTAAAATAACCACTCTATACATTATAATAAGTATTACGATTTAGATAAATAATATTTAAGGATTTATAATATTATTATTATTCAATTTCATATATAGTTAACTAATAATAAGTTTTTAATAATTATAATATTATTTTGTTGAATTGAAATTTTCCTTTCTTATTAGACTCTATTATTTTTAACTGTTAATGCAATCTTATCATAAATTATAGCTTTAATAATTTTAATATAGATTCTTTTAATTTTAAATATTTATTACAAATATAGGTCTAATTATTAACTAGCAATTATGTCTTGGTATAAAATAACTTTAATATTTTCATTTTATATTATTGTCATTAAGATCACCTTATCCATTCATGCCTTATGTCTCCATTTCACACTTATTTATCCATATGTCCTTATCTCATTATGTCTCCCTTTCACACTTATCTATGTCCACATGTCCTTATCTCTTCCAAACCAGTATCTCTCCATATCTTCTTTTCTCTTTGAATCTTATTGAGCCCCATTTTATAATTTAGTGAAAAATAATTACTGCATATTAAAACAACTTCCAAAATACTTATATGTTCTTTATAATTTAGATTGAATCATGTAATTTTTTTCATAATGGGTATTTTGCATTTTATTTCTTGATATATTAAAATCCTTCATTTGAGAAAAAAAATTTATTTTCTTTTAACAACTAGGGATATTTTTCAAATTAGAATATATAAATAAGTAGCTTATTTTTTCCATTAATATTTTTCCACATTTTGATTGTTGTAATGAACATTGTATCTGATAAAATCTTTTATCCTTTGTGATTTAAAAAAATGGCATTTTTTAGATTTAACTATGAACCTTTGATTTCTTTATCAATTTTTTTTAGATCACATTCTATGATCCATAATGAGGTTCAGTATTTTATTTGATAAAATCTTTATGAGTTATATGATATGTAAAACATATTTAATAAATTGACTAAGAGAACTTTTTTTTTTAATGGAAAGTGGAGTTAATTAACTAAGTTTATTGGATAACTAATAAAATCTATAAAGATATATTTTCTTATTTTAAATATTTATATAAAATAAATAATATATAAAAGCATCTATAAGCAAGGTTTTCAAGTACAAAAAAATTGAATATGTTGCATAAATATGGTGTCTATGTTATTAGTTCTATATTTTTATTTTTATTTATTTGTAAGAATAGGTTTGTAGTTGTGAATTTTGGATGGGGTTGTTATTTCTCAAATTTGGTGTCATTTTTAGTCAGGGTAAAATAATACAATTGCATTCATTTTCAAGATTAATTATACGTCACATCCATAATAAAAAATTAAAAAAATTAAGAATTTCAATAGAAGTAAAGAAAAAAAGTTTGAAAAGAAATAATTATTTTTGAATAAGTTGGTTAACAAAGATATAATTAGTTGTGAGGAAGATAAGTGCAAAATATTAATTTAAAATTTGCGACAATTATAATGATAATGATAAGAAAAGGTTAGTTGTTCCAAGTATAATATTATATAATATATTTGCAAAAAATGTAAATATCTTTCAAATGAACAACTTGTTGTTTTATTAATCTTATTGTACCTATAATCAATCTCTCATATTAAGGAGAACATTTTTATTGAAAGAATCACTATAGTGAGCTCCATTGAACACATTTTACAAATATGATAAAGGAACACAATTTGATTAGCTTTAATGCAAAAAAGAGTTTGAAGAAACATTGGACTATGCAAAAAGGTTTGGATGATCCCATCTTTAAATTGTAAATGCAAACTTCAATAATTAAAAATAATTTTGAGGCTTTAACTATTTGGATCATATGTACACTTTGAAGATGCCATATTTGGTATCTTATTACTTTTTTAATAGAGGACTTGGTGCAATAGTAGAAATAAGAGAATTTGTCATGTGAGAGGTAAATTGTATAGATGATTTAAATGTTTGATATAGGTATAAATAAATAACCATTAATCTAATTTTATGTATCATAAGTAACACCTCAAAGGTCACCACCATAGTGAGTGTGGTAGAACTTAATTTAGGGAGAATGACATCTTTGATAAATTGATGTTTAAACATGACCTTACTATTACAACTTGAGTACTCTTGTAATTTAGCCTTGTTTATCTTTTGTATGATAGTGTCACTGAATTTCGGTATATACAAGAATTTAGGTGGGGCAAGTAAGGGAAATGCAATCTTGGTTTACATGTCATGAAGATAAATCTTTTCACAATATTTATCTATAATTGATTTGTTTTCAAATGGGATGAAATAGATATATAGAAACAAGAGCTGCTTTTCTGTAGCATGAGTCCCTGCCTTCTATTAAAAGAAGATGGATTTTTTAAATTAATGCTATGGTTTAAATTTCATGTTGCAGCATTCTTACCTCTTGCAAAGTCTTCATCATATTAGCATCTTCAATTGTCTATTTTCTATGCAAATGCCAATACATTAGCATTGTTCTTGTTTATCCTTTGAATTATTTGACATAAGAAAGAGGAGATGCTAGCCAACACATTGAAGTCTTCCTCTATGTTATCCCCACTACCTTATTTGCTCACTTTCTTGATCTGTAGTTAGAGGGCAATATTTGGTAGACTTCTTCCATGCCTAGAATTAGATGGCAAAACCTGTAATTATTTCTTCCATGCTTTGTGTTCATACAAGTCATGTTAATGATCACTAAACCATTCTCTCATAGCTTGAATTATATTGTTAATGTAGTAGAGCAAGTGATGCCTTGCAATGGATTTAAATGTATTTCTGATAGATGTAGCTTTGTTCGTCCTTCCTGAGGAATGACAAAGAAGAGATAGTTAAGTGTATTATTAGTTAAATAAATGGTAGATTAAGAATTCATTATATTTTTTGGTGGAAAATTGTGCAATTATTTGAATCAAATGGCAATTACCTAATCTTCTAAAATTTATGTGTCTAGAGCCCTTTAAACCTCTCAATTGTGTTGTTCTGGCACTGAACCTAGCAACTAAATTCTTATTTGCGTAGATTGTGTTTTTTAAGGTTTAAACAAAATAGATTTCAAAGCTCTGAGTTTGAATAGTAAAGTTAAAAGTAACAACATGCCATATATTTGAAAATTTAGGATGAACAATATCTGTGCGAGTTTGATTCAAATATATAAATTCTTCTCTAAACATCTTTTATTACAATGTTTGGCATAGTTTAATGAGCTTAAAATCAATTTTAATTCTCACAACCTTAATTTGGAAAAATGATTTACTAAAGTAAAATCAAACAAAAGAGGATAACAATGTATAAAAACTAGTTAATTAAAATCTTGCACCTCCTATTTAGCTACTCATTCACTAAATAAATGTGAGAGCTTCAACTCAAGAAAAATCCTCCTTATTTGGCTAGGGATAACATCATAACGATTAGTTTCAAAATTAGTTTGAAAATGAATAACTGCAGTATGAATTGCAAATGCCAACAGTTCCAACAGGAGAAATAAGTGCTTTTCTTGGTCATTTCTACAAATATATGAGCCAACTATTGGGTGAAGTTGGGTAGTTAGACTTGGTGCTATAGATGGTAGCTACAAAAAGCTTCCATCGCCCCCTCTCTTCTATGCTCGCAACCAAATGAACTCAAAAATACAAGTCACTAAATTATATTAGAGATCATCAGAATGAATGCAAAATGACATATAATAGTCAAGGTGTACACTACTAGTTATGGTATTTTAACCTTACTAACCATCTCTCACTTGCTACAATTTTTTTTTTAATTTTTCAATATAAAAAAGAAAAAGACTACAAGGAAAAGTTAGCTCAGCCAATAGAAAAATAAAAAATTCTCTTTAATAGAAAAATGGAGAAGAAGCTTATGTTAAATTGTTTTTACACAGTTCCCAAAACATAGAAAAATAGAAAGTCAAAAAAATAAGTCTCGAGGTAGGGACTAATAATCATATAACTTTGTAAATCCAATTGAAATACTTAATTTATAATATCGCGTATTTTAAGGCATATAAGAATTAAAATAAATTGATTGTTTCCATAATTCATAAAGTTATTTAGAAATATTGTTATTCTTAAAAATGAATATATAACCTATCCCATCATCTAAATTTTAAACAAACAAATTTCTTTATAAGAAAAGATTAACCTAAAAACATAAACTAAGTAACATAATTTTTTATTTATCCATTTTATCATTTACAACACTGAATCTAATATTTTCCAATCTGAAATTTTATGTCCACATTCTAGACAACCCAACATATTTTCCAATTGAAAAATCAAGACAACCAAAGAGTCTTGAAAATAATAGAAAAACTTGAATCTAATATGAAGAATACAAATCCTTGTAACATTCCTTAAATTCAACCTAAATACATGTCATCCCTCTACAAAACCTAAATAGAATGCAGCCAAATAGAAGATTTAAAGACAAATGGCATTCCAAATTACAACTACAAAACCTAAATAGAATGCAACCAAATAGAAGACAAATAGCATTCCAAATTACAAATTCTATATTAATTTCAATAGCTAAACTTACATTGAATTGCAGCCATACCATGTAGAAACACTCAAACGAAGACATAATAAGGAATAGAGTTCTTGAAACAATTAAGCTTGACTTTAGAATGCCATAAAAAAGGACAAAAGGTATGTAAGTGTAGAAATTTTGAAGGGATGAGGGACTTAATTAAAAATAAATAAACTAGATGCACTGGCATAAAGAAATGATTTTCAAGGAATAGTGCACCGAGGGCGCTATAAGAAGAAGACTTTAAAAAAAAACAATGTCCACACTAGTTTTGGTGTGGTTGCAACTTAGTTTAAATAACATAAATTAGGCATTACAGACATGAAATAATTATTTTCCATGAATTTAAAGAGAACATACTAAGCATTGATTAGTCATATCTATGTAGTGTTGACTGAACACAAATCAATAGATGGGTAAACTAATTTTAAGTATTGAGAATAGAAATAACACCTCTTCTATCATGTAGAGAAGCAGACATTTGGATTTTGAGAGTAGAGCTGTAATGTGTGAAAAATATAAATTAAATTTAAAACTCACAACTCTAAACATAAAATTTTTGCTCGGCACCTAAAAACTACTCGGTACATGAAGGTGTTGAGTGCTAGTTTTTCTCGACAGTTGAAGGTGTCGAGTCACAGATTGCTCGGCACTTGAAGGTGTCGAGTGATAGGCAATAGGTGCCGAGTGACAGGATGCATGGCACTTGAAGATGAATGCAGCAGGTGCCAAGTTAGCTTAGCACTCAAAGAAAAAAAAAATTGGATGCCGAGTAAGCTCAGCTCCAACTGAAAAAAATTATAACTTCAAAAAATTCTAACGTGAATGCTTTCACCATTAAAATCAGAGTGCCAAGCTTTAACATTTCAAACAAATTTCTCAAATGCAATGAATAGAAGAGGAAGAACAATAGATTCAAGTATGCCTGTTTGCTTTTCTATTCAACTGAGATTTAAACTATTACAAAATCTAGGAGCATTCGGCTTCAACCAAAAAAACTCTAAAAAGGTAAAATTTCAAACTCCAATAATCTTTAAACTTTAAACTTGTAGCTCTAATGGCTGCATACAATGGTGCCTGAAGCAATCACTGCTTCAATAGGACAAACTCAACAAAACAATAAACCTATAGAATGATCAGAGAAGAAACACATGCAACTGCAGGCACGAAATGAAAATCCTTTTCTCTGCACTCTGACGAATGGATCTGTTGATCAACTTCTTCCTTCTTCCTTCTCTGCAACTTTTGATCTGCTCTTTTCCTAACTTCTCTCTGTCTGATCAAATGAATCTGAGACATTCCTTTTTGTTTTCTACCACACAAAATCTCCCCCCCTCCTTTTCCAAATTTGAAAACTCACCTATCCATATTATTTTTTTCTGGTTGTTCTGCAATCTGTCAGGGATGGTAGGTGGACATTTGGCTCCAGGGGCAAGACAACCACCACATTAAATTCCAACACAATGTTTGTCTAATATTTGACCATCCCATGGACTCTGGTGATAGTCTACTTCCTCCTCATTTGCATTAGATAAGGTGACATTATTTTAATTGGATTGCTACCTAATACTACTCTGCCTAAGTATCAACTTTAGCGTTTTGAACAGAACCACGAAGTATTTTTCTGGAAATGTATTTTCTATTGTTTTCCATGGTACCAAAATTTTGAAGATATTCAAGTTTAAATTTGATTTCAAAAAACTATTTCAGAAATTCGAAATGTTTACTCCATTTTAAGATGAACTTTTTTCTAGTCTGAAAAATTAAAGCTTTGGTAAAACTATTTAAGAAAGAAAAACACTTTTAATATCAATCCACATCTCTTAAGCTGAAAACAAAAATCACAGAGAAACCAAAACAAATAGAAAAAGTAATTTCGTAAGTTATCTGAATGAATAAAGAACCAAACGACTCCCATCAAGTTCTCAAACAACAAATAAACTTTTTAAACTATTTCCTTATTTCCTTATAGTTGAAGTATTTACTGCCCATAGAACAGATCAATAGAGCTGCAGTAGCAAATGGTAAATGATCAAAATAAATCCCAAAAATATTATTGGCTTAAACCTGTACACAACTTTTATATGCATACGTAGCCTATCTCCCTCACTTGATTTAAAAACGTTTGTTTATTTGGACTCCAAAATCTAACAATCTAAAACTTAAGCAAAGATCATAGTTTCCAACACTTACGTCCAAAACTTTAAGTGGCAATCTCAGCTAAAAATAAAATTAGGAAATTGATATTAGCTCCAACGTTTTACAATTTTTATTTATATTTATTTTTAACAAGCATATCCAATCAAAATAACCACACGAACAGATTAAAAAAATATGGAATTGGCGACGTCTAAGGTAGATTATAACTGTGCTGAACCACCCGACTTCCGAACAGATGAGTATCACAGAGAAATTTGAGAGAAAAGAACAAATAACCATAACATTTAAGATACGATTAACCTTTTAAAGAAAATAAGTGAGACCTAAATTGGTTGTGTTCAACGCAGTATCCTTGAGCTTCCTCTGTCTCCAATAATGGTCTGCCCCAACTGAAACGTTTCCCCCTGCCGGCTCCTTCCTAGTACTCTCGTTCCAAACACTTATCCCGTACTCTCCCCAGAACGACGTCCTCCCTCCTATTAAGATATCTTCCTTCGTTTTGCAGATCCGTCCCCAACTGACTTCCACGTTCCCTATATCAACTGCCTTTCCTTTCAAACAACAACACTTCTCTCTTTCTCTTTCAACGCTAATCCTTCCTCCCTTTCCCCAGAAATCACTCGAAATTCTGTGTGCCCTTCATGCCAAGGAAGACGTCTTTTTGTTTTCCTCTTTCCCCAGATCGATCCCCCACTCCCACTACCCCCGAGATTTAGACTTACACCGGCCAACAGAAATTTAGAACTTACAGTTTAACTAATTCAATGTTATCTAATTCATGGCCATTTCAAACTTTCTCAAATTTGAAAACAAACTATTTATTACCATTTCAAATTAGAGATTGTAATTACTAATATAAAATAAATTAAGAGTATATTATTTATTTTATAAATCTAAATTTTAATATTTCAAAAACAATAGACAATCTAGACAATTTATTCAATATTTCAAAAGAATTAAATACTAAATCTTTTTATTTAATCAATTACGTTATTCATTAATAAATCAAAATGTTTAATCCACCTAGATAAATTAAAATTCAAAGCAAATGATTTGAAATCAAATAAAACTAAGTGTGTTACACCATACAAGTTCTGGGCCAACCCTGCCAAGGAGCTAAACTCTTCTAAACTCCTCTACCTCAACCACTCTTCTGTCTTCAATACCTACACACTCTCAAACTCGACATCATCCATTGAGTCAATAACGATATCACCATGATAAATGAATAACATCTTAAATACGAATTTTTAAACATTCATCATACATCATCAAATTTAAACATTAAAAAAACACGATAATTTCAACCATCATACCAAAATCTCATATGATCAATCATATAACAAAATCACTACATCAACAGAAAATAAACTTTATCCATCTAATATCATCAACTAATAAAGTCTTAAAAAAAAATAAAGGCATTCGACTCAAGTTGAGTCATACATAGTCTTAGTAAAAAAGTCAATCAACATAATAAGTCTGAATAAAAAACATGTCGAAATTTGAGTCATGACACTCGGTGATGCTTGCAATGCTCTTACCCCAGCACTCACTCGAAATTACTTTTAAAAACTCTTGAATTTGAAGACACCATTGGCATGAAGATGAATGCAATAAATTCATCCATTGACATCCACCTCGAAACATGCAACCAAACCCAAATCACCACATTTTTCTTGCTATGAAATGTGACAAATGCCCTAGGCAAACATGTGGGCAACCATAGAAATTTCGAAGCCATCTAGAAAATTCCACTTGAGGTAAAATGTCAAAGATCATTTGGGACACTTGGACTGTCTACAACATGGTAGTTGGCAGCCAATTTTTTTAATCTAATATCTGGATGAAAAAATGAAAAAGACAACCGAGAAAAATAGAGACAACCAATAAGAAAGAAGAAATAAAAAATTTAAATACCACTTTAATACGGAATTTTTCTTGGAACATAGATTTAATGAATTTTGCACAATGTCCAAAGAATCAATTAATAGTAGAGTTGCTACTATAGTCTTCAGTCTCCTGTCTTAACGGTAGGGACTAATAAAACTTAATTTTTAGATACATTATAATTGAATCATCCATTTAATTATTGAGTAAGTTAATTAAGTTTATTTTTATGACGTAATTAAAAAGATGTACCCAAACATCACTTTTTTATATATTTATGTTAAGTAAATTATATATTATTAAATTATTTAAGATGCACATTGATCAATAACATTACTCGCTCAACAATATGTATACATTATTTTTCTATTATATTTTGAATCTCAAAGACATTGACTATAATACATAACCCAGTGTATCATACCAATGATTCACACATCTTCTTTCTAAAATTTTAGTTAGTGGTCCAAATTTTACTCTTGCACTTCTCTCGAGCCTGCATAATCGTTGCGCATTGTTCGGGCATAATTGCTTGTGATATAACGATTATAAAATAATTAATTTAAAATCTGACCTTCGTATAACCCAGGGACTGATAGCAGGGGAGTGCCTTGTGGGTACTTAAAGAAAATGCAAGGTTAGCTTTGCGACCAGCTTACTGATAAGAAAATGGAGTCTAAATTCAATTCTGGAAAGTGAAATGAATCTACTGCTATTAATACCATTCTTCACATGAGTTAGTAAATGACCATAATACCATATCTGAGGAGGAAGACGGTCATACTGATGGTATTTCAATGCTACATTGGGAGTACTGGATTTCGGATTTCGGATTTCATAAGAATGCAGATTCCACGCGCTTCATTATAATTATAGAATGCCAATCCAAATGTCAAAGAAGGCGCCACACATTTTGCTTGAAACCCAAAATTCAACACTACACTGCTCGATATCTGTTACAGACACGCATTGACAAGAATGCGCTTTCGAAAGGGGAATAAATACACCATCCCATTATTTATAGGGGATTCACTTTTGCTGCAGGCCCTAAATTTCAAAGTAACCTAATCAAAATGTATGATAAGTGCCTGTAAAGTGTTTGAAGAAATCAGACATAAAGGCATATCCTCATGTAAATACCCTATTTTCTCACAAGGCCTTGACACTATTTATCAAAGTGCAAAGAACATGAGTCCAACCGCATAAATTCACCTTTGTCTGTGTACTTCCCGCCTGTGCAAAAAGAGGAGCTTTGGATCTGGGTACAAACATTCATCAAAGCATTGTGGAAAAGGGTTTCCTATCAAATGTTGTACTTGCAACATCGCTTTTAGACTTCTATGCGAAATGCGAAAATATACACAAGGCATGTGAAGTTTTTGATAGAATGCCAAAAATAAATGCGGTTTCTTGGAATTCGATGATCACTGGATGTGCAGAGAATGGTATTCATGATGAGGCTTTAAGGCTTTTCAACGAAATTCCTTAAGCAGAGGTCATCTCATGCGTTGCAATTATAGCTGGATATGCACAAAATGGTCTTGTTGATGAGGATTTAATTTTTTTCAGTGCAATACCTCAAAGAAATGTGGTCTAGTAGAATACGATGATTACAAGATTTGCACAGAATGGCAGTCTCGACGAGGCTTTAAAGGTTTTCAAATAAGCAGATCAAAGAAATATAGTTTCATGGACTGCAATGGTTGCAGGATATGCTCCAAGTGGTGCTCTTGATGAGGCTTTAAGGTTTTTAAAAGAACCGCATAAAAAAACGCGGTCTCATTGACTGTAGTGATCGCAGGATATGCACAAAATGGCTATGTTGAAAAGGCTTTCAAAAATTTCAAGCAAATGCAATTGGCAGGTGCAGAGACAAACTCCACAACCTTTGCGAGCATTCTCCTAGCTTGTTCCAAAATGGGATTTTTGCAACAAAGTATTGACATCCATCAGAGCATAGCAGAGAAGGGATTATTGTCAAATGTATGCGAAATGTGGAAGCGTAGACAAGGTGCGTGAACTATTTGATAATATGCCTCAAAGAAATGTGATCTCATGTAATGCGAGGATCACAAGATGCAGACAAAACGGTTTTGTTGACAAGAATTTGGATTCTTTTATACAAATGTAATTGGCAGATGTAAAGCCAAAGTGTACAACTTTTGCTAGCATCCTCCCAGTGTACGCCAAAGTTGGAGCTTTGTAACAGAGTATGGAGTTGCATCAAATCCTAATTGAACAAGGATTTTTATCAGATGTTATAGATGTGAATTCTCTGAAAGATTCACAAGGCTCGTGAACTAGTTTCCTAAATGTCCCACAGAAATGTCATCTCATGGAATGCTATGATTGCAGGATATATAGAAAATGAGGTTCTTAAAAAGGATCAGGAAACTTTTAATAAAATTCCTTTGGCGGATATACAGCTAGACTCCACAACCTTTGCCAACATCCTCTCAGCCTGTGCCAAAATGGGTGCTTTGGAACAAGGTATAGACATCCATCAAAGCTTAATTAAAAGTGGGTTTTTGCCTGATGTTGTAATTGCAAGTGCCCTAGCAGACATGGATGCAAAATGTGGAAGCATAAAGAAGGCACGCGAACTGTATGAAAAAATGTGTCATGGAATGCCATGATTGCAGGATACACACACAATGGATTTTGCATGGATTCTCTAAATCTCTTTAAACTAATGAATCGCTCAACAACATATCCTGATATTGTAAGATTTGCTTGTGCCTTATTGGCATGTAGCTTTCTGGTTTAGTGGAGAGGGGATGTACATACTTCATTTTCATGAGTAATCATTATTGCATAACACCTACAGTGAATCATTATGTGTTCATAGTTGACCTTCTTGCCCATGCTAGCTATCTTGATGATACATTAAACTTTATCATTAAGATGCTAGTTAAGCCTATGGTAGTTGTTTGGACATATTTTCGTGGTGCCTGTAGAGTACATCTGAATATAGGGTTGGGAGCATTTACAGCAACTCTGCTTTTTATTTGGATCCAAAAAATGCTGCAACTTATGTTCTTCTCTCAAACATGTATGCAGAAGTGGGCTGGTGGAATGAGGTTCAAAGAGTAAATAGATTGATGAAAGATAGAAGAATAAGAAATTTGCCTAGATGTGGTTGGATTGAGTGCCATAAAACGGCACATGCTTTTTGTGTGGGGGACAAATCACACCCAAAGATATAGGAGATTAATGCAAAGCTGGACCAATTGCCTTGGGAGATGAAAGCAGCCAGGCGTTTTCCAGATTCAAGACATACTTAATGATATGGAGGAGGAAAAGGAATTATTTCTTTGCCACCATAGGGAGAAATTGGTAATTGCATTTGATCTGTTAAACACACCCTCTGGAATGACTAGTATTATTAAGAACCTTTGGGTATGTTCTGATTACCATACTACAACAAAATTGATTTCCAAGATTGTTGGAAGATAAATTGTTGTGTGAGATGAAAGCCGACTCTATTATTTTAAACAAGGACAATGCTCGTTTGGATATTACTGCTGATTCTAAATGAAGTAATCTGTAAAACAAGGCTGGTGCTGCAATAAATATGCATCTTATCAGACCTGTAATTATAAACTAGGGACAAGGTTTTAGTTTTAGTGTCTAGAAAATTGTTTTTATTTTAGTTCTTTCAGAGCATCTGTTAATGTATGTCTTGCTATTGAGTTTGTAAAATTATATACATGGTATGACCATGGATGCACATATACACTGATGGGGTATTAATCAAAGAACTATTTAATTGATACCAGGAATTTAAAGTTTCTTATCTACACTGATGGGGTGTTAATCAAAGATCTGTTTTATTGATACCAAGAATATTGCAGTGAACTGTTTCCAACCTGCGCCTCTAAAATGAAAAGTCAGCGGAGGAGGTGGATAATAGGGAAAAGAAAAAGGAGATGATCACATTAAAAAAATAGAAACATGTTTGGTCAGCAGGACATGTGAGAGGGCTTACAATCGATCTGGCCTTCGAGATGGTTAGGGAGTATATCCCTTTTCATTTTGTTCGCACCTTTTGTCTAGATAAATTTTATTATTTTGTGTCTATTTTTTTGGTAAGTTTATAATGTTTATATAGATTTTGTTTTATGCATGATTACTTTTTTTAATTTGTTTTACAAACCTCTGTTTGGTGATAGAGTTGACAGATTTGTGTCTGCAATTGATTGCATATGTAAGAGAGAGATTTATGTTCCCAATCGTCTCTGCATCATTTGGTATAAAAGAGGAAAGATCATTAGTATGGAAAAAAGAAAATTCGAGATATCAGAGTGAGTTTGTTAGAGGGAATACCTATTATTGTGGTGTAGAGAGACATTTAAGTAATTAAAGTGGAAGAAGATATTCTTAAATAAGAAATAAAGATGGGTCGTTAGAAGACTTTGTAAAAAAAATTATTTTGAAACAAGTATTGGTAAGAAATACAAGGAGGTTTTAAAAATTTATTATTAATAAATGGAATAATATATGAAGGCCTTTTAGGCTATATTCTAGGTTTTTGATCTCTGACTGAACTGTAATTCTACAAATAAATCGGAATATTTGAATTCTCGAGGATCATAAGAACCACATCTTATCCCAGTTATGTACTTCTCTATGGAGCCAATACATCCAAATGCATATTACCAGGCTTGTAATTAGCAATAAACAATTATTTGAATGCAAAATCATAGAGTGACGCTGGATATTACTTATGTAAGCAAGAATGACTAGCTTACTAGAGGTAGTAAAATTATTTGCCATCACATTTTTTTATCAGTTTTTATGGTTCAAAAATATTTTAGCTACAATTATAATGAGCTCATCCCTTCCATCAATGTGGATTGAACACAGTGTTATATGTTTGATATTGGAATAATATGTCTGATAGTTTATTGGCATAAGCAACTGCGTTTGGTTCTACATTGACTGTATTTTAACATTTTTGGAACATGTAAATTGGACATTAATGAACCTGTGAATATATTTCAAGCCTGTCATACTAAAGTTAGATAGGAAAACATTTTTTCAAGTCTTGTATTTATGATCCAGTGGATGAAAATTACTGAAAAGTAAAATGTCCCCAATGCTCCAAGAATCAACATCATTACAAGTGTTCACAATTTTGACTCCAACATAACTTGAGCAATCAAAATTGGAGTTCAAGTGCAAAAATTATGACTGGTCAAAATTTGGTCAAACTGGGACCAAAGGTCGTAAAAGGGTGAAAAAATAATCATCTCAAAAGTATTTGACAATGGATTCCAAATGAAAGAGCTCGTCAAAAGCTTTCCAATGGCGTTCGTTTCATCAAGAACGGAGATCGGATATAAAAGTTATGATGGTTTCAAATTCCAGTAAAAGTATGGATTTCGATGACATCAGCATGACATCACGAAATCATAAAGAGAGGGAAAACATTCAAATTTGAATTAAAATAGCTATTTAATTCGAATTAAAGGAATGAGATAATGGGAGTTGAACTCCTAACCATTGGCCTCCTAAAATTAAGGCCAACCAATGGGCTATTTATGGCATATGTAATATTGAGGGAAGAGTTGTTATCTATTCATAACAAATCCGCCCAAGCTTATTTAATTAGGGGTATTTGTTGAAAACAAACCCTTAATTTTGGTGTCAAATCATATCCAAATAATGGTAAAAGGGGTAAATTCGAAATATGTAACCAAAATGGGGGATTTTGATAGTTAATTGTTTTAGCCCATTTTTGGCTAAATTTGATGTATAAATTGGGGGTAGTAGGCTTTGGAAAGGCATCCAGGTGATGAGAAGGAGATTATGATTTTGGAGACTTGATGATTATTCTTGCACATTGGAGAGTAATGCTGTAATTGTGCTTGAAGGGAAGATCTTGAACACTTGTAATTGATTTTGGAGCAAATCGGATTGGTCCCTCTATTGGAGCAGGACCCAGAGATGTAGTCCGACTCGCGGATGAAATCCGTTATCAATCATGTTTTGCCTTATGTCTCTCTACTCTCTTTCTTTCAGTCATTACCTTTTTATGCTTTGTTCATTTCAGCATTTAAGTTGTGTTAATTTGCTAATTAATGCTTTGAAATTTTACTTTATGAAATAATGTTAAGCATTCCTCTGTAATAGTCCTAGATCCTAATCAGATCAAATTTGGTATCAGAGCTTTTGTTGGACTAGTATTGCAGATTTGAATGTTAACAAGATCCAGGATTGAGAAAGGCGAAGGAAAGCTTGAGGAATAAAATCCTGAGATTGGAAAACGAAGGACTAAACCATCATCACAAATGGCAGATGAAGGTGGACAAGCTTCTCAAGATAAGAGTATTCAGAAGACTCTTCATAATTTGCAGACAATGGTAGAGGTTTTGGTATGAGAAAGAGAAGAGAAGATGCAAAGACGTGCAACTCGAAAGGACAAAGGGAAAAAGAAAGGAGCTGATCGTGATCCACCAAAGACACCTCCTTCTTCTCCTTCTTCTCCCTCTTCTCCTTCTTCCCCTCTTCTCCTTCTTCTACCCATTCTGAGTCTTCTAATATTTTCAAAGGAGGACATAAGCCTCGAATTAAGTTGGATGTAAAGTTTGACTTACCAAAATATTGTGGGAGTTAAATGCTAAGAAACTAGATGACTGGATTCAGCAAGTAGAAGTCTACTGTAGAGTTCAAAACCTTGTAGATGATGTTGATAGAATTCAGTTAGCCACTCTTCGTTTAGGGGGTGTAGCCCTAACTTGGTGGGAGAGTAGGTCTCGGGATGAAACTTCACAACATGGTAAGTTTAGTTTGTCTTGGTCAGAATTTGTTACTGCTTTAAAAAAAACAATTCTACCCCCTAGGCCATATGCAGCAGTTAATGATGAACTGGCAACATTTTAGGCAAGGGAAAGGTTAGTCTGTCCAGGATTACACCCATGAATTTCGGAAAAAGGCTATTTCATTAAATGTCCCATTGTATACCCAGGACACCTTACTCAAGTATATAGGTGGTCTTCATTCTTACCTAAGGCATTCTATTCTCGTCCTGAATCCTTGTAATTTGGATGAAGTATGTGTCTAGGCAACACATTTAGAATCAAGGGGTAAGGGTACTTTCATTGATAAGTCTGATAAAAAGCCATCTAAGTCTGAGGAAAAGTCCAAAGGAAAAGGAAAGGGTAAAAAGATAGCAATAGTAAAGAAAGAGGATGAGAAACCCACATGCTCAAATTGCAAGAAAGAAGGGCATGATGATTCTAAGTGCTGGAAGTTACATCCTGAAAAGAGGCCAAAGCGATATGGTGGAAACAAAGGTAAACAGAAAACTGCTGCTATAATTCAACAAGATCTTGGATCTGACTCCGGAGATGAGACAAAGATTGTTGCTACTGGGATTCAAGGTAAAGGAAAAGGTATATCTCTTTCATCAGCTCCAAGTTCTTCTAGCATAAGTGTAAGTACAAGTAAAGAATCTTCTCCTAAGAATGATAAGCAAAGGAATGAATTATTTCACATTCGAGTTGTTATCAAGCATAATAAGGTTGATACATTATTCGATACGGGTTCCCAAGTTAACTTGATATCTGAGGAAGTTGTTAAAAAGCTTAACTTGACTACAACACCTCATCCAAAACCATACCCTCTTGGATGGGTTTGCGATGATGCACAGTTATAGGTAACTAAATAATGCAAGTTAAGATTTTCTATCACTGCAAACTTTGTAGATGAGGTAGAAGCTGATGTAGTCCCTTTAGATATATGTGGTCTTGTACTTGGGAGTCCCTATTTGTTTGATTGTCAAGCTATCTTTTATAGGGGGGAAAATAAATATCATTTGTTTAAAGACAAGATTGAATACATTGTATGGGCACATAAGGTTAAGACTAATCTGGCATTAGTCAATGCTGGTCAAATGAAAAGGTTAGTCAACTCTAGTAAGAATTTCGTGTTGATGATTGTAAAAGCCAAAGAAGATGAAACATCTAAGGCATTTAAGGGATGTGATCCAAAATATAAGGCTGAAATAGTCAAAGTTGTTTCCACTTACGATGACTTGTTTCAGGAACCAAAAGGATTGCCTCCTAAGAGAGAGATACAACATGAGATCCAATTGCAGCAAGATGCACCACTTCCTAATATTGGCATGTACCGCTTATCAGTGTTGCAAAATGAAGAAATCAAGAAGCAATATCAAGAGTTGGTCGAGAAAGGAGTTATCCGTCCTAGTACTTCTCCTTGTGGTTCTCCTATTGTGTTGGTTCCAAAGAAAGATGGGACTTGGAGAATGTGTATTGACTATAGGGCTCTGAACAAGATAACGGTAAAGAACAGGTACCCTCTTCCTAGAATCGATGATTTACTTGATCAGTTGAAACATGCAATCTATTTCACTAAGTTAGACTTACGTAGTGGATATCATCAAATAAGAATTGCAGAAAGTGATATTTGGAAAACTGCTTTTAAGACAAAACAGGGACTTTTTGAGTGGTTGGTCATGCCATTTGGGCTTTGTAATGCACCAGCTACATTTATGAGAGTCATGAATGATGTCTTCCGTCCCTTTATAGATGATTTTGTCATAGTCTATTTAGATGATATTCATGTATTTAGTAAGTCTTGGGATGATCATGTAATTCATGTAAAGAAAGTATTTGAAATACTGAGAAAAGAAAAACTATATGTAAAGATGTCAAAATGCGAATTTACAAAGACATCTTTAGTGTACTTAGGCTATGTTGTAGGGAATGGTCAACTGAAAGTAGACCCTACAAAGGTCGAATGTATTTTAAAATGGCCTAAGCCAAGTACAGTTACTAAAGTCAGGAGTTTCTTAGGTGCAGTTCAATACTGGAGGAAGTTCATTGCAAACTTCTCCTACATTGCATCACCATTACATGCATTAACGAGTACTAAGGCAACTTTTCAGTGGGGAGGTCCGCAACAGAAGGCTTTCAACACTTTGAAGGAAAAGTTGAGCACCGCACCAGTTCTAGCTCTACCTGATTTATATCAACCATTTGAGATTGAGATAGATGCGAGCGGGTTTTCCATGGGAGCTGTACTCATGCAAGGAGGTAAACCAGTCTGCTACCACTCTGAAACTTTTTCAGGAGCAGTAAGTAACTATCCTACATATGATAAAGAACTTTATGCTTTAGTTTAGAGTGTTAAAAAATGGAAACATTACTTAATGGGAAAAGAAACCATAATCCACTCCGATCACCAGCCACTACAATATTTGCACTCACAATCTAAGTTGCAACAAAGTAGGCACTTTAGGTGGATGGGTTTTCTACAACAGTTTCATTTGGTAATTAAGTATAAGAAGGGTTCCCATAACAAAGTAGCAGATATGCTGTCTAGACCTCCTATTCAGAATGCTTTGATAATCCTTCAAAATAGTTCTATGGCTCATGAAAGTTTTTAGGAACAATATACTAATGATGCAAACTTTAAGGATATCTATGCAACTTTAATCCAGGGTAAACATGTAGAAGAGAAAGATTACTATGTGCAGAATAATTTGTTGTACCACTTGGGAAAATTATGTATTCCTAGAAATGAACAAGCACATGTAATCCGTGAAGCACACACCTCTTTGATTGCAGGACATTTCGGGGTAAGTAAGACACTAGCTCAATTACAAAAGTATTGTTACTGGCCTCGTATGCAGGAAATTGTCACCAAGTATATAAAAGGATGTGTAATGTGTGCAACCAGCAAACCAAGTAACAGGAAATTGGGTTTGTACACACCATTACCTATACCATCCCGTCCATGGGAAAGTGTATCTATGGACTTTGTGGGAGGTTTACCTATTTCTAGGAAGGGTCATGATTATTTGTATGTAGTAGTTGATCGGTTTAACAAAATGTGTATTTTAATGCCTTGTAAAAAGCAAGTTACTGCTAAACTGACTGCTCATTTGTACTTTCAAAATGTATGGGTTCATTTTGGGTTACCCACTTCTATTGTATCGGATCGAGATTCTCGATTCTTAGGGGAATTTTGGACATCTTTGTGGGGACTCATGGACACTAAGCTGAAGAAGAGTACATCCTTCCATCCACAAACCGATGGACAAATAGAGGTAGTGAACAGGACAGTTGTGCATCTACTTAGAGGTTATTGCAGCAAGCATCCTAAGTTGTGGGATGAAAGTATTCACTATGTGCAGCATGCTTACAACCATGCGACACACTCTTCTACAAAGAGGTCTCCTTTTGAGACTTGCTTCGGTTACTTGCCTAAGACACCAATGGATTTTGCTTTTGGGAAGAACGATGTTGTAGATGGACGCCATGATGCAGAAAAGGCTTTAAAGTTCATCCAAAAGGTCCAAGCAATCCATCAGGCAGTAGAAGCACAGTTGGGGCAGAGCCAAGCAAAATACAAGGCTCGCCATGATAAGCATCGTATTGATCACCAATTCCAAGTTGGTGATAGAGTTTGGTTACATATCAGTAAGGAAAGAATGCAAGGTGAAGGAAGGAAGCTCAAGCCTATCAGGTATGGTCCTTTTGAAATCTTAGAGAAGATTGGTACCAATGCTTTCCGCCTTAATCTTCCTCCATACATGCAAATTTACTCAGTTGTCAATGTTGAGAATCTGAAGTTGTATGAGCCTCCAATGATCTTGGATGAAGACGTTAGTGTTCAGGTTCCATCAGTTGATGACCTTTCACCAGAGTACATGTCAGAATTGCCACAAGATGTCATCCTTGATAGGAATGTCAGAACTTCACGAAGAGGACCAGTTGAATACCTCCGAGTGGGATTGAAGGGGATGCATCCAAGCAAGGAAAGATGGATGGAGATTGGTAAAGTGAGGGAACTATACCCTCACCTTCTTTCTGAGTAATCCAAACTTTCGGAGGTCTGAAAGCTCTTTAGTGGGGAGGCTTGATCCAGGGGATGAAAATTACTGAAAAGTAAAATGTCCCCAATGCTCCAAGAATCAACATCATTACAAGTGTTCACAATTTTGACTCCAACATAACTTGAATGATCAAAATTGGAGTTCAAGTGTAAAAATTATGACTAGTCAAAATTTGGTCAAACTGGGACCAAAGGTCATAAAAGGGTGAAAAAATAATCATCTCAAAAGTATTTGACAATGGATTCCAAATGAAAGAGCTCATCAAAAGCTTTCCAATGGCGTTCGTTTCATCAATAACGGAGATCGGATATAAAAGTTATGATGGTTTCAAATTCCAGTAAAAGTATGGATTTCGATGACATCAGCATGACATCACAAAATCATAAAGAGAGAGAAAACATTCAAATTTGAATTAAAATAGCTATTTAATTTGAATTAAAGGAATGAGATAATGGGAGTTGAACTCCTAACCATTGGCCTCCTAAAATTAAGGCCAACCAATGGGCTATTTATGGCATATGTAATATTAAGGGAAGAGTTGTTATCTATTCATAACAAATCCGCCCAAGCTTATTTAATTAGGGGTATTTGTTGAAAATGAACCCTTAATTTTGGTGTCAAATCATATCCAAATAATGGTAAAAGGGGTAAATTCGAAATATGTAACCAAAATGGGGGATTTTGATAGTTAATTGTTTTAGCCCATTTTTGGCTAAATTTGATGTATAAAATGGGGGTAGTAGGCTTTGGAAAGGCATCCAGGTGATGAGAAGGAGATTATGATTTTGGAGACTTGATGATTATTCCTGCACATTGGAGAGTAATGCTGTAATTGTGCTTGAAGGGAAGATCTTGAACACTTGTAATTGATTTTGGAGCAAATCGGATTGGTCCCTCTATTGGAGCAGGACCCGAAGATGTAGTCCGACCCGCAGATGAACTCCATTATCAATCGTGTTTTGCCTTATGTCTCTCTACTCTCTTTCTTTCAGTCATTACCTTTTTATGCTTTGTTCATTTCAGCATTTAAGTTGTGTTAATTTGCTAATTAATGCTTTGAAATTTTACTTTATGAAATAATGTTAAGCATTCCTTTGTAATAGTCCTAGATCCTAATCAGATCAATTTATGCCTGTCATGGACATACTCTTCCCTTCACGCATCCCAGCCATGTTATGACCATTCACAGGCATGCCAACATCACACATGTTTTTGAAACATGATATGTTCTATACTATGGATATAAATGTCTTCTCTTTGTACATAAATTTCTTGTAAACAACTCTAAAACTATTTAATGTTTGGGTAGAAGTAAGTCATATAAGTGATGAATAATTTTTTGGTAATTGGGCTGGAATTTTCACAAAGACTTTTGTGTTTCCTCTTTTAAGTTGCTTGATGCTTTCTTACATGATTTTACTTTCTCCTTCTATCAGCTGTTAGGGTTTTTTATTTTGTTCAAGTCTAAATGCTTTTATCCAATAGTTTGCAAGAGTCTTGCTAGACAAGATGAACTCTAGCACAATAGTTTCATTAGAAGGTGGGGAACATGAACTCTAGCACAATAGTTTCATTAGAAGGTGGGGAACAGACCAGGCTAATTTTTTTAGCCCCATTCTTCCCAAAATATGGAATATGCAATATGAAAGTCAAGATCATTGTGATAGAGTGGGATTGTAAGTAAAATGCGTACTCTTATTAGATTTTGATTACTTATTTTGTATTACTAATTGATTTTTCTATTCAATTAAATGTGATTGTATCTGGTTGTTCATCTTAACAGGCTTGACAATTACATGTGAGGGTTCTAAATATTATATTGTGCACCAAGGTGAGATTCAATGCTGGTTAGGTTCCAAGAAATCAAGAAACACTAACTATGGTACACCTTATATGGAAATAATAGACATAACTCTCAACATTCCAAATGTAATAATAAAGAAACATTGACTGTTGAGAAAGGGCCATGTATAGGTCTTTTTGATAGGATACTTTTCTTTATTGGGGACCTCAAAAAAGCATTCAGACAAGTCAAACGTAGCCAAATATTATGAATGAAAGGAGAATATCAATTGAAAGAAGGTCTGTATTTGGTGTACAATTTTTCTAGAACAATTCCACGCCTTTTTTGTATCTCATTTGTATTTTCTGTATTGGTGGAAAACTTGTCAGATTCATCATACATTGTTTTGTAGATACTTTGATTTAAATTTCCCCACTCATTGTTCAAATTTGCATTTTGAAGGTTCAAGTAAAATTTGGAAGAAATCACAATTGTCTAAATATTTTTCAATATTCTACGTGGAATGCAAGGTGATTTCAGATTATATAATGGTTATTGCATGGCTCTATACATCTTACAGGTCCTCTATTTTAGTTTGGTTAATGTTTATGGTTTGTAACATCAATGTTTTCCTACATAGACCTTAACTAAGAGATTATCATCTCAGGGTTTATAGTTAATATGAACTAGTATTAATTGTTGTAGTAAATGAAGTCAAATCAATTTTAATAGGAAACTAAAAATAAGATAGCTCACAGTCTTAGTTTATTTGACAGAGATCCATCTAGATTTATGTAAGTATGCCCAAGATAAACTCATAAAACTTTGTTTTTTCAATAGAAAAATCTGTTTCTTTAAGTTTTATTTTTCGTATCTATTTCAACTCAATGTGGTATTTAAAAGTTCATCTCATTTTGTAGTTTCTAAATATGTTACATAATCAATTTATTTGATTCCTATAAAAGTGTTATCCTTTTAAAACTGACAGTAATGCATGCCAAAAATAGTTAAAAGGGTTCAATAATAAAATCATGTCAATTCAACTCTTAGTTGACCTTTCCCCCATCTAGTAGAAACAAGGAGATGATCTTTATTGGAAATTCTTATCTGTAATTTCAAGTTTGTCTAGGTAAATAATTTTAATCTCCATGTAACCGAAGTTGTCAAATATACTTAAAATTTGACCTTTAGCCCACCTTGGATAAGAAGACTGCTGAATTTGAAGAGGTAAGAGCAGGCTTTATCCGTCTATCTGAAGTGAAATTGTGAACATTGGTAGGAAATATTTGATAGAATATCTGGGTCAGAAGAGTAGAAACACATGCTTGAAGCTTCTTGGGGTTGAAGAAATGGCACAACATTGGTAAATGGATCAGAGTTCAAATCCTCAACAAAATTGTTGAGAGTATTCAATACTGCCTGGATTGAGGAGTATAAAGGGCATGAAAGTTAGATTTTTTCAAAGATCTAGATTTCTTTGTCTCATTTTCTCTAAAATTTCTAAGCATCATAGTTGTTTATTCCTGTCATGGACATACTCTTCTCTCCACTCATCCCAACCATGTTATGAGCATTCACAAGCATGCCAATACCACTCATGTTGTTGAAAATTTATTGACAATTTGGATGACACCAAGTGATCTATCATAGGAACATAAATTAATTTCTCAATCCATCACTCATTTTTTTTTTGGAAATTTATTTCACAATGTATTAGAATGTTGATCATCTATGTGATTTAATTCAGGTGTCTAGTCAGTTATGAATTAATGCAGTTTTCTGCATAACGCTGGACATAAAAACTTTAGTACATAACATAGAATTCCCCTCAAGTACTAAAAGAGCCTAAAAGTGCATCTAGGAGCAGGCCTATATCTTTCAAATCCACATGTTCATGCTTGAAAATTGTATGTATAATGTAGAGTTCAATTTTTTTAGTGTTAAAATCCTAGAAAGTGTTGATTTTAAGTAGATTACTTCTCATAAAATCTTAAATTCTATTTGTGCTTATTAACTGTGAAAATCATTTAAATTAGTTGAAGTACTTAAAGTGGAAATATATATAGTTCATAAGTCAAAACACTTCGTGAAGGTTTTGCAAATGGGGTTGCAAGAATAGTGGATTTAACCATGGAGGAAACTCCATAGTTAAGCAAGTTCGAGCTGGAGTAGTAATGGGATGGGGACCTCTCGATGCTTCACCTCTATAAGCATCACCTAGATCCAATCAGTGCTATTTGTTTCATTCATTCTCATAGGAGATGGGTTCATGTGAACTACTAGCCAGGTTTAATGATTTTGATTCCAAAAGCCACATAGTTGAATCATGATAGGAATATCACAATTTGACTTCTGAAAAAGATCTCCTACTTATCTTTACAGAGCTTCTACTGCATGTCGGTGCCTTTTTTGGTGTGACATCACTACCAATAAATGGTACTAAATATAGCTTCTAAGGATAACGACAACTGGTCTGATCATGAAATAACCCTCAAGCATTATGTTTTCTCAAAGCTTAATGCAAAGGTACTTTGATTTAATTTATGTGGTATGGCAGATGAAACCTTTAATAATTATCTAGAATGAAATGATCACTACAGTCAATCCTTGTCCAAATACGATGTCATTAATTAGCATAACAATGTTGTCATAAAAACAATTAGTGCTACATCCAATGAATAGTTGCGATGTGACGGCCACATCTGGGTTCAACTTCCTTGGTTAGCTTTGCCTGGTCTAATCCCATGCTTTTCTTTCACTGTGCTGGTAGCATAGTTGGGAGATTTTCTTGGTTTCCAAGGAAATTCAGTCATGAAAATTTTTTTATGGTTGTATCTTCATGAGTGATTCATGTTGAGATGTATATGTGACAAGAACTCTGGTTGATAGGCCACTGCTCTTACATATTTTCCTTATCTTACTCAACTCAAGGAATTACCCTTACCTAAAGCTAGCATGATACAGATCAAATCTTTTGCTTGGCTGTTGAAGCATCTGGGTTGATTCAATTTCTCTCAACACATGTCCAAGGCTAAATTTGTATGTTGTGGTGTTTGAAGATTGTCAAGTGCCAGCCATGATAAAAAATTCCCTCCGCCCCACAAAGAAATTGCATTGAAAGTTGAGCTATTGTTATGTTGTATACAGGCCATGAGAAGATCAATACAAGATTATAGCATAATTTTCTAAATAATATATTTGAAAATAGTATATTTGACAATAGTATGAGAAATCACATATTGTCATGCCTTAAAAAGCCATGAGAAGACCAAAACACAATTATAGCTGAATTGAAAAGTTTAATCAATTCAGGGGCTGCATTCTGTCATTTATAGTAAAATGTATATCAAAAAATTTCCCACAATTTATAGTTAGATATGTCTTTCGTACTAGCAACATCTTTAACTAAAAGGGTAGGAGGAGCTCAATGTTCATGTGTGTTGTTGACCAATGTGTCCAATATTACAAGGTTTGGCCTTGTCTAAATCACCAGTCCCATTATTACCCAGGCCAATAGCTTGTTCCAAATGCTTCTTCAATATGAAAGTAGCACAATTACACCATTGAAGATCATAATTTAAATGAAGTCATTTTTTTAAAGTTCAAAAATTAGAGAAGATGTTATTAAGATTTCTTTACTTAGTTTCTGTTCTTTCCCTTCTCATCTTGTAGTTTCCATTACAGTGAATTATACGACATGTTTTTTTTTTTTTTTTTATAAAGAGAAGTCAATAGCTATTTGATTTTAATATACAAAGAATATTGTTTTTTGTGGCAACCAAGTTTTTGGTTAATATTCGTAGTATTTGGTAAATAATGTTTTACATATTTACTATATTACTGCTTGTTGTGAAGGCAGTTCATCAAGAACATGTGGCAATAGTAGAAGAATGAATGGCTAGATTCAAGCCATGTTTTCTTTGGGAAAATGTTAGTTCAGAGGAAGTGACTACCATAGAACTAGTTGCAAATATGTCACATAATGTTGTAATTTTATTAGACAAACCACATAATAAATTTATTATAATAAGGGGAACAAGCCACATGTAATGAATTTGATAATGAAACATTCTCGTGATCTTTATATTATGCATTTAAAAACATTACTATTCTTTAAAGGGTACTAGCTCAATGGAAGAGCACCTACTTTATAAGTAGGAGGGTGGTGGTTCACAAGGTATATTTTAGTGGCTAATATTCACAAATTGGCTAATTTTAGATTTTTTTGGCTAATAATTTAAGATTTGATACAACCTAAATCGCTATAGTTTTATAAAATTTAGTTCTAGAATATTTAAAATCACTCAATAATTTATTTTATTGAAAAATTTAAACTCAAATATTCACCACAATATTTGTTTCACGATTAGATTTGAGTCACCTAAATATAATATATTATTGGAGAAATTAAATTGAACTGACCAATAATTATCATAATTATTAGTTACTTTAGGGATATACCACCAATACTTAGTTTTCAGTATTGATTTAAAGTATATGTAACGATCCTCATAATATTCCACGAGGTAAAAAAATGTTCAATTTTGATTTGTAATATTCCATGGTGATTAATGAACTTCCTATTATTATTGATATTCATTAATATTTTATACAAAAAAATTATGATTCGAAAATAATCACCAATATTAACCATATTTAGAATACAAAATTGAGAGATTCGCCAATAGAAATAATTTTGTTTTTTCAAAATAATGAAAGATTAGCCAATATTTTATATTCTTTTTTGGAGGCGGATTTCTTAAAGTTTACCTTGGACTGGTTCGATTACATCGTTCCTTAATATGATTAAATAAACTACCAAATAAATTAGCAAATAAACTATAAAGTATACTACCAAATAAACTAGCAAATCAACTGCCAAATATACTACCAAATATACTACCAAATCAACTACCAAATAAACTACAATTTAATAACAATTAATTACCAAATAAACTGCTATTTAGTAACAATCAACAACCAAATCAATCATCAAATCAATGACCAAATTAATGTTTAAATAGTTTACTCATAAATTTGGGTGCTAGATTAATGACTGGAAATAAACTACCAATGGTCACATGATCAAAAGTGATCATATATCTACAATTTTCAGTAGTTTATTTAGTTGTATATTGTTGTTTTTGTACTAGTGTTGATGACAAATCTCCAACATCATCAACATGTGTTTCAATTTTAACTAAATTTTTGAAGTTTGATGGAGGACTTTAATCATTCTTAATTATTTGTGCACTGCTATCCTTCATCATTTGTCTTCTAGATGCCACTTCATGCTAGGGTTGTAAACATATTTTTTACAAATATCTTCACTAAATATTTTACTTGGTACTAAGAGTGGTCGTTCACAAATTTGATGATAATCTGCTGAGATTCATTGCTCTAGTTGCTAAAATTGCTTTGATCACTTGGTGAGTAAAAATGAATGTTTAAATTTGATAAATACCTCCAATCCTTGATTTTTTGGTCTACAATAAATGTCTTCATACTCGGTGTATGACAGCTATCTTGGTCTCCATTTCAGCTTAGTCAAAGTTTTTCTATTGCTATTAGGATTTAATTATGTGATTTTGAGTCAAACTCATTGACCCATATTTCATGAGTAGTGATTCAACATGAATCCATCTCTCATGAGAATAAATGGAACACTTAGCACTCATTGGATCTAGGTGATGCTCATAGGGGTGAAGCACCGAGACTTCCCAAGAGGTCACCCATTCTAGTACTACTCTAGCTTGAGCGTGCTTAACTACAAAGTTTCATCCATTGTTAAACCAAAAGCTTGCAACCCCATTTGAAAAACCTTCACCAAGTGTTGCAACTTATGAACCATTCATTAGAAAGCCCATTAAGCTCATCAATTGATAGGTAGGAGATAATTTCCATAGCAAGTCCAATTTTGATATTGCTATCAGGATTTAACTATGTGATTTTGAGTCAAAATCATTGACCCATATTTCATGAGTAGTGATTCAACATGAATCCATCTCTCATGAGAATAAATGGAACACTTAGCACTCATTGGATCTAGGTGATGCTTAGGTTACTCACTTAGCCATAGCCAATTCATTTGATGAGTATGTTATCTTCCTTGATCACTTAGTCTATACTACAAAGCTTAGTTAGTATAGACTATACCACTAAATCTCAGTACTTTATGATTTTCTATTTATAATAGTTCTTAATTCATCTTTATTTAAGTAGATATGAATTTTCATCACTTCTATACTAGGAATGGATGTAAAATATAACATTGAGTAAATAGTTCCTACATAACTTATTTCTTTAGTGACATATGGTGTGAGCATTTGATCCATCATCTTTAGTGATAATAAGTTCATTTTCTCTACTTCTTCCATCTCTTCCTATCTCTATCCATGTTTTTTTTCCCTTTAGCTTAGTCACTCGCATTGCTTGGTGGTGGTGTTGGTATTTCCATTTTGCAGTTTCTATTGATGTGTCCAACTTTGAGACAACTAAAGCATACTATCTCTCCATTTAACTATTTCTTGTAATTTACTCTTAAATGTGTTTTGATGTATTTCTCTAGAATGTGTCCATATTATCCACAATAGTGACAATCGTACCATGTATTGTAATCCGAATTGTAGGAATTGCCTATTTTTACTGCATGTGTTTTTTTTTAGGTAACTAGTTTGACTTTTTTTGAAGTCTACACTCATGATCTGTATGTCAATAATTTTGAAAATTGTACCAATGACTTTAGAATTTAGATGTCTTTCTAGTCAAATCATTATTCTTTGATCTACATTCATCTACTTGATGTCCTACTTTCTTACAATTGAAACAATTACCACTCAGTTTGGGTTTAGGAATTTTCTTACCATTTTTGCTTTTGTAAATATTGGTTGTGTCCAATTTTCCCACAGTGATAACATGTAGGTTTGCCTTTGGATTTTTCATTCCTTTGTTCTCCACTTTTTGATTATTCTCCTTCTTTAGTAGATAAAGATTGTTTGTTGTATCCAAGTCCAGAGGTGTCTTTTGTTGTAGGTGACTTCATCATTTCTTCAAAATGCTTGATTGCTTTATTTGGTTTGTTTAAACTCTCCATGAGTTCCTTTTCATGCCTTAACTTACTTTTCAATTTCCTATTTTGTAGCTTTAGATTTTTGATCTCCAAATCTTTTTTATTTGCTTCCTGATTTCCAATTACTAATTGATTTATCATATCAAACCAATTATTTGTATGATTTTGCACTT
The DNA here is from genome assembly GCA_028749045.1 of Cupressus sempervirens. NCBI lineage: Eukaryota > Viridiplantae > Streptophyta > Pinopsida > Cupressales > Cupressaceae > Cupressus > Cupressus sempervirens. Next base: position 171,739,543 of record CM053793.1, read on the forward strand.
CAAATGATCTTTCTTCAAGTTTTCTAGGCATTTATCTTTTTTCTTCTTCGATCATGTGCTTATCTTCTATTTCTTTCTTCTTTTGTTTGATTTCTTCACATAGTGCAACTGATTGAATTTCATGTTCTGATTTGAGATCTTTTGCTTCTTTTACTAGGTTTCTATTCTTCTCTAGAAGTTCTCTCAATACTCCATCATTGTTACTAGTCTTTCCACTATCCAAAAATCCTTTTGTATCAAGTTCTATGTATTGAGTATCATTTAGCTGAATAGCTATCTCTCTTCTTTTATTTAGGGTTTTCCTTAACTCCTCTTTTGCTTCTTCTAATTATTGCAACACTATCTAGATTTCATTCATCTATTTCTCAATGATTTTCCCCATGTTATACACTTCAATCTCCATAATTTAATCATCTCAAGATGTTAGGTTCCCTGATAAGATAGTTGTGCTTTGATACCAATTGTTGGATTGAGTATATGGGAAACAAGAGACTAAAGATACTTGGGGGGGGGGAGGGGGTTGAATCAGGATTTTAAACCTTGAATTCAAAACCAATTTCACAAATTCATATATAATTCATCTCATAGATTTATCATTAAAACTATAATTCTGAAACATAAATGAAATATAACACATCTATAAAGAGTTCAACACATAACACAATAATTTGGTTACCCAAAAATACTTCAAGACAAAGGTAAAACTAGGGTGGGGATGAAACCCACAAATATTCACTGTTGCAACAATAAAGTTAACCTTTTAAGATTACAATATTTGATCATAAGGTATGATCTAACCTATTAAAAGATTAAGAGACTATTAGGTCTCACCTTGTTAAAAGATTTTACACTCATAATGAAGTAAGGACTTTGTTAGGAGGTTTACATAGATCTATCAAGACTACTCTATTAAGAGATTTACCCTATCTCAATTAGCAATAAGTGACTCAATACCTGATCCTTGATTTTATTTGCAATCTAATCTTGGGTATCCTCTTTGCTATATCTCTGATCTAGTTTCCTAATTTGATAACTCTATTTAGTCCTTCACTACTCTGATTTCTCTTTTGCTTGATCTGTCTTTGAAACTTCATTTTGACTCCTTCACATGTAGATATACTCCTTATACATCTCAACTCCTCAACAACACATACTGATTCTAGGGTTAGAATCCTCCTTAAATAAACATTCTATGAAGTTTCTAGATCTTGATCGACAACTTACAATTCATCATCTTTTTTTGTTTATACCTCATTTTCTAATTGGTTGAATTATACAACTTTACATCATTACCTTCTATAATGATGCATGGTCAACTCCTTATATGGCTCTACAAATATTAAATATCATAGAAAAGTAGGTCAAAATGGTTTACATATGTGTTTGGCAATTACGAACTTATATGTCAAAATTGAACTACTTGGCATTTAAATGCTCTAATCCTTAGTCATGTATAAACCTTCATGCTATTACTTGGCTTCTATTTTACAAGTTAGAGTTTTTGTTGCACTAAAAGATTGACCTATCAATGCCTGATACAACAAGTAGACTTATAGAACACGAGAGGCGGTTAAGCGATGTCACGATCCTAAAGGGGAATGTTGGTAGTTAGTCCAACAATCCCCCCTTAGTGTTATCCAAGGAGATTTGAACTTGTGACCAAGGTTTGATACCACTTGTTACAAGCTAGAGTTTTCATTGCACCAAAAGACCGACCTATCAATTCTCGATACAATCACTAGACTTATTAAACACAAGAGGCAGTTAAGCCATATCATGAATCCCAAAGAGGAACATTGGCGATTAGTCCAACATTCTATATACCCATTTTCTTGGCACTTGATAACCTTTATATTCTCAATCTTCATTATATTACTTAACTCTTACTATATTGCTCAGCTCATATATCTAGTCAGTCTCTACGAAATACTCGACAACCACTATCTTGCTTGGTATAAGCTTTTTATGCTCAACCTTTACTAGATAAATCGATTGTAATGATGACCTTGTAATATTTCCTAGTAAATGACTAAGTGTTTGGACACTAATAGACAACATAAGCTTAGAGATCAATAGATGAGATTTAGAGAATATTATCTAGAATCTGGGACATAGACTATAGTAATTACTAATAAGTAATAAATTTAGAGTTGACAAATCATACCATAATTGTTAAAATTTCCACAACATCTCATCCTCTGAATCTTTGGATCCCTTTCCATCAAGTTCAAACAATCCTTAATTATGCTCCATGTTTTCTCTAGTCTGCATATGTTTGCTTGCCTAATCCTTAGCTTCAAAATTAGTGATACCAATACTAGTACCACTACTTGAGTTTGTGATCTCATTGTTTGAAAATTTTCCCAGACCACTTCTTTGACATTTCATCCTCCAAAATTTCAGTGCCCTTTCATAAGGAAAATTATTGACTTCATATTTGGAAGTATATAGCCTCAGATAATTTTCCAAATTCTTCTCTAGTTTATTTCTTACCTTTGACTTTAGGAATCCCAAAGCACTAAAAAATATTTCATCCTTAAAAGACCCCAATATCATGATCAAACATAATTCAGCAAGCTTGAAAATTTTAGATACTAAATCTTGCTACATTTTTCTTTGAGATGGATTTCTTCATGGTTTGGCTACTAATCCTTCCTATCTAGGGATTGGCATAAGAACATATTGTTCCCTCATTGTAATGGAAAAATAATGAGACCACTCTCTCAAAAAGGATTCATCTAAAACTAAATTTATAGTAATCCCATTGATTTCTTTCTTTTGCAAAATGGATCTATCAAAACCAGTAACTAATCTCTATAATATTTAAGACTTCTTAAACTCCAATAATGGGGAAACACAATACACATTGATTGAAGTAATTTGTGTCAAGGAAATATTTCTTTGAGTGTATTTCTTTCCTTTTCTTGTGGACATGAGCCTTCCATAGTAGTGCATTAGTATCTCAACACCCAATATATTTTTACATAACTCCCCCTTTGCATCAATCCTTAAAAATTTATCAGGATTATCCAAATCTATAATTCTCATCTACCTTGAAAGTCTTTCATCCATAGTAATGAATTTGGATTTCTAGAGAGATTATTGAGGGTCATGCATGTCATTTTATGTAGCATATTATATTCTACGATTTACATTTACCCAAAAACCCTCTAATGAGAAGGTAAAACTTGGGTGGGGATGACACCCATAAATATTTACTATTGCAACTATAAAGTGTAGCCAATTAAGGTTACAAGAAGTTTGACCATAAAATATTATCTACCCTTTGAAAGGTCTACCCTGTTAAAGGCTTACAAACACTATTAAGTCTCACCCTATTAAAGGATTTCAAGATCATGCTAAAAGTGTTCCTTGTTAGAGGACATAAACTTGCAATAAAATAAGCACCTAGTTAAGAGATTTACACAAGCCTGTTAGGACTACTCTGTTAGGTGATTTTCTTTACATCACATATTAAAATTATTCAACAATATGATCCTTTGATTAGCACTCTATTGCTAGATGTTTGATCTTCTCTTTTGTGGTGTGTACTTGATCCTTCTGATCAAATATTTCTCCTCTGTCCTTTCTCTTCTTTTCTTTGTTCTCCTCTAACTGATTCTACAATTCATACCATTATCAAAACCTCTAGATCCATCATAAATGTTCTCTTCACTTAGCATTTATCTCTCTTGCATCTCCTTCTCTTCCTTCACACAATACTGTAAGAATTTGTTATAGCTATTATAGCATGTAAGAATTTGCCTTAGGGAAAAATTCACCCAAGATAGTAGAACTCAAACACAAGCACAACTATAGACCAAAAGGAGTATGATCAATATATTAGAGTATGTGGACTCATACAATGCTTTGTATTCAGATGTACAAACACACTAGGAGTGCCTGTATATAAAGGCCTCTTAGGAAGCACCTAGAATGTCTCTAGAAAGAGCCTGGAGATAAGATAAGCATGACAACTAAGTACATGTCTTACCCATCATTCTAGATGATAGGATAATAATGATGAGGTGTTTTTCAAGTAGAGATGGTGTAGACACCATGTGCTTAATTAGTGTGCTAACTCTTGTGTTGTAGACACCATGTGCATAAAAGAGGTGCAAACTCTTGTGTTGTCAACTTGACAACTCACAAGAGTGCACATACTCCTAGGTGAATAATAAATAAATATGAAAATAATGTATTAACATAAGTAAACTTAAGTTTAAATAGTGAATGATTATTTACACCAACACCCCCCCTTAAGTGTGATTTAGGGAAATGCAATTAAGTTCACAAGAACTAGGATGAAATGCATAATGGGTCACGACTACTAGGCCATGTTAGGTACCCATGTACATAATGAAAATGCAATCTCTCATAAAGTGGAGAAAAAGAGAAAACCTCATGGGAAAAACTCTCCCCCAAAAAGAGATATGAAAAGAGATGTATGGATGGATGGAGTAATCAAACCCCCCCCCCCCCCCCCCCCGCATTATGACATACATCAAGTATATACAAGAGAGAATAAGAAGGACAAAACCCCCTAAGAGGAAAAGTCCCCCCCCCCCCAAAAGGAGAAGAAGGAGATGAGGTAGTCCCCCCCTAAAGGTAGTGTGCTAACTAGTGAGAAATGCTCCAATGTAGAAGTCGATCCATGACTGTTGAATGATGTTCCTCCCCTTTGGAAGAAACAGTGGCAAAGGTATAGAGGAGATGCATCCCTTGTATGGAGAAAGAATCTCAATGATGTAAAGTATCTCTAAAACCTGCTCAAGTGTCCCTATGTTGATACTGATGAGGGCTCCTTCCAAAACTACTGAGAAGAAGTGAAAATCAAGCAAGGATGCATATAGAACCTATCTCAAGAAACCAATAATCTCCTCAAATGACAAAGAGACCTCCTACAATTGTTGTACACAAGGATCCACAATCACATCAACCTGTAAAGATTGATCATGTATAGAATGGACATGAGGGTCAGAGTGAGCCCTCACAACAATTAAATTAGGATCATCCTCAGCAACGAGAAACAATATATCATCAAAGAAGTTTTCCAAATCTATTGTGTGTGACTCCATGAACAAACCTAAAATATTTGCCAAGAAGTCATCATCTGAGGCAGGAACTGGAAGAAAAAGTGTACCCTATTGTTCTGAAGCACATGAATCCATCATTGCGGTAATGGATGAAGAATTTTCTTGAAAGAGAAGATGAATATCATTGAGGATGTCTCCGACATCTTCAATGTGAGACTCAATGAATAGGTCAACGATGGCAGGAAGGAAGTTGCCACATGAAGGTAAAGTAGGAAGACATGAAAGATCCTACTACACTGAATCCAAAGCATCTATGGCTAAAATAGGATCAATAGGAGAAATAGGAGCATCTAGAGGTGTGATCTTATTTGGAGTTGAAGAAACCATAGCTGGAGTGATTGGATGTAGAATGTCCTCTAGAGATAGAGGAACAAATAGATCTCCATATGCTTCCCAAATAGACATCCAAATATCAATAGGAAAACTTGCCATTCTAAGAGGAGAAAAAGATTCCTTACTCATACTGTTATACAAAAAGTGATGAAGGTGCACAAGATGTGTCCAACTAAAATGTGGTGGCAATGAATAGAGATAAGAAAGCAATTTTTGACAGTCTCTTAGATGATCAATTATCAAAGCAATCCATTTGTAATAGTTCCTTATTGTCAACTATGGTCTAATACCAGACTGAAAAATCTAACAAGACTCCATGAGATCAATCAATGAACCCCCAAAGAATCAAAGAACCCCCCTTAACGAATGATTTAGGCACTTGGTAGCCACTTGCCAATTTAGGGCCTATTTATGAAAGCAGTATTTCTATCAACAAAACCTATAATATGATTATAGATCTAGAAAGTAGGCAAAAAAAATAAAATCTGATTATGTGTCCAAATGAGCCCATACTAAGCATTTTAAGTGGAAAAATTTGGGATTTGCAAGTTGCAGAAAAATTTAGGAATAGAGATGTCAAACTTCTTGCACCAATGTGTAGATCATAAAATCCTACCCCAAAAAAAAAAAAAAAAATTGCTTGCAAAAAGGAGTCCTTATGAGGGAAATATCATTGTTTGAAAATCACTGTTGCTGTCATTTTTTTCGAATCACCTCCTTTGCACCTCCAAAAATCAAATGGCTCTAGATTTTGCCTCAAATGTCTGATTTGGATGAAACAAAATCTGATTTGGGGGTTTTTTGACCTTTTGAATGTGATGCAAATATTTAATTTGTACCAGCAAGCTTCAATCTTCACCTAAAAAAACTCTCCAATTGGCCTGGTGACCAAAAGTTTCCCAGAAAATAATGCAGATCCAAAGAAAATGTAGAGATGCAGATGAAAAAAATGTAGATCTAAAAATTAAGTGTACAAATTTGAAATGATCATACCAATTTTGCAAATTGGTCCTTCTGGTGCTGGTTTGCAAAATTTTCTTTCCTCACAATCAACATTGGCCTAGGGTAGGCAACTTTATAGCCAATTTTTACCGAATCGATATTCTAGATGCAATGGTGAGGTTAGATTTGGCTCTAGACACTCCCAATTTCTATGATACTCCAGATTCAAGCCAAGGTGCTGAAGCAAGAAGATAGTCTCAAACGGCTATGTGAAGAGAGATTCTCCAAGAGCTCCAATACCATGTAAGAATTTTCCTTAGGGAAATATTCACCCAAGATCGAATTAAGAACTTGAACACAATCACAACTATAGACGAAAAAAATAGTATGTCCTCATACATTACTCTATATTTAGATGTACAAATGCACTAGGAGTACCTGTATACAAATGCCTCTCAAGAAGCACCTAGAATGTGTCTAGAAAGAGCTAGGAGGTAAGATAAGCATGAAAACTAAGTACACATCTTATCCATCATTCTAGATGATAGGATAAGAATGATGAGATGTATCTCAAGTAGAGATGTTGTAGACACCGTGTGCTTAATTAGTGTGCTAACTCCTGTGTTGTAGATACCATGTGCATAAAAGAGGTGCAACCTCCAATGTTGTCAACATGACAACTCACAAGAGTGCACATACTCCTAGGTGACTTTTAAATAAATATTAAAATAATGCATTAACCTAAGTAATCTTAAGTAAGTGTAAATAGTGAATACTTATTTATAGCAACAAATAAAAATTGTTTAGGGTTTTTCTCCTTAAGTAAACACAAGTTGGCTAGAGTTAGGTTAGAATCAACATCTTAGGTTGACCCATTTTTCCACTTAGAACATCCCTCAATTTGTTTAGTTTCATGTACTACATAGGGATTCATAATATACACCTATATTCATCTTCTAGAATTGTAAAACAATCATTTAGTTGATCAAAAAATAGTTTACATAGAAGTTTGTGCCATTACAAACAACTATGTCCAAAACTATTCACTCAGCACTTGAAGTATTTGATGGTTGACATCCACTATATCCCCAATTTTATAGCTCATCTTCTCAATGAATTGGCACAATTTGATTACTTAGATCATGAGTGACTCGACATTAACTATCTACTCGACACATACTAGTGCTCGACACTTACTATGTATATTACTTGACATGTATTGTTTGGCATCTTATGCTTGGCATGCTTTGATCAGTCAACTCGTACTGATTTTATTGGCTTGCTTCGACACTCGACTTGCACTATAATTCTACTGAATAATGACTAAGTGTTTTGTTACTACCTTGTCAAAACTAATCTAAGATTAAGAATCTCACCCTTTTACATGAGTGGAGAAAACATGTTGTCATGCATATATAATTCATATTATGAGCATAACTTAGACAATATATATCTATGACTTAGTTTTCATAAAAAATTTTAAAACCTTCAAAATTTTGCAAAATGGATGACTAACAGTCATACCTCATTCCTTCATTACTCCCCCTAAGTAGATGTTCTCTTTCTATATTTGAATTTGATATTCTCGATAAGTAGATTTCTTGTACCCTATTTCTGCATACTTACTACACTTATAATCATTATCCCCCTTTTTTGACACTTATGTCATTGGTGGTAGACTGATAGTGTGTTTATCCAAAAAATATTTATGGCTATCGATTATGATTTTCAATGTTGCATCCCAATTGTTGCATGCTACCCCTAGAGAGTGGTATTGAACATCTACCTAGGCCACAAGGTAAACTAGGCCATCATGCATTGAAAGTTGATTATCTTTCTTCATCAATGTTTTAGTATAGGCTAGTTCCTTATGCAACACCTCCATGTGTGTAGTCAACATGGACTGAATACTGATCAAGGTAGCCCTTATCTTTGCATCTTGTGAATGTAATGTTGCTAGTTGACCTTGAGTAGATAGTAGTCTCTAAAAATGAGTCTAGCTTTGACCAAGAGATAGTTTCAATGTTGTATGTGTGGACTGTAGATATCCTTCTAGTCAATTAATAGCCCTCTGTACTTCTTGTGTGAATAAATTCACATCATAAGGCTTTTTGTATAGAGAAAAGATATCCTTCAACACCTTTTTCACATCCTCCATTTTGTTTGCTAAGTCAACATATCTTAGTGCAATAGCACTAGAAATCTTTTCAAGAACTTTAGAATGAAACTTCTTTTTAGACCATTCTAGAAGTTTAACATTGTAATCTAGGTCTTCATCACTAATCTTATCAACTATGTTGAATAGTTTCTCAATGATTTGTTTATCTTCAATTGTAACTAGAAGACTGAAAGCATCAAGAAACATATATTTGATGTCATGAAGCTCCTCCTTCTTCTTATGCTCCCTTCTTAGAAACTCTTGTTGTTTCTTCCTATGTAGAGCTTCCTATAGGATTCTCATTTTCTCAATGATTGTTAGTTCGATTACCTCATCTAGTCTCACATCTCAATAAGATATTTCTTCTAAGCTCCTTGATGTTTTTACACTGGGCCTTGATATCTATAATGGTGTGGCATGAGTACGCAACCTTTGAATAACTTGACTACTGGTAGGAGTCACATAAAATGGAAGGGTTACAAGATTTTGGATGGCAATTTGTTCCTCTAGAGTAGTAGTCAGCTTTAATACTTTAGACCTATCAACTTGTCTCACTTCCTATTAATCTTTACCTTGAATTTTTGGAGTAGATATAGGACTAGATTCTTGACCCAATTTTAATTCTATTCCATCTTTCTCAACTATAACTAAGGCTTGCTTAGTTTAAATGAGTGGCACTAGAGACAATGTTACTAGTGTTCTAATAATAAGACTTAGTTGTTTAGTGCTTTTAGTTTGATCTTCTGTCTCTCTAGATGTAGGGGGCATACTGGATGTGCCAATTTGTTTCTCCATTGTTGTTGCCACTTTTTCGTTTTCAATTTCATCCATTCTCACTAATACAAGATTTGTGCATAGCTATGTTTCCATGGTGGAACCTTTCAATATCTTCTTCATATCATCATCAGTCAAAGGATTGATGTTCTAAGAAAAATTGTCAGGAACATCCTTGATTTTTACTGAGTCCTATTGACTCACTTGGCCTATATGTGGAGAACTATTTTGGGCACTTTTACATCTTGTACATTCTATTCATCTTACTACTCTTCTTCAATTGTAGCCTCTTCTACTATTGCTTCCTCAGTGCCTCCTACACTACAATTCTTTGCTGATACCTCTTGTACTTTTTTAGGTGTTTCTTTCTAACCTTTCTTAGGTTCTCGCAATTCTTTCTCACCTTTGTCTTTTATTGTAGGAGTGGATGACCCATAGATTGTTTTCCAAAATTGTGTACTCTTGGTCACCACATCCTTAATCTTCTTATTTAGTATATGGAAAGATCTATATGGAGGGGCAATTTTTTTTTCTTTTCCATAGCCTTGGTAATCATTCTCTTATCCAATTTTTTAATCACTTGAGCTAAAGTGGATTCCCTAATTTGTCTCTCTATTTGTAAATTGCATTGCCATTTCTACTCAACTCGGTCATATAGACTCTTAGGTAGTGAGTTAGCAATCTTAATAGGAGTTGATTTAAATGTAGCCATCATAACATATATGGCTTCCTCAACAATATTTTGTTCAACCGTACCTAAAAAAGTCTATGTGTACAAAACCATATAAATCTTTATTTGATTTTATTTGACACACAAATTATCTAAGTTAGAGGAGGGACTATGGATTACCACCTTAAATTTACTCATGTCATTAGATTTTGTCTTCTCCTCATCTGTCTCAACCACTAGAGTGTATTGTCTCCTTGCATATATCTTTTTGACTGGCAGGCTCGACTCTGCTAAAGTAATTGTCCTCTTTCCTTTAGGTTTCACAACAACCTTAACTTTCTTATTGGCTACCCTTGTGCTAGACCTTGTAGCAGGTACTACGGGCTTCTATTGTGAAAGTTTCACAAGCTTCATCTTGGTTTCTCCACTTTAGGCTCCTTAGCCTTTCTTTTCTTCTCAGTACGGTTGGGTGCTTCCTTAACTTCTTCCTCCTCGACACCTTCTTCTTGAACTTCATCATCTTCTCCTTATCCTTGAGTGAGTGCCAAAGGGACTTGGACTTATTCATCCTCTTCTTGATCTTGATCTTCTACTTGTTCTCCCCCTTCATCAAATCTCTCCTTTAGATTCTTCACAAGTTTATTCTTCTTCCATACCACAGAAGTTTTCTTCAAGTCAATTGTAATCCTAGACTTCACTTCCTAATGGTTCCCAAATGAGGTGGCACTTTTATCTATTTATTTTTCTAGTAGAGATGTGATAGTTGTAGATGCCTCATCAACATTGATCTCATATGGCAAGGGCTTAAGACATCTAATCCTAGGAATAGCTGCCTTCACATATGTATAATCAACATCAACTAAGAAGAAAACATCACTATAATGCTTCTCCACTAGTGACACTGGAATCCTTAGTCTTTGTTTCATGGATTTCTTAAAATTTTTAAAAATAACTAGTCATCACTAACTCAAATTTATCTCCAAGTTGCTCTATGAATTCTATAATCTAGACTATAATAGATCTGTTGGTCATCCAAGAAGCTTTTCCAAATGTAGGAAATGGGTTCTGTGCATAAAAGAATATGAAAATTAGTAAAGAGCCAAATTTTCAAGATGCACTCTTAGTTTTCCTTAGGGCCTCCAAGTTTTTAGATAGTTGCTGAAGTTGTAACTCAGGAAGGTCATAAGTGTGGTCTCTCTTCAATATTTTGTATCCCAAATCTACTTCCATACAAGACACACTATTCGATATTCTAGATTGAAATAACTTGTGAGCTATCACTCTCATAGAAAAGGAAGTTACAGGGTCTAAGATAGAATCTATAGGCATTCCCCTCTTGTTCCATTTTGCACTTGTGTTCTTCTCAATAATCTCTTTTGAATCATGTTGCATGCTCTTAGGTCTATCTAGGGTAGGATACCCTATCACTCAGTTGATGATCCTTTTAGTGATCTTAATTTCAAACCATATGAAGTCATCATGTATTCTACTAAGTACAATCTTTATCCATTCAGTCTTGAATACATTAGGGAAACCTTAGGCAAGAGTTAACCCATTCTTTTTTACAATCTTATTTTCTTCCCTTAAGACTCCATCATCAAAAATTTGACTATATAACTCCCTTATCTCCATGTCTCCTATACTTAAAACTTTTCATGTATAATAACACCTAGCATCCTGAATCATTAAGACTTTTGGTGGTATCATTGATAGTGCACCAGGTGAGTTTTCTTTATATGCAATTTTAGGTATTTCTTGGAAAGGTGGTTCTCTTACATCATTACTAATTAATTTCACATTAAAAACTTCCTTCCTTTCCTTCCTTCCTAACACTTGCAAAAGAACTAGCTGCCATATTTGATACTTAGGGTTCACAGAAATTCAAACAACAAAACTTGACACCATTAAAAAACCTTTCCAATCTAATGAATAGGTCAAGTTGTAGTTGAATTCAATTGGAAAATATAAGAATCTCCAATTTCAATTCACCTTTGTGCTCTTGGTGCTCTCTTAGATTGTTGGTGAATGCAAATGATTTGAGAAAGGACTATATAATTCTTAAAATTCTACAAAAAATAATTAATGCTTACACAACTATAATCTTGGTCAACATAGGGTTTCCAACTCACTCAGCTTACGCATGATTTCCACTATGCCTAGTTCACATAGAAAACTTGATTACTTGACAACAACTAAAATTACTACCATACCTTCACTACTCGACAACAATTTAAATTACATTCATGCTCAAAAACAACATGAAAACTAACAAAACTTTAGATTTTTTCCAGGTTATAACCAATACATTGCATCTTAATTCATGCATATATTATCTTTTCAAAAATTAGATTCTTGGAATTGATGTATAATCTAACTTTGAAATATCAGTCGAACAAATACCTTTTGATTGCCTAGTTGGAGGTAATGTGATCACCTAATCCATTGGATGAAGTGAACTCATTCAAATTTGATGTGTTGCAATCTTCCCTCTTATTCCATGTCTTGTTCATCTACACTTTGACTTTTTGAACATTGACCTTTTCTTTGCCTTTATTTTTTCCATTACTTAGTACTGGTGATCTGGTTAGACAATTTTTACTAATATGACTAGTCTTCAAATAGCTAAAGTATGTAGTCTCACTCAACCATCTATTGTTGTTTCCTTTGAAATGTGTTCTAATGCAATTCTTAGGAACATGTATATACTCTTGAAAATAATGAAAAGTGTACCTTGTGTTGTAATCCCAATTGTAGGATTTTCTATTTTTTTGTACCTTTGTCTACTTGTTTGATGTCTAATTGGCATTATACTTGCACTCATATGCTTTATGTCCATACTTCTGACAATTGTAGCAATATCCTTCAAATGTCTATGTACTTAAGGTCTTGGTTCTACATTCATGTGCTTGATGTCCTTGCTTGTTGCACTTATGATAGTAAGCCTTGAATTTCTTCTTAGGGTTATAATTTGTATTGATGCTCCTACAAACATTTGATGTATGACCTAACTTTCCACAATTATGACAAGTGGGTTTGTAGTTCTTACCTTTGTTGTTTCTTTGTTCACCATTTTTAGATGATTCTCCTTCTTTAGTACTAGTGTATCCCAATCTAGTAGTATCATTATTATACCTAAGAGATCTCATCTGTTTCTTAATGTATTTGATGGCTTCACTAGGATTGTTGAAACTTTCAACAAATTCCTTTACTTTTCTTAGTTCATTCCTTAGTTGTTCATTTTGTAACTTTAGGGCTATGATCTCAATATCCTTTCCATTCAATTCATGATTGAAAATCATCACTTGAGTCATTGTTTCCAGGTGCATGTGAGAAATCCTTTGTACCTTTGATAGCTTCTCTTCCATTATGTTGGTTAGTGTTCTTTTATCATCTTCAATCATGACTTTTTCTTCGTCAACTTTCTTTTTCTACTCAGCCACCGGCTCAAATAGCAATACTGATTGAACTTCTTGTTCCATCTTAAGATTTCTAACCTCTTTAGTTAGGACAAAATTCTTACCCATCAGATCTACAACTAATGCATCAAACTCACTTTAGTTTCCATTCTCAAATAGTCCAATAATGTCTTCTTCTTGGTAATGTGTGTCATTTTTCTCAATAGCTCTCTCTTTCCTTCTCTTTAATGAACATTGTAGTTCATCTCTTCCTTTCATAGGTTGATGTAGGGCAAGCTAAATTTCAATATTTTGGTTCTTAATAGTCTTTCCCAACTTTTGGACTTCCATCTTCAAGATCTTTCCTCAAAGCTGCAAATCCTTCCTTTCTAGAGAACAAGGCTCTAATACTAATTGTTAGAAGTAACAATGAGAAAGTATACTTTGAAATGGGGGGTAAGGGGTGAATTGGTACTTCAAAACTTTAACCATAAAACATTCACCACACATCCATCTCACAATTTGCATGTAAACTAAAATAGCTAACTATACATGTTCATCCATAGCATGAAACAAATAACATATGACACAGTAAGTTTGTTACCCAGAAACCCTCCAATGAGAAGGTAAAATTGGGGTGGGGATGACACCCACAAATCTTTACTATTGCAACTATAAAGTGTAGCCAATTAAGGTTACAAGAAGTTTGACCATAAACTATGATCTATCTTGTGAAAGGTCTTCCCTACTAAAGGCTTACAAAGACTGTTAAGTCTCACCCTGTTAAAGAATTTCAACACCCTGCTAAAAGTGTGCCTTATTAGAGGACTTTAAATTGCAATAAAACAAGTACTTGGTTAACATATTTAAACAAGCCTATTGGGACTACTCTATTACGATATTTTCTTTGCATCAGTTGTTATAATTATTCAACACCATGATCCTTTAGTTAGCACTCTACTTCTAGATGTTAGATCTTCTCTTTCCTAGTGTGTACTTGATTTTTTTGATCCTTTCTCTTCTTTTCTCTATTCTCCCCTAATTGATTCTATAATTCATAACATTATCACAACCTTCATATCCATTATGAATTCTCTCTGCACTTGGCATTCACCTCTCTTACATCTCCTTCTCTTCCTTCATGCAATACAAACTATTTAGGGTTTGTCTCCTTAGGTAAACACAAGTTGGCTAGGGTTAGGTTAGAATCAATGACTTAGGTTGATCCATTTTTCTGCTTAGAACATCTCTTAATTTGATTGGTTGCATGTAATGCATAGGGATTCATAATATACAAATGTATACATCTTCTATAATCATTAAAAAATTGTTAAGTTGGCCCAAAAATGGTTTACATAGAAGTTTGTGTCATTATAAACAACTATGTCCAAAACTGTTCACTGGATACTTGAATTATTTGATGCTTGGCATCCACTATATCTTCAATGTTGTAACTCATCTTATGAATGAATTGACATACACTTTTTACTCATGTCATGAGTGACTTGACACTAACTATCTTCTCAGCACATACTGGTGCTCGACACTATCTATGTATATTACTTAACATGTATTGTCTAGCACCTTATGCTTGAAGTGCTTTGGTCACTCATCTTGCACTAATTGCTCAGCTTGCTCTGATCACTAATCTTGCACTATAATTCTACTAAATGATGACCAAGTGTTTTTTCATAGCCTTGTCAAAAGAAATATGAGATTAGCATCTTCTTCATTATATTTCTCATTTCCTCTAGCATGGGGAGAAAGACTACAAAGTTTAAGAGTGTCACTACAGTACTTAACATTTCAAGTAGTTCACTATATTTCCATTGACCAGCTTGATCATTTCAAGTTGACTCCATTGTATTAAGAAATGATGGATATTCAAAAAAAGCTTGATGATCTAGTCCATCCAAGGAGATCCAAATAGTATCATTATCCTTAAGAAACTTTCTCCCATTTGTTAGTCCCTCAACAAACAATTGAAATTCCCTAAGTCATTTAGGAATTCGACAAAAGTTCCTATAGATCTCTTTGATTAAAATTTAAACTCTATATATTTCTAAAGAGTTTTTGAAAATTCCAAAAGCTAGATCCATTCTATGGGCCATGCAATGAATGCCAAAAATGCAATTCTACTAAATAATGACCAAGTGTTTTGTCACTACCTTGTCGAAATAAATATGAGATTAACATCTCCTTCATTATATTTTTCATTTCCTCCAGGATGGGGAGAAAGGCTACTAATTTTAAGAATTTCTCTACATTACTCATTTTGTCACTACCTTGTCAAAATAAATATGAGATTAACATCTTATTCATTATATTTTTCATTTCCTCCAGCATGGGGAGAAAGGCTACTAATTTTAAGAATGTCTCTACATTACTTAACTTTACAAGTAGTTCACTGTATTTCCATTGACCACCTTGATCATTGCAAGTTGACTCCATTGTACCAAAAAATGATGGATATTTAGAAAAAACTTGATGATCTAGTCCATCTAAGGAGATCTAAATGGCATCATTATAATTAAGAAGCTTTCTCCCATTTTTCTATTTCTCAACAAATTATTGATATTCCTTGAGTTATTTAAGACTTAGAAAAAAGTTCCTATAGATCTCTTTGATTAAAATTTGTATTCTATATATTTTTGAAGAGTTTCTGACAATTCCAAAAGCTAGATTCATTCTATGGGCCATATAGTGAATGCCAACATTGTATGGTGCAAGAAAATGTTTTAATTTTGTGACAAGATCTTTCTTGTGGCCTTGAATTACTAAAGATCCATCTTCTCCAACATACACCAACTCTGAGAAATCATCATTTCATCTATACCTCCATATTCAATTATAGTACTCTTTACTACTTCAAATATGTTTTCTTCTATTGAATTATCCTTCACTTTAATAACACTTAGTAGATTGGGTTGGCAAACCAAATTGTGTACAATATAGACATGCATGCATACCCAGGAGGTATTGCCTATTTTTGTCACCTCATCTAAATATAATGCAATGAAATTTGACTCTTTAACTTTAACTTTGATATTTTCCTTCTCAACCTTAGCAAGACAACTTGCCTATTCCCATTTTCTATTTACTAACTAGTGACTCCTCAGATAATAACAAACTTTCAAAAAGTCTAATAAACCACTCAATGATAGGAAGTCTATCATGGCATACCCTTTTCTCAAAATATAGAAGATAACACTTAATCGAGGAACATTACCCATTTCTTTAACTTCAATTGCTTTTTCAAGAAGAGATTCAATGGATCCTTTTACTTTGGTAGGCTTCATCTATATTTTCTCTTGAAATTATAAGAATTCTGCATTCTTAACATGTTGACATTCCTCCTTGGTTTTTCATCTCGTCACAGATTTTTCAACTCCATCTATGATTTTCTTCTCATTAACTTTACCCATATGCTTTTCTATGTTGTATATTTTTAGCTACAATCTCTTTTCCTTTTTATTTATCCTTGTGAATATCATACATCTCCATTCCACTGAAGGCTCATCTTCTTTTGGATTGTGTATTGGATCAATTAATGGATACTTTGAGGCCCATTCTATTTGAACATTCTTGATTGATAGATCCCAATTCAGTTCTTTTTTTGGTTTATCATCAATTTTCCCATTGTATTTCCTTTTTCCCTTTATTGATCATGCACCATCACCATATTTGGAATTCTCATCCAAGTTTAATTTATTATTTTGGCTAATCTAGTTATTGACTTGAAGATCTTGGATACTCTGGGTATTTTCCTAAATATCTTCTTCAACTTCATCATGACTAGAGATATTAGGTTCACAAACTTCTTCAATATGTGCCAGTAGAACTAGTAGTTGTAGTGGTTGGGAATCTTGTAAATGTACTTGTCATGTTGTAGGTTCCTGATTTTGGACACTAAAATATGATGATAAGGTTCTACGAGTGTGTTTGGCTAGCCTTTCATGGATTCCACCACATGCAAGACTCTAACCCTCCTTCATGTTCAACATCTCCAAAAAAAATAGGCTACCATAAAATTCAAGTTGTTCAAAAAGTGACAAGTGATTGTAGTCTATTACTTATATTTATCTAAATAGTATTCATTATGTTTTACAATCTATAGTTAAAATATATATGTCCTAGGTCCCTATAGTTACGACATGAATAAATGGTACTAATCATTGGTCCTAGGTGATAACTGACCACTAACAATATAACTTGTATCTAAAAAATAAGAATGAACTAAAAATTATAGAGAACAAAAAGGTAGGGGTCTAAGTTACTCACCTTTGCCTAAATTTTATTCATTTTACTCATGACTCACCCAAAAATAGTTTTAACAATTTGAGAAATTGAGACTTCGCTATTGATTGGAATTGAGACAACCTACTAATCTATGAATGTATTTATACTACTCTTTTTTGTTGAATTCCATGGGAATATTATAGGGAATTTCCAAGGAAAATATGGTTCATCCATTATATATCCATGTATAATATAGTTGGTAAAATTTAATTAGAGTGTGACACAACCCCACATATTTTTGTGGTGTATTTTATCCATCTCCATAAAAAAAATTCAAAACCAAGGGAGAATTGAGGCCATCCAAAAAGTTCCACATTGGAAATCATTGGTGAATGTGTTTAATTTTCCATGTGTAAAAAATAATTTTGATTGGCTATTTCATTTTGAAAGGAGATTCGAATGCATAAAGCCTATGGAAATGGGCTTGAGGGTGTGGCCCATTTTTAGTAAACTTGGGGTAGCGTGCCATACCACATACATGGAAACAATTTTCCAAGCTAACATTGGTCAATGAGATTTTTTTCCAATTGGTGAATATTCCCTACTAAAGTTAACCTTGATCTTGTGAAATATATTGACCCTTAGGAGTCTATTACATGCATATAGTGTGTTGGTCCTTATTAGAGATATATGCCTTACAAGAAGCCTCAACCATGTTAGGAGTTGTTATTACAATTTAAAAATGTATGCAAGATAATCCCACTACCCAAACATGCAATATACAATAAGGACCAGTACACAAAAAGGTATGGATACAAAAATCTCTTGCTAATGCTGATATCTATAATTTCTTATTTGACCTTTTTATCTCACTATATAATCTTCACATATGTTTCCTCTTACTACTCTAATCATAAAATTTGCACTACAAAATGATAGCAAAGTTATCACAATAACCACACACAACTTCGCACCACGAGTTTTGTCCTTTATACCATATTATTTTGTTTTGTTATTCTTCATACTTTCACACATGTACATAATGAAAAACAAACTTTTTCCTTAACATAAAATATTCAATCACTTATTTGTGTCTTGCTCTTCCTTTGTATACTTACAATCACTAAGTCATTAATATATCCATGATTTGTACAACTCATATTGACTTGTGTACTCAACTATGGTATCTTGACACTTGGTACTATCACCAAGCAAGTATCCACATGCTAATCCTATGTATGTGAATTGTACCAATCAAAACCATGTTTGTGTAAACTAATAATCTTCATAATACTTAGACAATTTTCTAAGTCTTTCTACCAAAAACTTATCTTCATAGTTAGCTCATTTAATAGTGAATATAACATCTCCATAAATGAAAAATACATACTATCTACCTAGCCAAATCTCTAACAATCTCCCCCATTGGCATTGATGACAACATATGGGAAAATTGGCTAAGTCCCAAAATCTCAAAATTTTAAAATTTTGGAAGTTCTTTACATGGCCATTACAAAATTTCAAAATGTGAATAATTTTTAATCTATACTATATTTACATCCTTGTATCTCCTAATTATAATAATCATATTACTCTCCTTTGATTATACTTTTACCTTATATCTCTTCTTACATATTACATATACATTTTCTATACTATACTCCCCCTTTGACATCAATGATAAATGTGAGTCAAAAATTGAAATTTTGGGTGTACCTTTCTTTCCTTCATGCTGAGTGGTTTGATATGCATGAAATATAATTTAAAAATTTTATTTTCATATTCTTCAAATCCTTGTCTTATGTGTCTTGGACAACTTTAGATACACTTATAAGTGTGCATAGTCCATAAGATGCAACTTCTACCACATTCAAGTTTGAAGAAACAAATTTCTCACAAGATGCCTTATCCTTAAGGCATTAATCTAGCTGCTTCTAAATATGACTTCTTTTGAAAGTGATATTCTTTATCAATAGTGAAAACCTTTTTACTAGCCTTTATCTTTTCATCTCTATCAATCTTATCTCATTGCTAATCTTTCTAATTCTACTCTCCAAATCCTTAATCTGTATATTTGGGAGTTGTAATTCATTAACAATGCTTTATAACTCTACTTTTTTTCCTTTTAACTCTTCAATAATATAATTGATAAAGTTGTATGACAAAGCACACCATCCATACAAATTATTCCCTTTAGTTAACCATCTTCTCAGCTCCTTAATGCAAGAGACAAGATTTGCTAGATCACTTCTAATATTCTTGCATACTATATAAAATAGATGTACATCATGTATTACCCATACAATAGTTGATTCAATTTCTTTAAGCATGTTGAATTCACTATCAAATATTTTAATCACTTATTTATTTATTCTCAAGATATGATTCTATTACCTTTGACTAAATGATATCATGCAATTTGTTTGTCACTTCATCAATAACTTCTTGTTATTGTGATGTGGAGCTTAATCAGACTTAGAGGTTTATTCAGTATGATTTTCTCCCCATATTATTTCTATGGGGGTTTGGGAGTAGTTTCCCCAAGATAGGATCAAGGGGCAGCAACCCTGTGGGGTCTTGGGCCAAAAATGACCTTATATTGTAAAAGGAACTAGCTATTATTATTATTCTAGCCCTAATTTTGTAAGAAACAAAAAGTTTGTATAAAAAGGCTTAGGGTTAGGGATTTTCATAAGGTGTAATGTAAAAATTGGTTCTTGCAGTGGTATTGACATGTAAGGAGTTATAGATTGTAATTAGGTTGTAATCACTGGATAATAATAATATTGGACTTACTATTGGTGGACATAGGCCAAGGATTGGGTGAACTACATTAGATCTTGGTGTCTTGTGTTCTCTTCTATGTGATCTATTATTTTTTGATATTGGTTATATTTTCATGTAACTATTATTTCTATCAAAGGTTAATCCTAACAAGTGGTATCAGAGCCAGACAATAATCATTTTATTATTATTAGTGATCCTCTATAGGAAGGTCTCATGGTTATGTGGGAGTGATGATAAATGAGGGTAAGTTGAGAGTTGACAAGTTGAATGGGCATAACTTTCAGTTATGGAGGATGCAAATGGAGGGCTATCTTTATCAAAAGAATTTATGGAAGCCATTGGAAGGAAAAACCAAGAATCATGGATCTATGACAAATGATGACTAGGATCTTTTAGACAAAAAGGTACTTGGAAGCATTCGATTATGCTTGGAACCATCAATGGAATTTAATATTACAAAAGTGAAGATGATAGAAGAGTTGATGTAAACCCTAGTGAAACTATATGAAAAACCCTCTTCTTCAAACAAGATATTTCTCATGAAGTATTTATTTAATATTCCATGAAAATGATAAAAGGTGGATCTATTGTGGATTATTTAAATGAGTTTAATACTATTACTAGTTAGTTATCTTCCATGGGTATTAATTTTGATGAAGAAATTAGGGCTCTCTTGATTTTGTGTTCTTTTCCTCAAAGCTAGAATGACTTGGTAATGGTTGTAAGTAATTCCATTTATGGATCTAATACTCTAAAATATGATGATGTGATCAATGTTATTTTGAGTGAGGAAAATTATAGGAAAACCTCAAGTGGATCTACATCAAGAAGTTCTTTGAATGTACAAAGTAGAGACATAATGACTAAGAGAGGAAAGTCAAAGGGGAAGAGGTCTCAATCCAGAGGACTGAGAGATTGTTGGTACTATAGTAAAATAGGGTATAAGAAGAAAGATTGTTGGACTTGAAAGAACAATGAAGAAGATAAATCAAAAGCGAAAAAAGAGGCAAATGTGGTAAGTAACAAATCCGAAGAGGATGTTTTTCTTCTATCTTTATAAAGTGTTGATGATTCATGGGTTTTAGATTCTGGTGCTTCATTTAATACTGCATCTCATAAAGGTTATTTTATTGATTATGTCAAAGGGATTTTGGGCTTGTTTATTTGGTGGATAATGAACCCTATCAGATTACTAGAAATGGAAAAGTTAAGATTAAGTTACTAAATGGGAATCATTGGCTACTAATCGAGGTAAGACATATTCCAAGGCTAAGTAGGAATTTAATTTTAGCAGGGAAACTCGGTGATGAGGGTCATACAGTTACTTTTAATGATAAAAATTGGAAGGTTTCAAAAAGTTCCCTTGTAGTAGAAAAGGGTGTAATAGTAGGCACCTTATATCTTTGTATAGGTCATATTGTTTCTTCTACTTCGATTGTTTCAAAGAAAAATGAATGTTTGGGAACAATTGTTGTAGTTGAGCAGGGAGAACAGATTGTTGTTGTGGATTCTGATACAATGCTATGGCATGATAGACTTGGACACATGAGTGAGAAAGGAATGAAAGTACTTCATTCAAAGAAAGTTTTACTAGGTCTGAAATGTGTCAATATGGATTTTTTTGAAAGTTGTGTGTATGGAAAACAAAAGAGAGTGAGTTTTGTGAAGACTAGGAAGGAAAATAAAAGTGAGAAATTAGAGCTTGTGCATACAGATGTATGGGGACTAGCTCAGATATCTTCAATTGGCGGCTCTCATTATTATGTTAAATTTATTGATGATGAGCCTATAAAAGTATGGGTTTATTTCATTAGACATAAATTTGATGTATTTCAAACTTTTAAGAAATGTAAATGCTTGGTTGAAAATGAGTCTGGAAAGAAATTAAAATGTCTCAAATTTGATAATGGTGGTGAGTATTGTAGTCATGAATTTGAAGATTATCTGCTAATGGTATTCATAGAAAAAAACTGTTCCAAGGACTCCAAAGGAAAATGGAGTGGCTGAATGCATGAACAAGACTATAATGGAGCATGCATAAAGCATGAGGTTTCATGCTTGGATATTTGTAGAGATAGGAAGAACAAGAAATTGACATTATCTCAAGTTGATTACATTGAGAAGGTGTTGTGACATTTCTCTATGGAGAATGCTAAAGCTATCAACACACATTTACTTGCTCATTTGAAGTTGACTAAGGATATATGTACCGAGACACAAGAAGAGGAGGATAAGATATCCAAGGTACCTTATGCCTTAACTATAGGAAGCTTGATGTATACTATGGTATGTACAAAGTAAAATATTGCACATGTAGTAGGAGTTGTTAGCATGTATATGAGTCATCTAGGAATTGAGCATTGGAATGCAGTTAAATGGATTCTCAGATATTTCAGAGGAAAATCTAGTAAGTGTTTACATTTTGGGGGCTCTACTACTAACTTACAGGGATATGTTGACTTAGATTTGGCAGGAGATATTGATACCAAGAAGAGTACTACATGTTATGTATTTTCTATTGGTGAGGCAACAGTGAGCTAGGTTTCTCAATTATAGAAGGTTAATGCTTTATCCACTATAGAGGCAAAGTATGTTGCTACTACAGAGGCAACCAAGGAGATGATATGGCTTCAGTTGTTCTTGGAAGAATTGGGACACCCTCAAAAGTATAATTATTTGTTTATAGGTAGTTAGAGTGCCATTCATCTTGCAAAGAATTCAGCTCTACATTCAAAGACAAAACACATACTATTGTGGTATCATTTTATTTGGTCAGTTTTGGATGATGGACAATTAAAACTAGACAAGATACATACAAATGGAAATCTAGTGGATATGTTTACAAAGGTAGTAACAAGGGAGAAGTTTAATTTCTCTTCATCTTTGGTTGGTCTTCTTGACTAAATAGAATGAGAGAACAATAGAGTCTAGGGTGGTTTTATATATTAGAGTGGGAACTATGAGTTTAGTAGTGCTATGATTAGTCTCCAAGTGGGAGGTTATTGTTTAGGATTCTGATCAGTCTCCAAGTGGGAGATTTTTGTGATGTGGAGCCTAATCATACTCAAAGATTTATTCAGCATGATTTTCTCCCCATATTATTTCTATGGGGGTTTGGGGGTAGCAACCCTAAGATGGGATCAAGGGGAAGTGGCCCTACAAAATCTTAGGGAAACACCCCAAGTGTGCTCTCTATTACAATATAGGGTGGGGTCGAGGGCCAATGCCTTCATGGGGATTTTCAAGGGTAGTGCTCCTGAAGCTTAAAAATGACCTTATATTGTAAAAGATGTTGGTTATTATTTTTCTATTATTCTAGTGCTAATTTTGTAAGTGACAAAAAACTTGTATAAAAAGGCTTAGGGTTAAGTATTTTCATAAGGTGTGATGTAAAAATTGGTTCTTGTAGCATTATTGAGCTATAAGGGGTTACAGATTGTAATCATGTTGTAATCACTATATAATAATAATATTGGACTTGATGTTGGTGGACTTAGCCCAAGGATTGGGTGAACCATGTTAAATCTTGGTGTCTTGTGTTCTCTTCTATGCGATCTATTATTTTATGATACTCATTATATTTTCATGTAACTATTATTTCTATTTGAGGTTAATCCTAATGCTTGTGTCCTCTTTATGATTTTTTTTTCTCTATGATTCTATTGGTTTCTAGTGATGTTATCTAACAAAATATAGCAATTTCAAGATTTGTAGTAGGTGTCAAAGGTGTACTTCCTTTCTTGTTTGCTAACAATATCTCCATTGAAGCCTTTGGTGTGCTAGATCTCAGTATCTCTAAATTGGGTGTCCTTGTAGGAATAGCTAACTAAATTGGAATATTTTGACTATTTTCCTTTCCCTTTTCCATTGCTTCTATTACTGACTTTTTAGATTATTTTTCTTTGCCTTTTTTGTCTACCTCTAGTTGCGCATGAGCTTCTTAATTCTTTGTTTCTTCATCTTTTTTCCTTTCTTACTATTTTTTCTTCTTCTTGTACTCTCATTTTTATCTTCCTCACCCTTCTTCTTTTCTTCTTCCCATTTTCTTTTCTTCTATAACCTACCAAGTTGTCAACACTAGGACCATAATCCTCATAAGAATCTTTAGATGGATCAAGATTAATATTTCTTTTATTTCCTTATCTTCTTTCTATTTACTAACCTTTCATACAAGTCTTTAGATATCTATCCTTATATATCTATAAACTTCTAATTAGACAAGATCATATGTCTAATAACTACATTATCTAATTATATTTTATCAAAGGTATCATAGAGATCATAAAATTTACCAATTTTAGTAAAGTTTCCTTCATTGATGATCATATTGTTCATGTTCTCTATATTTGTCTTCCACTTCTTTCTTCCCTTACTTTTAGTCTTAGTTTTTTTCTTTTCTTCCTCTTCATTTCTTCTTTCAATTGTTCTTCTTCTACTTTCCCACATATGTAACTACTATCTTAGGTCTCTTACTAGGTCCTATGGTAAATTCTTTGACTCTTTTGTATCTTTTTTTCTCCGTTAGTTCCTATTTAACCTCTACTAACCTTGTAGAATTTATTGTTCTTGGCATTTTCATTGTCTAAACATTTACTATTCTCAAATCCTCCTCCCTCTCTAGGCTAAACTAGTAGTACTAGAAAAAATTATGGTAATGGTGCAACTATTGCATATGGGGTTTTTACTAATGGTCTTGCAATTATATCTCCTTGAGCTAATCTACTTGCAACTGTTAATGGTTTTGAAATCAATATAGAAGACTATCTACTAGCTATCATCTCTCTAGCTATCCCCATTGCCTCTCTAAATTATTCCTTATTCATACCAAATTCTTTTAACATCTCATTTAATTTCTTGCAAAATTTCTTCCTAATATCCTTGCTATATAACTGACTGTCCAATTCACTCAACTTTTCTTCATATGTGTGCCATCTAGGACACTCCTCATCTTTTTAAGATTCTAGTATTATCTTAACATACCCTTCAATTAACTCCTCTCTCATTTCATAGACAATAGGGTTAGTGAGTATGGTTCTTGGCTTTACTACCTCTATACATGTCACATCAATTTCTACCACAAAATAAATTTCATTCTTGTACTTCTCTAATATAGAAGATATAATTCTAAATCTTCATTTCATCTCATCTTGGAAGTTATTAATCATTCTAGATATATCCTATGTAATTATCTCCTTAGGTTATTTTTAGTAGTAATGTGTGACTAATTTCATTGTGCAATTGTTAGAGTTCCATTCATAGTTTGGCATACTAGGAAACTTTCTCATCACTTGGAAGAATAAGTGTGTCAACAAAGACTCAAATTTGAATGTGTATGTTTTCTTTCTTAATTTTTTCAATGTTGCCAACTAGCTGTTGTTTAACAACATATTAAATTTGTCCCTTCCTATAACCATCATAAATGTTACTATTGCCACATTTTTAGTCCTCCATTCTTGAACTTCTAGGTCAAGTTCTAAGTCATTTTTCATGTCATGTCTTGGTATAGGTTGCTATTAGGGTTTCCTCTCTCATCATTCCCTTTGAGGAGCCGAGGTGGGAATGCAAGAGAAATGAAAATGTTTTCAATTGTGTTAGGTGACTATGATGCGAAGGGTAAGTTAATGCATTCCCTAGATGAGAGACAGAAATAGTTCTATTCATAAGAAACCCTAACTCTATGATCAAGTGTTCTATTGATGATATTATATGGGTAGAATGAAGAGATTTTGGATGTATCTGATGTAGGAGCACCCAGAGGTATAAGGGCAATCCTGTGTCACCTAAAAAAATGTACTTAGACTTAGTTTCTGTTTCATGTGTTTTCATTTTTGGACACCCATTTGGGTCAAATAAAGGTTCCAACTCTCATAGTTCCACTATCAGTGTGCTAGAAAATCCTTAAAAAATAGGAGCATGTAATTGGGCCATCATTTTTGTAAACTAGAAGGTGTGAATTGGCCAGATGAATGTAATTGTGATTTAGAACATTCCAAAAAAAGAATCCGGTCAAAAGGCCGCATAATTTGAAAGTTATTACAGTTTTTCAAGTTTTGGAGACCTCCTAAGAATGCTTCAAAGTTAGGTTAGGGGTGTTAAATGACCTTGAAAAGGGCCAAAAATGGGGGACAAGTGAAGCTGGTCCATAGGGCTATAGAGCACTTTGAGAGCTTTCCAAAAATGTAAACGGTTCGTGAATCGGAGCTACGGTTCAAAAGTTATGCCTCCCAAAAATTTGGTTATCGTTTCTGGATTTTTCTAGATTTGTGCTGACTTCTAACATAGCTTTAGGAGCCTTCTATTTGGTCGGTGGATTCCTACTAACACTTTCTAGAATGTATTCCTAGTCCTCAACCCTCCAGGGTCTATTTAAGGAGATTCTTGGCATTGTAAAAGGCAGTTCGGAGTGGAGTTTGAGAGGAGGTACTAAAAGGAGAAATTATCTCCACATTTATGCTATTGTAAGCCCTTAGGGAATGTTTTGAAGTTTATTTTCTCTATACTCAATGTACTAGCTTACTTTTTAGTTAATACAATTTCCCTTTTCTATTTTTTCCATTCTATTCTTGGGTTGTGTCCCATCAAGTGGTATCAGAGTTGGTTTTCCTGAGTGTGTAGATAGAGTGTCGATTGTGAGGCAGTTTGCACCAGGACTGTGTGGTTGTGGGTTTGAGTTAAGAAGATGCCTCCATGAAGAGAGTGTGGTGGAAGGGCCAAAGCTATTAATTCTAAGGAAGTTAGAGCCCTCCAAATGTAGGTACAAGCATTGCAGGAGGAGCTCTGTAGAGGAGCAACTGTGGCCGCAGGTGATGAAAGTGAGGATGACAATTTAGAAGAAGATGTGGGACCAGAAGGGGAATTTGATGGGGAAGTTCTAAATCATGTAGAGGAAAGGATTTTTAGGGCCATTACTAAGTTTGGGAAAATACCTACAATTGAAGTAGGTGTATTTTCAGGAAATCTGAAACCAGATGAGTTGATTGATTGGATCAATGAAGCTGAAGAATAATTTGAGTATGAGGATATCAGGGACCCAGATAGGGTTAAGTTTGCAAAGGCCAAACTGAAAGGCCATGCCAAAATCTGGTGGCAAGAGGTCCAATTGGAAAGAAACAGAAGAGGAAAGGAAAAGATCACAAGATGGGATCGTATGGTGGACAAATTGAAGAAGCAGTTCATTCCTGTGGACTATGAGCTTGATTTGTTTAAGAAGATGCATGTGTTAAAGCAAGTAGGAAGATCAGTCCAAGAATATATAGAGGAATTTTAATAACTCTTGATTAGAGTGGGGCATGCAGAGGAAAATAAGGAGAAGGTTGCTCGTTATATCAGTGGGTTGCGACCTAGCATCCAGGAGGAATTAAGTCTGGTAAGAATGACCAGCATTGAAGAGGCATACAAGTTTCCCTACGAGTTGAAGAGAAGATGAATAAAAGGTTTGAAGGAAGAAAAAGAGGGTGTGGTCAAGGACGAAGGGGAAGCGGTAGATCATCTGGAGGCCGCAATGAAACCCAAAAGAAAAATGAAGATGTGGGTACTAGCAAGAACAAGAGGAATGAGGGTTTCAACCACTCCCATGATCAAGACTTTGGAAATCAGAGAGGAAGAGGTACAAGACATGGACAAGGAAGAGGAGGGTTTTGCGATACCTATTTCTATTGCAATCAAGAAGGTCATCCTAACTTTGAATGCCCTCAACGATAAGGAAGGACAAATATGAGAGCTAAGGGCCAAGCTAGGGTTGCTCATGTGGATGAGGATGCATAAAGAGGAGAGACCTTGGTAAATGAAAGAGTCCTACTAAGTGGTGAGATTGAACTAGGACAACAAAGGAGTTTGTTCCATTCCAGATGCAAGTGTGAGGATAAATGTTGTGACGTGATCATTGATGGTGGTAGCACTGATAACTGGGTATCAGAAGAGATGGTCTCTAAGCTGAAGCTCAAGAGGGAGAAGCATCCCGAGCCCTATCGGATTGCTTGGGTAAAAGATGATCAGAAGGTCTTGGTAAGTAAACAATGTTTAAGGAAATTCAAAATTGGGAGTTACCATGATGAAGTTCTCTATGATGTTATCCCGATCGATGTTTGCCATCTATTGTTGGGTAGAGCATGGTAGTTTGATAGACATGCAATACATGATGGGCATGCAAACACATACTCTCTGACAAAGGATGGAGTTTGCCACAAATTGAAGCCCATGGAAAAGGAAGGTGAAAAGGTATGTAGCAGTGCTAGGATTTGTCTTGTTGATAGAAGGATGTTTTTAGATGGCATGAAACATCAGCATATGTGCTATGCTTTGATTCCTAGGAAAGATAAAGAAGGTAGTAGTGAAATAACACGTGAAGTTTCAGATTTACTAGGGGAATTTGGAGATATTATCTGTGATAATGTTCTAGATGGATTGCCACCAGTAAGGAAAATCAGTCATCAGATAGATCTGATTCCAGGAGCTAGTTTGCCTAACAAGGCTGCTCACAGGATGACTCCTACTGAAAAAGAGGAGCTAAATAGATAGGTTAAGGAGCTATTGAGGAAGGGTTTGATTCGAGAGAGCCTAAGTCCATGTGCAGTACCTATAGTACTCACACCAAAGAAGGATGGAGAGTGGAAGATGTGTACAGATTCTCGAGCAATAAATAGGATAACCATCAAGTACCAATTTCCTTTGCCAAGGATGGATGATCTTATGGACTGCTTGAGTGGACCTCAGTACTTCACAAAGATAGATCTGAAGAGTGGTTATCACCAGATATGGATTTGAGAAGGAGATGAGTGGAAAATAGCCATGAAGACCAAGGAGGGTCTTTATGAGTGGTTAGTCATGCCCTTTGGATTGACGAACGCTCCAAGCACCTTCATGCGGCTCATGAATGAGGTACTTAAGAAGTTCATGGGAAAATTTGTTCTTGTCTATTTGGATGATATTTTAATTTTCAGCAAGACTTTGGAAGATCATTTATTGCATATTTGTAGTGTCCCTGAAAGGCTAAGGGAAGAGAAACTGTTAATTAATATGAAGAAGTGTATCTTTGCAAAAAGGGAGTTAGTCTATTTGGGGTTTGTTATATCACCTAAAGGTCTCAAAATGGATCCAAAGAAGGTAAAAGCCATCTTGGAATGGCCTACTCCAAGGTTTGCTACTGAGGTAAGATCATTTCATGGTCTGGTTAGTTTTTACAGGAAGTTTATTAAGAATTTCAGTGGCATATGTGCACCCCTAACTGATACAATAAGAGGGGATAGAAAAGAGTTCAAATGGACTGCAACAACTGTGAGAAGTTTTGAATTTCTGAAGAAGAAGGTGACAAAATCGCCTGTGTTGGCACTTCCAAATTTTAGAAAGGTTTTCCAGGTGGATTGTGATGCTAGTGGCAGTGCTAGTGGGGCTGTATTAAGCCAAGAAGTAATGCAGGTTGAAGTAGTTGGGTTTGATGAACTCAAGAAATTGTACCCTGAGGATCCTAATTTTTCTAAAGTATGGAAAGCTTGTAAAGAACCTGTTGCTGTAGATAGAACCAAGTGGTTAGACTATTTGATTCAAGATGGCATGTTGTTCAAGGGTAGTCAATTATGCATTCCAAAGAGTTCCATGAGGGAAAATCTGATTAGGAAGAAACATAGTGGAGGGATGGCAAGACATTTTGGTCAAGATAAGACCATTGCCATTCTTAGAGAACATTATTTTTGGCCTCAAATTTCACAAGACGTGAAGAAGTTTGTACAAAGTTGCTAGGTTTGTCAAGTTGCCAAGGGGTTTAGTCACAATACTAGCCTATATCAGCCATTGCCTATTCCATCAAGGCCATGGGAGATAATAAGTATGGATTTTGTTCTTAGATTTCCAAGGACACAAAGGGGTAAAGACTCAGTATTCATGGTGGTTGATAGGTTCTCCAAAATGGTACATTTCATTCCATTCCACAAAACTCATGATGTTGTTCATATTGCAGACTTGTTTTTCAAAGAGGTGGTAAGACTACATGGACTTCCAACGAGTATAGTTTTTGACAGAGATACTAAATTTGTGGGGTATTTCTGGAGGACATTGTGGAAGAAGTTGAGAACATACCTAAAATTAAGGTCCATGCATCACCCGCAGACTGACGGCCAAATAGAAGTGGTAAATAGAAGTTTGGGAAATTTGCTGAGATGTTTAGTTGGGGATAAGCCCAAGGGATGGGATTTGATTCTACCACATGCAGAGTTTGCTTACAATAACTCTATAAATAGGAGTACTAGAAAATTACCATTTCAAATTGTATATGGGAATAGCCCAAGGACTGCACCAGAATTGAGGAAGATAGAACAAGGGGAGAGGACAAGTGCTAAAGTGAAAGAATTTGCTGAACATATCAAGCATCTACATGTGGAGGTTCAGACACACGTTACCAAGATGAATCAAGAGTATAAAGCTAGGGCTGACCAAAGGAGATGACATAAGGAATCCCAAGTAAGGGATCTAGTCA
Organism: Cupressus sempervirens; assembly: GCA_028749045.1. NCBI lineage: Eukaryota > Viridiplantae > Streptophyta > Pinopsida > Cupressales > Cupressaceae > Cupressus > Cupressus sempervirens. The sequence continues at coordinate 171,770,405 of CM053793.1, forward strand.
TGGTGCACTTATGAAAAGAAAGATTTCCAGCCGGTACTTATAACAAGCTGAAAATGAAGAAATTTGGCCCCTGCAAAATTTTGAAGAAACATGACTCAGGAAATGCATATGAAGTGGAGCTGCCAGATGGTATTCACATTTCTCTCATTTTCAACATTGCAAATTTAATAGAGTATCACGATGATGGTGCAGATGAGGAGCTAGTGTTAGAGCCATGTCCAATTCCTGCTTCTAAGAAGGAGGAGATAGAAGACATTCCAGATCATTGTGTGGGTAGGAATACTAGAAACAGGTAGTATGAAGAGTATTTGGTCAAATCGAAAGCACAACCGAATGAGGACTCAACTTGGATTTTAGCAACTGAGGTTTCCCATTTGGGATTTCCTCTACCATTCATAAAGTGATAGTTTCACTTTTCAATCTACCTTGGGTGTCTGATGTAGGAGCATCTAGAGGTATAAGGGAAATTTTGTGTCACCCAAAAAATGTACTTAGACTTAGTTTCTGTTTCATGTGTTTTCATTTTTGGACACCCATTCGGGTCAAATAAAGGTTCCAACTCTCACAGTTCCACTATCAATGTGCTAAAAAATCTTGAAAAAATAGGAGCATATAATTGGGCCATCATTTTGGTAAACTAGAAGGTGTGAATTGGCCAGATGAATTTAATTGTGATTTAGAACATTCCAAAAAAAGAATCAGGTCAAAAGGTCCCACGGTTTGAAAGTTATTGCAATTTTTTGGGTTTTGGAGACCTCCTAAGAATGATTCAAAGTCAAGTTAGGGGCATTAAATGACCTTGAAAAGGGCTAAAAATGGAGGATGAGTGAAGCTAGTCCATAGGGCTATAGAGCGATTCAAAAAATTTTCAGAAATGTGAACGGTTCGTCAATCAGAGCTACGGTTCAAAAGTTATGCCTCCCGAAAGTTCGATTACTGTTTCTGGATTCTTCTAGATTTGCGCCGACATATAATGCAGCTTCTAGAGCCTTCTATTTGGTCGGTGGATGCCTACTAGCACTTTCTAGAATGTATTCCTAGTCCTTAACCCTCCAGGGTCTATTTAAAGAGATTCTTGGCATTGTAAAAGGTAGTTCAGAGTGGAGTTTGAGAGGAGGTACTTAAAGGAGAAATTATCTCCACATTTATGCTATTGTAAGCCCTTAGAGCATGTTTGAAGTTTATTTTCTCTGTACTGAATGTACTGGATTATTTTTTAGTTAATACAATTTCCCTTTTCTTTTGTGTCCATTCTATTCTTGGGTTGTGTCCCATCAAGTGGTATCAGAGCTAGTTTTCCTAAGTGTGTAGACAGAGTGCTGATTGTGAGGCAGTTTGCACCAGGATTGTGTGGTTGTGAGTTTGAGTTTAAAAAAATGCCTCCATGAAGAGAGCGTGGCGGAAGGGCTAGAGCTATTAATCCTGAGGAGGTCAGAGCCCTCCAAAGGCAGGTACAAGCATTGTAGGAGGAGCTCCATAGAGGAGCAACTATGGCCGTAGGTGATGAAAGTGAGGATGACAATGAAGAAGAAGAAATGGGACCAGAAGGGGAATTTGATGAGGAAGTTCTGAATCATGCAGAGGAAAGGCTTTTTAGGGCCATTACTAAGTTTGGGAAAAGACCTACAATTGAAGTAGGTGTATTTTCAGGAAATCTGAAACCAGATGAGTTGATCGATTGGATAAATGAATTGGAAGAATACTTTGAGTATGAGGATATTAAGGACCCAGATAGGATTAAGTTTGCAAAGGCCAAACTGAAAGGCAATGCCAAAATCTGGTTGCAAGAGGTCCAATTGGAAAGAAATAGAAGAGGAAAGGAAAAGATCACAAGATGGGATGACATGGTGGACAAATTGAAGAAGCAGTTCATTCTTGTGGACTATGAGCTTGATTTGTTTAAGAGGATGCATGGGTTAAAGAAAGTAGGAAGATTAGTCCAAGAATATAGAGAGGAATTTTACCAACTCTTGATTAGAGCGGGGAATGCAGAGGCAAATAAGGAGAAGGTTGCTCGTTATATCAGTGGGTTGCGACCTAGCATCCAAGAGGAATTAAGTCTGGTAAGAATGACCAGTGTTGAAGAGGGATACTAGTTTTCCCTACGAGTTGAAGAGAAATTGAATAAAAGGATTGAAGGAAGACAAAGAGGGCACAGTCAAGGAGAAAGGGGATGCGGTATATCATCTAGAGCCCGCAATGAAACCCAAAAGAAAAATGAAGATGTGGGTACTAGCAGGAAGCAGAGGAATGATGGTTTCAACCACTCCCATGATCAAGACTTTGGAAATCAGAGAGGAAGAGGTAGAGGATGTGGACAAGGAAGAGGAGGCTTTCGTGTTACCTATTTCCATTGCAATGAAGAAGGTCATCGTGCCTTTGAATGACGTCAATGACAAGGAAGGACAAATAGGAGAGCTGAGGGCCAAGCTAGGGTTGCTCATGTGGATAAGGATGCACATGAATCAGATTCAGAGGATGCAGAAAGAGGAGAGACCTTGGTAAATGAAAGAGTCCTACTAAGTGGTGAGATTGAACTAGGACAATAGAGGTTTTTTTTTCGTACTAGATGCAAGTGTGAGGATAAATGTTGTGACGTGATCATTGATGGTGGTAGCACTGATAACTTGGTATCAGAAGAGATGGCCTCTAAGCTGAAGTTCAAGAGGGAGAAAAATCCCCAGCCCTATCAGATTGCTTGGGTAAAAGATGATCATAAGGTCCTGGTAAGTGAACAATGTTTATTGAAATTGAAAATTGGGAGTTACCATGATGAAGTTTGCTATGATGTTATCCCAATGGATGTTTGCCATCTATTGTTGGGTAGACCATGGCAGTTTGATAAAAATGCAGTACATGATGGGCATGCAAACACATACTCTCTGACAAAGGATGGAGTTCACCACAAATTGAAGCCCATGAAAAAGGAAGGTGAAAAGGTATGTAGCAGTGCTAGGATTTTTGTTATTGATAGAAGGATGTTTTTAGATGGCATGAAACATCAGCATATGTGCTATGCTTTGATTCCTAGGAAAGATAAACAAGGTAGTAGTGAAATACAACTTGAAGTTTCAGATTTACTAGGGGAATTTGGAGATATTATGTCTGATAATGTTCCAAATGGATTGCCACTAGTAAGGAAAATTAGTCATCAGATAGATCTAATTCCAGGAGCTAGTTTTCCTAACAAGGCTACTCACAGGATGACTCCTAGTGAAATAGAGGAGCTAAATAGATAGGTTTAGGAGCTATTGAGGAAGGGCTTGATTCGAGAGAGCCTGAGTCCATGTGTAGTACCTGCAGTACTCTCACCAAAGAAGCATAGAGAGTGGAAGATGTGTACAGATTCTCGAGCTATAAATAGGATAACCATCAAGTACTGGCATCCTTTTCCAAGCATGGATGATCTTATGGACTACTTGAGTGGAGCTCAATACTTCACAAAGATAGATCTGAAGAGTGGTTATCACCAGATATGGATTTGAGAAGGAGATGATTGGAAGACAGCCTTCAAGACGAAGGAGGGTCTTTATGAGTGGTTAGTCATGCCCTTTGGATTGATGAACGCCCCAAGTACCTTCATGCGACTCACGAATGAGGTACCTAAGAAGTTCTTGGAAAAATTTATTATTATCTATTTGGATGATATTTTAATTTTCAGCAAGACTTTGGAAGAACATTTACTGCATATTCGTAGTGTCCTTGAAAGGTTAAGGGAAGAGAAACTGTTAATTAATTTGAAGAAGTGTATCTTTGAAAAAAGGGAGTTAGTCTATTTGGGGTTTCTTATATCACCTAAAGGTCTCAAAATGGATCTAGAGAAGGTAAAAGCCATCTTGGAATGGCCTACTCCAAGGTCTGCTACTGAGGTAAGATCATTTCATGGTCTAATTAGTTTTTACAGGAAGTTTATTAAGAATTCCAGTGGCATATGTGCACCCCTAACTGATACAATAAGAGGGGATAGAAAAGAGTTCAAATGGACTGCAGAAGCTGCGAGAAGTTTTGAATTGCTGAAGAAGAAGGTGAAGAAATAGCCTGTGTTGGCACTTCCAGATTTTAGAAAGGTTTTCCAGGTGGATTTTGATGGCAGTGGTAGTGCTATTGGGGCTGTATTAAGCCAAGAAGTAATGCAGGTTGAAGTAGTTGGGTTTGATGAACTCAAGAAATTGTACCCCAAGGATCCTGATTTTGCTGAAGCATGGAAAGCTTGTAAAGAACCTGTTGCTGTAGATAGAACCAAGTGGTTAGACTATTTGATTCAGGATGGCATGTTGTTCAAGGGTAGTCAATTGTGCATTCCAAAGAGTTCCATGAGGGAAAATCTGATTAAGGAGAAACACAGTGGAGGGACGGCAGGACATTTTGGTCGAGATAAGACCATTGCCATTCTTAGAGAACATTATTTTTGGCCTCAAATTTCACAAGAGGTGAAGAAGTTTGTACAAATTTGCTAGGTTTGTCAAGTTGCCAAGGGATTTAATCACAATACTGGCCTATATCAGCCATTGCCTGTTCCATCAAGGCCATGGGAGGACATAAGTATGGATTTTGTTCTTGGATTACCAAGGACACAAAGGGGTAATGACTTAGTATTCGTGGTGGTTGATAGGTTCTCCAAAATGGGACATTTCATTCCATGCCACAAAACTCATGATGTTGTCTATATTGTAGACTTGTTTTTCAAAGAGGTGGTAAGACTACATGGACTTCCAAGGAGTATAGTTTATGAAAAAGATACTAAATTTGTGGGGTATTTCTAGAGGACATTGTGGAAGAAGTTGAGAATAGACCTAAAATTCAATTCCATACAATACCCGCACATTGACGGCCAAATAGAAGTGGTAAATAGAAGTCTGGGCAATTTGCTGAGATGTTTAGTTGGGGATAAGCCCAAGGGATGGGATTTTATTCTACCACAAGCAGATTTTGCTTACAATAACTCTATAAATAGGAGTACTGGAAAATCACCATTCCAAATTGTATATGGGAATAGCCCAAGGACTGCACCAGAATTGAGGAAGATAGAGCAAGGTGAGCGGACAAGTGCTGAAGTGAAAGAATTTGCTGAACATATCAAGCATCTACATGAGGAGGTTTAGGCAGACATTACCAAGATGAATCAAGAGTATAAAGCTAGGGCTGACCAAAGGAGAAGACATAAGGAATTCCAAGTAGGGGATCTAGTCATGGTGCACTTACGAAAAGAAAGATTTCTAGCCGATACTTATAACAAGCTCAAAAAGAAGAAATTTGGCCCGTGCAAAATTTTGAAGAAACATGACTCAGGAAATGCATATGAAGTGGAACTGCCAGATGGTATTCACATTTCTCCCATTTTCAACATTGCAGATTTAACAGAGTATCATGATGATGGTGCAGATGAGGAGCTAGTGTTAGAGCCATGTCTAATTCCTACTTCTAAGAAGGAGGAGATAGAAGACATTCTAGATCATCATGTGGGTAGGAGTACCAAAAATAGGTAGTATGAAGAGTATTTGGTGAAATGGAAAGGATGATCGATCAAGGACTCAACTTGGATTTCAATAGCTGAGGTTTCCCATTTGGGATTTCCTCTACCATTCATAAAGTGATAGGGTCACTTTTCAATCTACCCTGGGTGTCTGATGCAAGAGCATCTAGAGGTATAGGGGCAATCTTGTGTTACCCAAAAAAATGTACTTATACTTAGTTTCTGTTTCATTTGTTTTCATTTTTGGACACTCATTTGGGTTAAATAAAGGTTCCAACTCTCACAGTTCCACTATCAGTGTGCTAGAAAATCTTGAAAAAATATGAGCATGTAATTGGGCCATCATTTTGGTAAACTAGAAGGTGTGAATTGGCTAGATGAATGTAATTTTTATTTAGAACATTCCAAAAAATGAATTAGGTCAAAAGGCCCCACGATTTGAAAGTTATTAAAGTTTTTCGGGTTTTGGAGACCTCCTAAGAATGCTTCAAAGTCAAGTTAGGGTCATTAACTGACCTCAAAAAGGGAAAAAAATATGTGGGATGAGTGAAGCTGTTCCATAGGGCTATAGAGTGCTTTGAGAGCTTTTCGGAAATGTAAACGAGTCGTCAATCAGAGCTACGGTTCAAAAGTTATGCCTCCCGAAAGTTTGGTTACCATTTTTGGATTCTTCTAGATTTGTGCCAAATTCTAATGTAGCTTCTAGAGCCTTATATTTGGTTGGTGGATGCCTACTAGCACTTTCTAGAATTTATTCCTAGTCCTTAACCCTCTAGGGTCTATTTAAGGAGATTCTTGGCATTGTAAAAGGCAGTTCGGAGTGGAGTTTGAGAGGAGGTATTGAAAGGAGAAATTATCTCCACATTTATGCTATTGTAAGCCCTTAGGGCATGTTTTGAAGTTTATTTTCTCTATACTCAATGTACTAGCTTCTTTTTCAATTAATACAATTTCCCTTTTCTATTGTGTCCATTCTGTTCTTGGGTTGTGTCCCATCAAGTGGTATCAAAGATGGTTTTCCTGAGTGTGTAGATAGAGCGCCGACTGTGAGGCAGTTTGCACTAGGACTGTGTGGTTGTGGGTTTGAGTTAAGAAAATGCCTCCACAAAGAGAGCATGAAAGAAGGGCTAGAGCTATTAATCTTAAGGAGGTTAGAGCCCTCCAAAGGCAGGTACAAGCATTGCAGGAGGAGCTCCGTAGAGGAGCAACTGTGGCCACAGGTGATGAAAGTGAGGATGAAAATGAAGAAGAAGAAATGGGACCAGAAGGGGAATTTGATGGGGAAGTTTTGAATCATGTGGAGGAAAGGCTTTTTAGGGCCATTACTAAGTTTGGGAAAAGACCTACAATTGAAGTAGGTGTATTTTGAAGAAATCTGAAACTAGATGAGTTGATCGATTGGATCAATGAACTGGAAGAATACTTTGAGTATGAGGATATCAGGGACCCAGATAGGGCTATGTTTTCAAAGGCCAAACTGAAAGGTCATGCCAAAATCTGGTGGCAAGAGGTCCAATTGGAAAGAAATAGAAGAGGAAAGGAAAAGATCACAAGATGGGATCACATGGTGGACAAATTGAAGAAGCAGTTCATTCTTGTGGACTATGAGCTTGATTTGTTTAAGAGGATGCATGGGTTAAAGCAAGAAGGAAGATCAGTCCAAGTATATACAAAGGAATTTTACTGACTCTTGATTAGAGTAGGGCATGCAAAGGCAAATAAGGAGAAGGTTTCTTGTTATATCAGTGGTTTGCAACCTAGCATCCAATAGGAATTAAGTTTGGTAAGAATGACCAGCATTGAAGAGGCATACTAGTTTTCCCTACGAGTTGAAGAGAAGCTGAATAAAAGGTTTGAAGGAAGACAAAGAGGGCGCGATCAAGGAGGAAGGGGAAGCGGTAGATCATCTGGAGGCCGCAATGAAACCCAAAAGAAAAATGAAGATGTGGGTACTAGCAAGAACAAGAGGAATGAGGGTTTCAACTGCTCCCATGATCAAGACTTTGGAAATCAGAGAGGAAGAGGTACAGGATGTGGACAAGGAAGAGGAGGGTTTTGTGGTACCTATTTCCATTGCAATCAAGAAGGTCATCCTACCTTTGAATGCCCTCAACGATAAGGAAGGACAAATATGAGAGCTATGGGCCAAGCTAGGGTTTCTCATGTGGATGAGGATGCATAATCATCACATTCAGAGGATGCAAAAAGCAAAGAGACCTTGGTAAATGAAAGAGTCCTACTAAGTGGTGAGATTGAACTAGGATAACAGAGGAGTTTGTTTCGTACCAAATGCAAGTGTGAGGATAAATTTTGTGACATGATTATTGATGGTGGTAGCACTAATAACTTGGTATCAAAAGAGATGGTCTCTAAGCTGAATCTTAAGAGGGAGAAACATCCCCAACCCTATCAGATTGCTTGGGTAAAAGATGATCATAAGGTCCTAGTAAGTGAACAATGTTTAGTGAAATTCAAAATTGGGAGCTACCATGATGAAGTTCTCTGTGATGTTATCCCGATGGATGTTTGCCATGTATTGTTGGGTAGACCATGGCAGTTTGATAGACATGCAGTACATGATGGGCATGCAAACACATGCTCTCTAACAAAGGATGGAGTTCACCACAAATTGAAGCCCGCGAAAAAGGAAGGTGAAAAGGTATGTAGCAGTGCTAGGATTTGTCTTGTTGATAGAAGGATGTTTTTAGATGGCATGAAACATCAGCATATGTGCTATGCTTTGATTCCTAGGAAAGATAAACAAGGTAGTAGTGAAATACCACTTGAAGTTTCAGATTTACTAGGGGAATTTGGAGATATTATCTCTGATAATGTTCCAGATGGATTGTCACCAGTAAGGCAAATCGGTCATTAGATAGATCTAATTCCAAGAGCTAGTTTTCCTAACAAGGTTGCTCACAGGATGAATCCTACTCAAATAGAGGAGCTAAATATACAGGTTTAGGAGCTATTGAGGAAGGACTTGATTTGAGAGAGCCTAAGTCCATGTGTAGTACTTACAGTACATGCACCAAAGAAGGATAAAGAGTGGAAGATGTGTACAGATTCTCAAGCTATAAATAGGATAACCATCAAGGACCAGTTTTCTTTTCCAAGGATGGATGATCTTATGGACTACTTGAGTGGAGCTCAGTACTTCACAAAGATACATCTGAAGAGTGGTTATCACCAGATATGGATTCGAGAAGGAGATGAGTTGAAAACATCCTGCAAGACAAAGGAGGGTCTTTATGAGTGGTTAGTCATGCCCTTTGGATTGATGAATGCCCCAAGCACCTTCATCTAGCTCATGAATGAGGTACTTAAGAAGTTCTTGGGAAAATTTGTTATCGTCTATTTGGATGATATTTTAATTTTTAGCAAGAATTTGGAAGAACATTTATTGCATATTCATAGTGTCCTTGAAAGGCTAAGGAAAGAAAAATTGTTAATTAATATGAAGAAGTGTATCTTTGCAAAAAGGGAGTTAGTCTATTTGGGGTTTGTTATATCACCTAAAGGTCTCAAAATGGATCCAGACAAGGTGAAATCCATCTTGGAATGTCCTACTCCAAGGTTTTCTACTGAGGTAAGATCATTTCATGGTCTGGTTAGTTTTTACAGGAAGTTTATTAAGAATTTCAGTGGCATATGAGCACCCCTAACTAATACAATAAGAGGGGATAGAAAAGAGTTCAAATGGACTGCAATAGCTGTGAGAAGTTTTGAATTGCTGAAGAAGAATGTAATAGAATAGCTTGTGCTGGCACTTCCAAATTTTAGAAAGGTTTTCCAGGTGGATTGTGATGCCAGTGGCAACGCTATTGGGGCTGCATTAAGCCAAGAAGTAATGCAGGTTGAAGTAGATGGGTTTGATGAACTCAAAAAATTGTACCCCAAGGATCCTAATTTTGTTGAAGCATGGAAAGCTTGTAAAGAACTTGTTGCTGTAGATAGAACCAAATCATTAGACTGTTTAATTCAGGATGGCATGTTGTTCAAGGGTAGTCAATTTTGCATTCCAGAGAGTTCCATGAGGGAAAATCTGATTAAGGAGAAACACAGTTGAGGGATGGTAGGACATTTTGGTCGAGATGAGACCATTACCATTCTTAAAGAACATTATTTTTGGCCTCAAATTTCACAAGATATGAAGAATTTTGTATAGAGTTGCCAGGTTTGTCAAGTTGCCAACGGGTTTAGTCACAATACTGACCTATATCAGCCATTGCCTTGTCCATCAAGGCCATGGGAGGACATAAGTATGGATTTTGTTCTTGGATTGCCAAGGAAACAAAGGGGTAATGACTTAGTATTCGTGGTGGTTAATAGGTTCTCCAAAATGGCACATTTCATTCCATGCCACAAAACTCATGATGCTATCCATATTGGAGACTTATTTTTCAAAGAGGTGGTAAGACTACATGGACTTCCAAGGAGTATAGTTTCTGATAGAGATACCAAATTTGTGTGGCATTTATGGAGGACATTGTGGAAGAAGTTGAGAATAGACCTAAAATTTAGTTCCATGCATCACGTGCAGACTGACAGCCAAATAGAAGTCGTAAATAAAAGTCTGGGCAATTTGCTGAGATGTTTAGTTGAGGATAAGCCCAAGGGATGGGATTTTATTCTACCACAAGCAGAGTTTTCTTACAATAACTCTATAAATAGGAGTACTAGAAAATCACCATTCCAAATTGTATATGGAAATAGGCCAAGGACTGCACCAGAATTAAGGAAGATAGAGCAAGGTGAGAGGACAAGTGCTGAAGCGAAAGAATTTGCTAAACATATCAAGCGTCTACATGTGGAGGTTTAGGCACACATTACCAAGATGAATCAAGAGTATAAAGCTAGGGCTGACCAAAGAAGAAGACATCAAGAATTCCAAGTAGGGGATCTAGTCATGGTGCACTTACGAAAAGAAATATTTCCAGCCGGTACTTATAACAAGCTGAAAATGAAGAAATTTGGCCCCTGCAAAATTTTTAAGAAACATGACTCAGGAAATGCATATGAAGTGGAGCTACCAGATGGTATTCACATTTCTCCTATTTTCAACATTGCATATTTAATAGAGTATCATGATGATGGTGCAGATGAGGAGCTGGTGTTAGAGCCATGTCTAATTCCTGCTTCTAAGAAGGAGGAGATAGAAGACATTCTAGATCATCGTGTGGGTAGGAGTACCAGAAATAGGCAATTTGAAGAGTATTTGGTCAAATGGAAAGGACAACCGATCGAGGACTCAACTTGGATTTCAGCAGTTGAGGTTTCTCATTTTAGGATTTCCTCTACCATTCATAAAGTGACAGGGTGACTTTTCAATCTACCCTTGGTGTCTAATGCGGGAGCATCCAAAGGTATAAGGGCAATCCTGTGTCACCCAAAAAAATGTACTTAGACTTAGTTTGTGTTTCATGTGTGTTCATTTTTGTACACCCATTTGGGTCAAATAAAGGTTCGAACTCTCATAGTTCCACTATCAGTGTGCTAGAAAATCCCAAAAAAATAGGAGCATGTAATTGGGCCATCATTTTGGTAAACTAGAAAGTGTGAATTGGCTAGATGAATGTAATTGTGATTTAGAACATTCCAAAAAAAGAATCAGGTCAAAAGGCCCCACGGTTTGAAAGTTATTGCATTTTTTTGGTTTTTGGAGACCTCCTAAGAATGCGTCAAAGTCAGGTTGGGGACATTAAATGACCTCAAAAAGGGCCAAAAAATGGGGGTTGAGAAAATCTAGTCCACAGGGCTATAGAGCGCTTCAAGAGCTTTTCAGAAATGTAAACAGTTTGTCAATCGGAGCTATGGTTCAAAAGTTATGCCTCCCGAAAGTTCGGTTACCGTTTCTGGATTCTTCTAGATTTGCGCCGACTTCTAACCCAGCTTCTGGAGCCTTCTATTTGGTCGGTGGATGCCTACTAGCACTTTCTAGAATGTATTCCTAGTCCTTAACCCTCCAGGGTCTATTTAAGGAGATTCCTGGCATTGTAAAAGGCAGTTCAGAGTGGAGTTTGAGAGGAGGTACTGAAAGGAGAAATTATCTCCACATTTATGCTATTGTAAGCCCTTATGACATGTTTTGAAGTTTATTTTCTCTGTACTGAATGTGCTAGCTTATTTTTTAGTTAATACAATTTCCCTTTTCTGTTGTGTCCATTCTATTCTTGGGTTGTGTCCCATTAGTATCTAGAGAAAATAGAAGTAAAGAACACAAGGACCAAGGTTAAAGAATATTGTGCAAAACATGAGAATAAGATAGAAAAAAGATCAGTTCATTTTGATGTAGAGTGAGCATTGAAAAATGAAGAAATGGTGAAGAGCATGGTCAAAGGTGGCAAAGACCAAAGTTGATCATCGATTGATGGTGCAAATCACATCTGCATGTGCATGTCCAAAGTTTGAAAAAATTGCATGATCATGACTTTTTTCTAGCTTGAAGAATTCTAAGTTACAATGGTGCAAAAGAGCATGAAATGATAGTCAAAGTTTGAATGATTGCATCATCACAAGTAGTAAAATAAGCTCTAAAGTCCAAGTTCCAAGGATATGAAACAATCATAATAATTGGTTAGTGCAACTTCATTGATGTCAAGATTAAATGTCAAAATTAAGTTGCAAAGAGGTGATAAGTTGTCAATCATAAGGTCACATGAAGTATCAAACTTAAGGCAATTTAAGTTGTGAAGAAGTGATTAAGGACCACGAAGTTAAAATTTGAATCATTGCATGTTTGCTACTTGAAATGGGCATAAAGGTTTTTAAGTTGCAATGGATCAAGAGCTAACCATGGAAGCTAAAGTTTAGGCTATCACATCATCACTAGTAGTTAAGAGTAATTTGAAGTTAGGGTTATGAATGACAGAATACATGTGTTCACAACTTCACAAGGTTAAATTTTGAGTTTTAAAGTTGTGGAAAGTAGTTATAACATATAGATTTAAAGGCTAGTGCAACATCACAAGTAAGAAAATGTTAATTCCCAGACTGTGACGAAGATGCAAGGTGGCCAGTTTAATGGTCATCACTAGATCATAGCTTGTTTTTGGCTTGAGGAGTGCTAAGTTGTCATGGTGTGAAGAGCATAAAATGACAGTCAAAGTTTGAAAGATTGCAATATCGCATGAAATCACCTCAAATCTCATTTTTAAGTTTTGAAGTATCAAAAATATATTAGTCATAGCATTGTACATGTAAGCCACGAATAAATATTTTAAGTTGTGAAAGTGAGAAAATATATAAGAATAGTTAAAGACTATTGCATCATTGCAATGTTTCAAGGGTAGTTCAATTATTTGGTAACAAAACCACTAAAAAATATAGCAGCCATCCAAGATAGTGATTGCAACATTACATCTTGTGTGCCACATGATGAAATTTAATTTGCAAAGCTTTGAAAGATGACATGGTAAGTGTGAAGTTTTCGCAACATTGCTGGATTTAAAGGTGAGTTGAAATTTGTAGTTGTGAGATAGTAATAAAGATCCAAAGCACCAAAAGTCAATGGATCACAACATCACGTGGTTAAGCCATGAGAAAAGACTTTGACTCATGAAACTACAAATAGTATTTGACAGTTAAAAATAGGAGGTCATCACAACATGGCAAGAGATAAAGGTGCCAAGTGATTAATAGTTGCAAAATAGTGACATGGTTAAATTCAAAAGGTTTCACCACTTTGCAAGGGGTTCATTCATAGTTAATTTTAATGTTACAAAGGCACAATCATACTTAATGTGAAGTCATTACTACTTCACCTCAGTTAGTAAAAGGGAATAGTGAGCTAATGTGAGGTACTAATGAATTGACGCATATCCCTACAAGCCCCTCTTTGGTTTCCAAGCAATGTCAAATGATGCATTTTTTGAGCCGTTAGATCTTAAAAGATTGATGCCTCTTGCTTTCTCACTTAATAAAGTTGCACAAGAAATAACCAAAGAGGGAATGCAAGCATTCAACATGTGGAGATGGTGGGACTAGACTCAGTTGGAGGACACAAAAAGGAATGCATCAAAATAAGTTGTCCAATTGGCATGCTTAGGTTGGTTGGAGTTTTTGACTATTATAAAAGATCTTCACTTTATCGTAGCCATTGATCAAAAGTAGATGAATTCCTATCACTTTATCACTTTTTAAAGATGCACGAAGAATAACCAAAGCAAGAATGAGAGCATTGGACATGTGTCTTAGTGGGCCCATAATCAACGGTCTCATAGGATAAAGTAGGGAAAGACATCGTGGTAAAGGGTTTAAGCCAAAAAAAAATTTATAAAGCACCACATGTCAAGAGAAGGTGAAGGTGTTTTCTTTGTCAACACACAAAGACATAATCATGACCATAACGCTAATCTTTAATTCACTTTTTAAAGGCCCATGTAGTTGAAAATGACATGTTTTATGAAATTTTGAAATAATAATATACATTATTAATTTGAAAATTTTAATATTATATAATATACATTATTTATAATATAAAATGTATAATTTTATATATTTTAAAATATACAATAATATATTTTACCACCTTCCCCCAACCATATCAATAGTATTTCTCATGTAGTTATGACTTTGCATAGAAGGCCATTGGGGAGTTATGATAACATCTCTTTGGTGGAATACTATCAAAAAATTTCACATGCCCTTCTCAAACATTCTCTACTTTTACTTGTGTGTCCTCCAAGACTCTTAATAGGGCCCATTCTCTCTAAACTAACCCCAATGGTGAACCATTCCCTGAATAACCTAGAACACTCATTTCTATTTCTTGGAATTATAAAACCACAAAAGAAGAAATGAACAAAAAAACGTAGGGCCCATTTGGTAGCGAGAATTAAAATGGAATAGACATATAAAAATTCATAAAAGTTTGAATTCTTCATTTGGGTGCACCAAATCAGAATTGAGAATAGGAATACATATTCTAGTTTTGGCCCAAAAATGAGCATTTGCAATTCCACCTAAAAAGGTGGAATTGGAATACATATTCCTATTCAAATTTTACTTTTTCATATTTGATGAAGGTTTTGAAGTCCACTGAGTCGATGAAATCATACATGGAGACATTCCTTTGTGCATTTCACATCCAACTAATGACAAATCTTTGTTACAAGACCACCATACATTGCTACAATAAAAAGACAATAACAGAGGGTTCATTGACACAACACTGTGTTGATCTTTTTTAATTTCTTGTATTTGTATCCCAAGTTCCAAATGAACTTCATCAATTATAAGCTTTCACACCAGGATCAAGGAAAAGGAAGCCCCACAATGTTGAAGAATAGATTGATGTTGTTCATTAGAGCACTGCATGTGATTCCAATGATTTAGACTTGAATGAGAAGGAATCTGACAGATTCAAAAAAAAAAAGAGAGATGATAAATATGACACATATACATATCTTATTTCCCCATAGTATTTAACCTTTTATATTGTATACATTGATTTCTTTAGAAACTTCCACAAAAATCATCGAATACCCAATAATCAAATTAATACAAAGTCCTTTTGGAAAGAGCGACAAACATTGTTTCTATGGTCAAGTCTTATATAGCAGTATACATTGTTGAATATTGAGTAAACATTTGAAATATTACCAGTAGAATCTTCCCTTTTCATATGTACATAAAATATAATATATCATTAGTTTCTAGCAAGAAGCTCAGATTGGGAAAAAATTGTGGGTGTTTTATGACCAAGAAGCCTATGCAGAGAGACTCATTAGTAATTACAAATTTGGTTCAAGAACAATCAATTAATATTTTTCCTAAAAATAATAATTTAAATTTTAACTGTAATTCTAGTTTTATCTTTATAGAACTAAATAGAAAATAGGAATGCATATTCCTCTTTTCTATTCTAGAATAATAAACCTAGTATAACAAATCCCTATTCCTCTATTCCTCTTTCATAGCCGAACAGGCCCTTAGTACCTTGTACCAAAATATTTTTTGACTCATATCCCATGTGAGTCTCAGTTGAATCCATTTTCTCTTTTTCTAGAAATAAAAAGAATGTTACAATTCATAATTTAAAGAACATCAGTGACAAATATTTTAAATATTGCAACCACTATCCTTTCATTTTTTTCATGTATTGGTTAGCACTAATGATATGTAGTGTAAGCATTACTAGAGTTTTTCTTTTCACCTATTTTACCCTATGAAAAATCTTGGGGGAAAGTTACTAATACTAATTCCTATTTTAGTCTTCACATAGTTAGGCCTTTGAACCTCATAGCCATTTATGGTAGGAAGTACATTTTATTTTTCTCTTATTTTATATCCCTATCAAAAAAATTTATGGGGGACATCATTCATATTTGGGGGGAATAAATTCTTTATTGTGTCCTACTGATCACCAAAATGAACCAAAAACCACTTTTGTTTTCCTCTTAATCAGAACTCATGCTACTAGTAATAGTTTTTTTCCTTGCTAACCTCTACATGCCTTGTTCTCTATGACACCAATTTCCATGTTTTGGCCACTTTTTAATACATTGGGATGCCATATGAAAATTACTCTCCATTGGTTGGGAGAAAAATGGAGTGGATTTTATATTCTAGGGGTTTTGTTGATCCCATGGACTCCCACTGGAGCTTATACAAATTCAATTACTTACCATCTATGTTAATAGTTAGAGATTTACTTTTGCACATGTCAAACTTGCTTCTTCTAGCACTTGGAAATTTATGAACTTTCACCTTGTAGGTTAAAGTATTGGGAGTTGTCTAATGTATTAAAAAAAATGAAACTAATAATGGAGTTTTAAAATTTGGACTCAACTTATTATATTAAATTATTTTGACTCTCATATATACGAACTTCACATTTTTTTCCTATTTAGTTCCAATGTTCATAAATTACATCTCCTCCAAGCATTGTATTTCAAACAAAAGTGATATAGTCCTAAATTCCCTCTCTCCAAGCCTCATTTAGTACTAGAACATGGCTATGAAACCCTTGGTTTGATATGTCTTGAATATAGAATTTATATGGACCATAAAAGGTTTGAGGTCAATGACGATAATCTTGTGTTGACCTTTCTAGCTTCTTGAGTCCTTCCCTATCATGGTCACGATTAGTTTAAAGAAAATTTCCTTCTCATTATTTCCTATCAATTTCAAACATTGGGTGGCTTTCGAAAATAATTTTGGTTTTTTTTTTCTTTAAATTCTCTGTAGTTATTATCGATGACCTGAATCAATTTACTAGTGTAAGGTCATGTTGTCAAGATATGATTGTGTGGCATCTTATTTTTGTAATAATGATGCAAATAATTCACTCATTTTAGTGGATGAATGAACAACAATTCAACTTGATAATTATGAGTTAGTATAAGCAAATTTCTTGAATTCACTATTGTGGAAAAAGGGTTCTTGGTGCATTTATTATGTTTAAAGTAGCATGATTAAAATTGCCAACATTTGAAGTAGGAATAGTGTTACACCAAATCATTACTCTCCTCCTAGTTTTTGTTAGATTGTCTTGTTGTTGGGATGGGTATCTTTCATGTTAGGAAATATTTTGGGGAAGCTTAACAACTTTTTGGTGGGGTGGTAAGGCACTCCTATAATATTTTTACCCCTTTGTGTTCTTGGACAAGATTTGGAGCCTTTTTCATCTTGGTCGACTGGTTCGATACATATTGGTATCCTACTAACTAGTTTATGGTCTTGTTCAGAATTTTTTATTTTATCTCCTATATTTATTTTAAATTTTTTTGGAATACAAAGACCACTAGGAGGGGGGGGGGGGGGGTGGGGGTGAATAAATGATTTAAAATACTTTTCAAAACTTGAAACAATCACAAGTTATAAAATTTAACACATCAGAAAGATAGATAATGCATAACAAAGTGAGACAATATTTTAATGTGGAAAACCCCTTAGGGAAAAAAATCACTTTGAATCTAAAACTTTGTACATGGTATAATTGCATATTCATGAAACTTTAATGTAGAATGCAAATAGAATGATAACGAACTAGACTAAACCCAAGAAATAGTTATCAAAATGTAAATTCTATGAGTGTCTCATGTTTCCCTAACTACAACCTCTAAGAAATCCCTCAGACCAACATCTCAGTGATAGTTCTAGAAAAGGAATATGCTTAGAATACATATCTACAAGAATGCATACGAGATCTATGACTATAATGCAGATTATATGAAGATAATAACTCTTTGAATGCTATGACCATGGACATACAATGAGCTAAACATGTAATAAATGATGCTAAATAACATAAAAAATAATGCTGAAATGCTATGAATTTGCTAGAATGATAATGCTAAAATTATAACTCAGAGTGTGCCTATAGTGTAGATGCCTAAAACTTGGGTCCTTTGGCTCTTGGATTTCCCTCCTATTTATAGGATTTTGGAAGGGGTTGGGGTAAGAATCATGTTTTCCACCTTGTCCTGGTGGATGAAAGTGACTAAAACTATATCATAAGAGACCAAGAGGAAGAGTCCAACAGACTTGGTTTTAAGGATAAATGAGGATATTTCTAATTCTTTTAAATAAAAAAGGGAGATTTTCATTTTTGTGAGGATAAATGACTTTATTGATTTAATAAATGTCTTATTTATTTTCAACACTTTGTCTTTTCCTTCCTCCCTTTTTGAATTTCATTTTATGAATTTGAATTTTTTTTCTCCTCTTTTAAAATTGATTTAGGTCTTGTTAATTTGATAGACAATTAATTACCTGATGTGGTTTTGATTTGAAAGTCTACTATGTTCTTCTAATTTATTCCTTAATTTGCATTGATTGATCAGAATTGTGTAATTCAGGTCTTTTCCAATTTATGGGTGTCTACAAATGCTCCTCTTTGAGCTAATATGCGAACCATATTAGTTTAAAGACTATCTTGCTTTTCTGATTTTAGGTCAAATTTTGATGATTGAATGATATCTTGATGTTTTGTAGTTGTCATGGTGTCTAGTTGTTGATGGTTTGATGTTTGATTTTTGATGATTTTATGTCTTGATTGTCATTGATATTTTTGACTGATGTTGCAATGTTTTTACTTGGATACCCTAGTTTTGGTTAATTTGATGTTTGAAATTTTGGCTAGGGTAGAACATTTTTTATTTTTTCAAAAAATTTTGATACCCTATTTTGATATGGATATACTACCCCCTTAGAAATGAATTTGGAAAAAAAGGAAAGTTTAAAAATTAAGAAGGTTCCAATCTTATTTTTGAAATGTTCGATAAATGGCAGATAAAGATGGTCAAGTTGATTTAGTGCAATACCAAATTTGCAAAAGTGAGCAAAAGATTCCAATGTTGGATAAATAGGGTGAAAAGTGATATAAATGCCCCTAAGGAAGGTTAAATAGGTCAAAAGGCCTTTTACCCTTGTCATTTTCACTCTCATTTGACATTTGGCATTTTCGAGTTATGAGCTAGTGAGGATGGTGGTCCCTTTATGAGAGCATAGATTTGAGAGGGGTCATAGCTATGAGCATCCAGTACACTATGGTTCCCCAGTAAGTCATGAAGATCCTCCATTTTAATATTTCTACATTTTTATTTGGATATTGGTGAATTTTGTGCAAATTTTGGTGGGAAATTGGCTTTTGAGATGTTTTAGCACATTTATGTTTCCTTTGAGTGCTTTTGATTTCTTTTAGCACATGTGAGTAATCCTTTACTGCATATGTAGGGAAAAACAATGCATACAAAAGCCTAAGTTTTTGGAAAATTAGTGCATATAGTGAAAATGCAGCACATATATTTGTTTTAGTAGTGCCTTTGCACACTTTAGCGCATATGATTATTTTTATAGCGCATGTGTATAGTGTTTTAACCCTTTTGTTGTTAATAATGCTTTTACAATGCTAAATAGTGCATACAATCATTTTAATAACACTTAGCCATGTTATAATAGGATGTTCAGGGTATAAAATAGTGCTTTTAAATGTTATAATAGTGCATAGGTCTATTTTAGCACATTTGAATGATCTTATAGCATGTGTGACATAGGAAATAGCACAAATGAACTTTGAAGGGTGAAAATAGATTATAAAGTTTGAATTTAGTGGAAGATAATGCAAGAGGCTAGATTCTAGGTTTGTCTATTAGGGATCTATTATAATGAGTAAACAATAGTAGTCAGGCAGTCATGAAGTGATGTTCTAGGATCAATCTGATGACAGGTAGGTAAAGAATGATGCCCCACCTCAGGATATAGTGTCAAGAAAATAAATAGGTTTGACTCAGGATAGAGAAGGACAAGTAATAGGTCCATAATAGAACCAGTAGTTGAGTAGCTAGATATAGATAGTATATTGATGTATGATGATCACTTGTGATGAAGGCTAATGTTGTTATTTGTTTGTTTGATGATAAATAGGTAAGTGGGTGAAAGCTCAATGTACGAGGGCTATATTGAAGGCTCCTAGAGGTAGTAGGTAGATTATTGGTGGAGGAGTAGTAGGTGATTGAAAGATGCAGGTTTACTTATTTGCTACAAATGCCCCAGTTCTGAGTGAATAGGGGGCTATTAATAGCTGTGGCTAAGTGGTGGCATTTAGACCACAACACCTTTCATTTATTGATGGGGGAGATGATGACTAACTCCCAAGGATGTATATCAAAAATTTTAGATCCTGATAGTAGGGGATTTGGTGTACTATGATCAGACCATCGATGGCTCTAATTTTCAAATTTTTTGGGGGATAAAATATTAGGGATGATAGTGTATCATAGTTTTAGATGTTGTAGTATGAGGCATTGCCAGTAGTTTTGGCTAGATTGATAGGATGATTTTTGTTGCTAGACCACTAAGGGTGAGGGCATCTAGTTGGATGGGGTTGATTGATATAGGATATGATTGATTAGCCATGGAGATTTGCATGCGGTAGTTTCATTTCGGCCCACTTATATCGTGACCTACATTAGGTTATACATTTTGGAACCTGGTCACTATCAATAGGGGTGATTTTTTTATAGCTATGGAAATGGGAGAATTTACCCATTACTCTTATGGTGTGTGTGACATTGGCCACCTTGTATGAATTACATGTATACTTACTCTTGTGTGATCACGTAGCCCCATTTGGGAAAGACAGAGTACTAGCAACATATATTGGATTACATTTATGAGGTTGTGTGGAGACCTTACAGGTTTATAGAGCCATGGGCTAAGGATGATGATAAAATGGTATATTTCTTTGGTTTGAGGTATTTTCTTGGTTGGGTACCTATAGTGATAGAGAGGTTTGTTTCAGGCAGGTGGTGAGACAGTTTGGTCAGTGACAGGGTGTGCCATAAGGGTAAGTACATTATGCTTGGGTGCAGTCAGAGAGAGTAGTGTGGTGGCCAACTTTGGAGTATGAGGCTTTCTTGGAGGCCTTTCTATAAATTATAGACACACCATAGTGATGGGCATTGGGGGATGGAGTGGTAGATGCAGGTGTTGGTGTTTTGAAATGCCACTAGTGTCAAATTACCTTGATGAGAACAAGACACATCTAGAGGTAACTAACTCCCATCCTTAACATATCCTTTTAGATACTGATCCAACTATAAGGCTAGAACTTAGTTCTACTTCAGGCTCTACAAAACCTAGGTGGGTGGACCTCAAATTAAATTAATATGGTACCAGTGCTTAAACATATTCTTGAATCTATTAAAGTAGATAAAACCCTTAATCTCCTATACTTATGTAATAAAAAAGATATGTAGTAGCAAGTTGCAACTCTATGAAATTCACAAGCTGAGTGAGGGCATCCTTTTCACCTCTTCAAGATGAAAGGGAAATATGTTTGATTAATGATGTTGATAATTAGCACAACCCTAAATATGCAGTTGTATAAACAAGTGATCCGATAACTAATCAGTGCCTTATCTATTGGGAAATTCCATGAATTAAATACATACATCTGTGATATCTAGGACATATTTCATATGCCTAGACATCAAATCTATCCTATCACTTTGTGAATCAGACATTGGTGTTCATAAAGACTTCATTCTCATGAACTATCCTTCTCAAAACAACCAGCAATCTTATCAAACACATCAAACATTTACTTGACCCTTTGTTCCAACAATAAAACATATATGACATACAACCTTAAAGGGATGCAAATGAGTCTTAGTTATTTGTTCCTAGACTACATAAGACTATAGATTACTGAGATATGAGATGAGAATAAGAATGAAACTAAAGAAATTCTTTCTCAGTCATATTCATTTCTTTGAAAGAATACATTCAAATGCATGAAATCAAAACATAAAAAACACCTAATGGATCTGAAATTTTTCTATTATCTTTATTACTGTTGTTCATACAAGAGAAAATAATGCTGATGAATGTGGTGTCACATTGATGAGAACACATCAAAACTAGAACCCTAGTTTCACAGTGAAAAACAAGAACCGAAATAGTATCACATCAGTGAATCTTTTTTCTCTCAAAAAATGGAACCCCTACGAAGACATAGGAAGATAAAGATATAGAGGAATGAATTCCTAGATTTGATCTAAAGATGACATGTGTCCACTTGGAAAACTTCCCAAAAGTGACAAAGCATCTCTCTAATCTCTTGCTACAACTACTAAATAAAATCTTCAATCAATTTGGCTTCCTAACTAAAATTTGGAACCAAATTATACCAGAATGGCATAATATTCTCAAAATTAACCCAACAGACCTTTTACCATGTGTTTTTACCAAGCCTATAACTCCATTTTCAATTTTCCCCAATTCCATCAAGAAGGCCCAAATTATACTTTTTTTCCTATAACTCGAACCAATGACTTCCTATGCAAAAATAAACTCCATAATTGGAAAGTTTTTCTTTTTCCAATTTTGATGATATATAATAGCCTATATCCACATATTGGAAACTTCTAGAATCTTATTTTGAAAACTAGGCTCCAGCTATAGCTTCATAT
Source organism: Cupressus sempervirens (assembly GCA_028749045.1). Classification (NCBI taxonomy): domain Eukaryota; kingdom Viridiplantae; phylum Streptophyta; class Pinopsida; order Cupressales; family Cupressaceae; genus Cupressus; species Cupressus sempervirens. Next base: position 171,792,797 of record CM053793.1, read on the forward strand.
TACATATTTGCAAAAATTTAATCATTTTACAAAGTTTGAACTATAGGTTTAATTCAAACTTTATTTAAAATGAACAAGCATAGAAATTTTGGAAGGAATATTTAAAAATTAATTTTTTATGCAATTTAAAATTCCCTCCAAAAATCTATCTAGGTCAAACCTTGTTGACCACTCTAGTGACATGTGTCAATTCCTCATTGGTCTAATTTTGCACAATTGTTTGATCCCAACCACTTGGGTACCACATGGCATCATCTCATTGGCTTCCTACTTTGCCACATCATCACACCATGTCATTGTGCCATGTCATCAGTCGCTATGTCACTTTGTTAATGGTCAACCAACTTCACTTCGGTGACATGGTAACCACTATCAGGTCCACCACATGTCACCATCCCATGCCTTAGTGAGATCTGATTGCCACATCACATCATGTTGCCAAGTGTCTTCCTCTAGTTCATTCTCAAGTTGCCACTAGTCCTTTGCTGATTCATCCTCTAACCACCACCTGGTCCCACATTTTATCAAAAAAAATTTGTCAAAATTCTACTTTTTCGGGAGGTCGCCATGTCACTACTAGTGAAACTATTCCATTTTTCGATGGTGACATGGTGACCACCGGAAACCTCAACTTTTTCAATGCTTTTCTCTCGGTGAGCCTCTATTCAAAAGTTTATTTCTTGCACCATCCGTCCAGCTATCAATAGGCTCCACCACATGCCTCTTTTCCTTTTCAAAAGGCCATGTCCTTAAGACATATGATATGTTGAGTAGAAAAGTATTTAAAGACTCAAGAATTTCCTCCCACAGCCAATGTGGGACAAAGCATGCTTAGGCCATTCTGCATAAAAACGTCTCTTTGCTTCCAGTGATGGGGAGTATGTTTTGAAAATTTTTGATGTCTTTTAAATGCTCGATTCCAATGCTTTGACTAGATGCCTTCCTCAGCAATTTCCTTTTTTTTAAGATTGTCAAATTCTAAGCCAGAGATGCTATCCATGATCGAGATTAGGCCTAAAGCCTTTTCCTTACCATAGCTAGGCATGATTAAGATGAAGAGTCAAATGCTTGAGAGTGAGCTCCTTATGCTTATGATCATGATCTAGATCTAGAATTGGTTGCAACTCTAGTTGTCAGGATGAAGAGGCTTGCTTGCCTAAAGTATTCCATCCAAAACAACTAATGCTAGGGAAGAACACTATGATTGAATTTCTAGAGGTGAACCATGTTTAAAGAGTCCTCCCCTACTATTGGTGTTCCCCCATGTGAAGCTCATCTCCCATATATATCAAGTGCCCTTAATACATTGGCATTCGAACTTCATGTTTATTAGACTACTCCAAACCACAAATTGTGTGTTTCTTATTTTTTCCGTTCAACTTGTGGCTTTGCTCTACTTTTTCCTAAAAATTTGTAGCAGATTCTTCCTCTCTACATGTGGCTTGTTACCTTTGACTGTGGTCCTCTCTATGGAGTGGTTAGTGTACTGGCAATAACACTATCCTAACATTGACACTATCCTATAGCTCTTTGTATTTAGCATCAAAGTAATCGAATCAACACATAACTCCTCTAGATCAAAATCCCAGTAAAATACAAAGACTTTATCTTCATTTGTTATAAGAGGAAAGAAATTTGCATAGAACTTTTAGAATCCACCAAGAAAGTGAACCAAGCTTTTCATTTTCTCACTCATAAATGCAACAAATCCACAAATTCATTACCTTCTATGTTCCTCGATGAAATGATCTATGTTGTGTGACTTGCCCTTATTATTATTATGTAATGAAATGGTTCCATCATCATTTTCAACACCCAAGACTTTACCATCAAGACACTAACCAATAGATGTGGCTCTTTGTTGAGAAATAATCCATAGCTCATCCCAATTTTATCGATGCAAAACAACCTTACCCTCTTCTATAATCATAACCAACAAGTCCTTGTTTGGGTGCCATTTTGATTTCTTCACTTGAGAAGGAATAGGCTTCTCTTAAAAAAGATTAAAACATTGAGTGCTCATCTCTTCATCGGTTTCCACATTTTTTCCTTTAGCTCTATTTTTTGCAACTTTTCAATATACTTTCCTCAGATTGACAAGTATTATCTTGTTGACTGTGATAATCTGATTCATTTGTACATACTCAAGTGCATTACAAAATTTTTTTCCTTTTGTATGCAAGGAAATAACATATCACTACTTTTATTTGGCCTATCTCCATTCCATGGACTGTCCTGCAAAATTTATGGCATGTCCTCTATTTGGAGCTTTGGATTTATTCATAAGAAAAAAAAAATTTCATGTGTGTATAGAATTTTTATATTAATGGTTTGGCTTTGAAAAGTGTTGCAACTTTCTTGAGTAATGATTCAACATTAACCATTGTCAAGTGATTTAAAACTAGAGAGGCATAAATCCACAATCAACAAAGAGAAATCATTATTATATCCTTCTATAACAAGAGACATTGTCGCCCCACATATTGTCTCGAAGTGTTTTTTATACTAATCATCAACAACTAAGGTGATTATAATCTTTTGAAACATCTCTGGTCCATAAACAACTCATTGAACTAATGGAACCAATTGGACCCCAGAGTGGGTACAACCTAAAGAAAAAAAATGTTTCCAAACAACTAAACTGCAAAATTGACTCATTCACCCTCTAGCACTGATTTGAAAAAAAATCGACCACTATAGGAAATTTTACAACTCATTTTACATCTTTCCACAAATTGTCAAATTTGTGCCAAGAGGTCCTTTGACTTCCTTTGAAAGCTAAGCAAAATACTTGATCTGGTTCTAGAATCAAACACACTAATTCTCTGTTCTGCACACTTGCACCTTATCTCATCTCATCTCATGATGAATTCTTAGTCAAAAGATATTGACCATCAAATTTTCCCTCTTAGAATTGTCTGTAAGAAAATAAGTTAGAAAACCACAAAACGAGTTCGAATTCGACTTTGAAAATTGGGTAAATGGACACTTGGGGAGATAAAAACTGGGGAATGGGTTCATTCTCACAAGGAGATTATAAATCTATGATTTGGGCTCATGATGAATAACTAGGCACATTTGGAAAATGATCAAATTGGGCTACTCAAAATTTGCAGACTGAAAGCACTAGTAGAAAAGCATTTTTTGTAAATGGAATAGACCTAGGAAAGTGTGCAGACGGATTCATCCAAATTTGAAAATTAGCACACTCAAAGTGTTTCAGAGGAGAACATAGTGGTTCTATATATTTGATCTCATCTATCACAGATTTGGAGATACAACATCAGGAACAGGGGTTTTAACAAACGTGCACTTCTTGACACTAGTAAAAAAAAAGAAAATGCATTGGAATTGCATTTGGAAACTGATCAAATAGATTTTTCATAAGCTCAAAATTGAAACATAGCAAGTCTTTGACCTCTAAAATGCAACATAAAAGGAATTTTATCATTTCAATCGATTGGGTCAAAGTTATAAAAAATGAAATAGGGCCTCCCAGAATTTTGATCAACTTTGAGGGTTTCAAAACCTAGTCAAATGGATTCAAAATGACTCAAAATATTAAACATAGGATCTTTAGTATGGACACTAAGCACTCCCAAAGTGGTGAGTCATGGAACATTACTGGGTGTGAGATATTCAATTGCAAACACAACCTCCTGTCACTGTTTGACACAAGCAGAAATGTAGAATTGGACATTGCTCAAAACGAGACTTCACGGAATGGCTCAGAATGGAAATTTATCATCATAGGATGAGTGGATATATTTAATGCAAGGTGTTAGAAACATTAAACACCTCTTAGGCCTCACAAGTACAACTAGGTATGCATGCATCAAAAAGCGCTTATAGGGCTTGATTTCTCAATGGGACTCAAAATGCGAGCTTCAATTTTGAGTACCAACAGTGGCTCTATTTGGTGATGCATGTCCCTTGTAGGCATGTGAAGGATTCAAATCTCTAGAATAGGTAGACCATACAACTAATAGAAAAAACTTCTCTCCAACAACTTTATTAAAAACAAGGAAAATTCATTAACTGTACAAAGGGTAGCCCGAGGCCACCAAAACTTTCTCAAACTTCTTACCCCTATCAAATACCTAATTTTCATTTGCATTTTTTTGAGGTAAGCTGAAAATTTCACTTTCATTAGTTTTTCAATTTTCAACAATACCTTCACTTAACTCATGAGGCAAAACAAAATGACCGTCATCATTCTCATAGTGCATATAAAACCCAAAGATTGTCTCATCATCATGCTCACTATGAGAAAAAACATTAGCATACTCATGACCACACAAACTAAATTGAGAACCAAAATCCAAAAATGATTCATGCATGCTATCAATCAAAAAAAAAAAAACTTCATATTCTACACCATTCACCAAGTTACATGTATCAAAAACTTGCAACTCACCTTATGCATCCAGGTGTGAAGAACATTTAAAATATGATCGCTGCCTACTTGCAACCATGTTACTCATCAATTCAGATTTACCTTTCGCTGAAACCTCTTCACACTCAAACAACTAATTAGCTACCAAGTCTAAAAAACTATCATGAAAGTGCTGACATAAATCATGTTGATTTTAATCTTCATCAAACAATTCATTAGAATAAAATTTGAACTTATCATTACATTATATAGTGAAAACTCAAAATCAGATTTGTCACTTCTAGCCTTTGCTTCTTTGTTATATTTGAAACCAATTTTTGTATAATCAAAATGATAAGAATCTAAAACAAAATGAAACTTCTCCCTATTGGTACTCTCCTTATTAGAAAATTCATCATGTGTATTGATACTAGATCTATTATTACATACACCTCCAAAACTTGATAGTGGATATTCTGATTTTATATCAAATTCAACATCAAATCTTGGGTAAATGCCCTTACCTTGAGAAGAAATACCACAAGGGATAGCATGAGCATCTAGAGAAACATTTGCATATCTTTTGAGATCATGAGCTAGGAGTTCTAAAATTTCATCAACACTCAACAAGACTTCATCACAAGTCTCTTCTCCTAGGTTCTAATCATAAATTGGCTGATGTGAAAAGCTTATAACAGTAGTACCATTAATATGAAAATCTAATAAACTAGAATCCATACTACAACATATTACCTCTTCTTTACATAATACCTCTTTACTAGGTGTATCATTCTTATCTTTACCAAAAGAAGAATTAATCGTATTGCTGTTAAAAATTTCCACACTCTCATGCATACTATGACATGATTCATTTTCAGTCATATAACCATTTTCATCCTATTGACTAAAATCATCTAATTCAGTAGATATAGAATCCATCTCTTCATACTCACAAGAGACATTTTCATTATCTATGGATTCACTAGACTCACTATTACTTTCAACACATTCACATTGGCTATTTAAATCATTCTCAAATTTCTTGAAAAAACTATCAACATGAAAGATCTTTTGTAGTCTTAAATGTGATGGCCAGTTAATTGAATTAGGCATAAAGACATCTAGAAAAGCAATAGGGCATGAAGATTCCTTGGGTCTTAAAGACACATGCATCTCCATAAGTGCTGATTTAAACTTTTCATAAATCATGATCATCTTCTAGACCTTGAACACTTCCTACCACGTTTCTTATAAATCTGACAATTTGATTGCAAATATCTTTCTTAATTTCTAGTACATCTTCTAGCACATCTTCATATCTTGGTAAACTAATTTTGGATCTTATATTTGATTCCATTATAAAATAAAACTTCTACCTCTTCCTTCTGGTGCTAAAAATCACTGAATAGAGGCAACCTTTTTAAACACTTGAATTCCATGAAAGAGAAACATGAAAACCAAAATACCTCAAGTGCTAATGCTAAACTTCGATCTGCTAATTTGGCACAGGTGCAAGACTGAAATTTCTTCACACCAATGGTCAAAACTTTGTAGACCTACCACCTCCTTGCAAGAGGATTAACAAATCACTACTGTGATTTTACCTTTTACACTTAAATTTCTTATAAAAATAGATTGCAACAACATTTCAAAAAAGCTATCAAGAATTTAAAACTTCCTTTTGAAGAGACTGTCAAAAGTTTATGATCTACCCATATAACTAAAAGTCCTTCAATATATTGCAAAGAAATCAACTAGGTACAAACTAGTGCAGAGATTTGAGAGTTTCCACTCACACTTTGTGAGAAATTAAACACAATTTGTCACTTGACAAATTTGAACCAGACCTTCCATGTAGGGGAAACTTGCAAATCATTAAAACCTTGAAAAGAAAATATAGTTCATAAATCCATTCTTGACTCTGAATTTTCTCAACAACACTTGCAAAAATTGAATTAATTGAAGATAGAGTTATAACAATCATAGAACACAATTTACATCCAATTTTACAACATATTGTTTTTGATGAATAAAGCTTAAATGGGGATCACAAAACCTTGCATACAAAACTAAATATGCAAAATATATCAAAGGTTTCTAGCTCCATAATTCAGGCATTTATAACCTTGTTCCCCAGTTGAGTCACCATTTTTTTGGTGTTTTGAAATGCTACTCATTTCAAATTACCCCAATGAGAACAAGAAACATCTAGGGGTAGCTAAATCACATCCTTAACATATCCTTTCAAACATGGGCCAACTATAAGGTTAGAATTTCTTCTACTTTAGGCTCTGTAAAACCTAGGCAGTTGGACCTTAGACTCAATTTATATGGTACCAGTGCTAAAACATATTCTTGAATCTATTAAAGTAGATAAAACCCTTAATCTCCTATACTTATGTAATAAAAAAGATATATAGTAGCAAGTTGCAACTCTATGGAATTCACAAGTTGATTGAGGGCATCATTTTAAGCTCTTTAATAGAAAGGGAAAGATGTTTGATTAATGATGTTGATAATCATCACAACCAAAAATATGTAGTAGTATAAATAGGTGATCCTATAACTAATTAGTGCCTTATCTATTGGGCAATTCCATGAATTAAATACATACATCTGTGATATTCAAGACATATTTCATACACCCAAACATTAGATCTATCCTATCACTTTTTGAATCAAACATTGTTGTTCATAAAGACCTCATTCTCATGAAGTATCCTTCTCAAAATAACCAGCTCATTCCTATTCATTTGTTTGAAAGAATACATTCAAATGCATGAAATCAAAACATAAAAAACACCTAATAGATCTGAACTTTCTCTATTATCTTTACTATTTTTTTTCATACAAGAGAAAATAATGTTAATGAATCTGGTGTTACAGTGATGAGAACACATCAAAATTGGAACCCTGGTTTCATAATGGAAAACTAGAACTCGAATAGTATACAAAGAAATAGGAAGAGAAAGATATAGAGGAATGAATTCCTAGATTTGATCTGAAGATGACATGTGTCCACTTGGAAAACTTCTCGGAAGTGACAAAGCATCTCTCTAATCTCTTTTTGCAACTAGTAAATGAAATCTTCAATCAATTTTTCTTCCTAACTGAAAATTGGAACCAAATTATACCAGAATGGGATAATATTCTCAAAATTAACCCAATAGACTTTTTACCATTGTTTTTACTAGGCCTATACCTACATTTTTAATTTTTGCTAATTTCATTGAGAAGACCCAAATTTTACATTTCTTCCTATAACTCAAACCAATGACTTCCTATGCAACAACAAACTCCATAATTAGAAAGTTCTTCTTCTCCTAGTTCTGGCGATATATAATATGCCTATATCTGCTTATCAAGAACTTCCAAAAACTTATTTTGAAAACCAAGCTCCAGCTATAGCTTCATATTACATATTTGCAAAAATGTAATCATTTTACAAAGTTTGAACTATAGGTTTAATTCAAACTTTATTTAAAATGAATAGGCACAAAATTTTTGGAAGGAATATTAAAAAATTGATTTTTTATGCAATTTGAAATTCCCTCTAGAAATCTATTTGGGTCAAACCTTGTTGACCATCTTGGTGACACATTTCAATTCCTGATTGGTCTAATTTTGCATAGTTCTTTGACCCCTACCACTTGGGCACCACATGGCATCATCTCATTGGTTGCTTGCTTCACCACGTCAACACACCATGCCATCATAGCACATCATTGGTCACTATGTCACTTTGTTAATGCTCGACCAACTTTTCTTTGGTGAGATGGCAACCACCATCAGATCTACCATGTGTCACCATCCTATGCCTCAATGAGTTTTGGTCAAAACATCACATCATGTTGCCAAGTGTCTTCCTCTGGTTCATTCTTAGGCTACCACTTGTCCTTTTTTTATTCGTCCTCTAATCACTGTTGGGTCCTCAATTTTATCACAACCTTTTTGCTAGAATTCTTCTTTTCTAAAAGGTTTCCATGTCACTACTAGAAAAACCATCCCATTTTTTGATGGTGACATGGCAACCACTAGAAACCTCAACTTTTCTAGTACTTTTCTCCTGGTGAGCCTCTAGTCAAAAGTTTATTTCTTGCACCATTTGTCCAGCTGTCAAGGGTCTCCACCACATGCCTCTCTGCCTTTTCAAAAGGCCATGTCCTTAAGACATATGATATGTTGAGTAGAAAATTATTTAAAGACTTAAGAACTTCCTCCCATAGCCAATGTGGGACAAAGCACGCTTAGGTCATTGTTCATAAAAACTTCTCTCTACTTCTAGCGATGGGGAGTATGTTTTGAAAATTTTCAATGTTTTTTAAATGCTCCATTCCAGTGCCTTGAGTGGATGTCTTCGTCAACAATTTCATTTTTTGATGATTGTCAAATTCTAAGCCAGAGATGCTATCCATGATTGAGATTAGGCCTAAAGCCTTTTCCTTTACATAGCTGGGCATGATCAAGATGAAGAGTCAGATGCTCAAGAGTGAGATCCTTATGCTTATTATTGTGATCTAGATCTAGAATTGGTTGTAACTCTAGTTGTCAGGATGAAGATGCTTGCCTGCCTAAAGTATTCCATCCAGAACAACTAATGCTAAAGAAGAATGCTACAATTTAAGTTCTAGAGGTGAACCATGCTTAAAAACTCCTCCCTTGCCATTGGTGTTCCCCTGCATGAAGCTGATCTCCCATACATATTAAGTTCCCTTAATACTTTGGCATTTGAACTTCATATTTATCAGACTCCTCTAAACCACAAATTGTGTGTTTCCTATTTTTTCCCTTCAACTTGTGGCTTTCCTCTATTTTTCTTTAAAAATTTGCAATGGATTCTTCCTCTCTACCTGTGGCTTGTTACCTTTGGCTGTGGTCCTCTTTGTGGAGTGGTTAGTGTATTGGCAATAACACTGTCCTAACACTGACACTATCTTGGAGCTCTTTGTATTCATCATCAAAGTAATTAGATCAACACATAACTCCTCCAAATCAAAATCCCACTAAACTGCAGAGACTTTGTCTTCATTTGTTATAAGAGGAAAGCAATCTACATAGAACTTTTGAAACCCACTGAGAGAGTGAACCAAGCTTTTCATTTTCTCACTCATAAATGCAAAAATGCCACAAATTCATTTCCTTCTACATTCCTCCATGAAATGATCTATGTTGCATAACTTTCCCTTATCAACATTATGTAATGAAATGGTTCCATCATTATGTCCAATAGCCCAGACTTTACCATCAGGACAACAACCAATAGATGTGGCTATTTGTTGAGAAATAGTCCATAGCTCATCCCAATTTTATTGTTACAAAACAACTTTACCCTCTTCTATAATCATAGCCAAAAAGTCCTTATCTAGGTGCTATTCTACTTTCTTCACCTGAGAAGGAGCAGGCTTGTGTTAAAAAAGATTAAAACATTGAGCAATCATCTCTTCATTGGTTTCCACATTTTTTCCTTTAACTCTATCTATTGCAACTTTTCAATATATTTTCCTTAGATTGACAAGTATTCTCTTGTTGACTGTGGTTATCTAATTCATTTGTACATACTCGAGTATATTAACAAAAAAAAATTCCTTTATTTTAAATGCAAGGTGCAAAGAAATAACATATCACTACTTTTATTTGGCCTATCTCCATTCGATGGACTATCTTGTAAAATTGATGGCATGTCCTCTATTTGGAGCTTTGGATTTATTCATAAGAAAACAAAATTGTCATGTGTGCATAGCATTGCTATATTAACGGTTCGGCTTTGAAAAGTGTTTCAACTTTCTTGAGAATTGATTCAACATTAACCATTGTCAAGTGATTTAAAAGGAAAAAATCCACAATCAACAAAGACCAATCATTATTATATCCTTTTGTAACAAGAGACATTGTCACCTCACATATTGTCTTGAAGTGTTTTCCATACCAACCATCAACAAATAATGTGATTATAATCTTTTGTAACATCTCTAGTTTGAAAACATCTCATCAAACTAATGGAAACAGTCGGTCCGCAGAGTGGGTCTAGCTAAAAAAAAAATCATTTCCAAACAATTCAACTGTAAAACTAACTCATTCACCCTCTAGCATTGATTTGAAACAAATTTGACCATTGTAAGAAATTTTACAACTCATTTTACATCTTTCTGTAGACTGTCAAATTTGTGCCAAGAGGTCCTTTGATTGACATTAAAAATTGAGCAAAACATCTGATCAGGCTCTAGAATCGAACACACTGATTCTCTATTCTACACACTTGCACCTTATCAAATCTTTTTTCATGATGAATTCTTAGTGAAAATATATTGACTATCAAATTTTCCCTCTTAGAATTTCCTACAAGAAAACACGTCAGAAAACCACAAAAGGTGTTCGGATTTGGCTTTGAAAACTGGGTAAACGAACACTTGGGAGACAAAAATTGGGGAATGGGTTCATTGTCATAAGGAGAGTAGAAATCTACAATTTGGGCTCATGACAAATAACTGGGTGCATTTGGTGAATGATCAAAGTGGGCTACTCAAAATTTGCAGACTAAAAGCACTAGTAGAAAAAGCATTTTTTGCAAATGGAATAGACTTGGAAAAGTGTACAGACGGATTCATGTAGATTTGAAAATTAGCACACTCAAAGTGTTTCAATGGAGAATAGAGTGGTACAATCCATTCAATCTCATCTATCATGGATTTGGAGATACGAGATCATGAATAGGGGTTTTGACAAATGTGCACTTCTTGACATTAGTAAAACAAAGTAGAAATTGCATTTGGAATCATGTTTGGAAACTAATCAAATGGCTTCATCATACACTCAAAATTGAAACATAGCAAGTACTTGACCTCTAAAATGAAATTCAAAATAAATTTTATCATTTCAATCAATTGGGTCAAAGTTATAACAAATCAAATAGGGCCTCCCAAAATTTTGAACAATTCACATAAGCATGACAACAATAAATGACCAACTTTAAGGGATTCAAAACCTAGAAAAATGGATTCAAAATGAATCAAAATATTAAAAATAAGCTCTTTGGTATGGACACTAAACACTCCCAAACTAGTGAGTCATAAAACATTATTGGGTGTGAGATATTCAATTGCAAACACAACCTCCTATCATTGTTTGACACAAGCAAAAAAATGTAGAATTGGACATTGCTCAAAATAAGACTTCACAAAATGGCTCAGAATGGAAATTTATCATCATGAGATTGGTGGACATAGTGAATGCAAGGTATTAGAAACATTAAACACCTTTTAGGCCTCACAAGTACAACTAGGTATGCATGCATCAAAAAGCACTTATAGGGCTTAATTTCTCAATGGTACTCAAAATTTTAACTTCAATTTTGAGTTTCAATAGCAAGTATGGAGGGTGACTATGCACGATGGTTTTGGGAGCATCCCTTTTAGAGATATAAATATTGAGTAGAGCCTATTCCTAGGATCAATGAGCCATCAAGTAGGGGCGAGGATGAGGATGATGAGGGTGGTCTAAGGAGAGGTACAGGGAGATGATGGGCTAGAGTTAGGGAAAGAGGTGTGGCTAGAGCATAGGCAAGTGAGGCTGAGTAGCCATGGCACTACCATAGAGGGGTGTGGTATGAGGTCTATTATAGATACCAATAGGTGTAGGGAGGGTTGGAGGGATTTTAGGTCATGGTGGTGCGAGGGTGAGAGGAGGGATGGTTGGTGGTGTGGGAGTTGGGTATCGAGACAGAGATGTTGAGCAGGGTAGAGTAGAGCAAGTGAGGGCTAGGTTGCCTAAGGATGTTTAGTTTGTCAAGTGATAGAGGCCATGGTTATAGGGTCCTATTAGATATCCATAGGATGTACAATCACAGGGGCTATAGAAGGTGTTTTCAAGTACACAACCACCATCAAAGAGCCTTGGGGGGTCTACTAATTTAGTGGCTAGGATGAGTGTTGTGGAAGCTCGGGTGGGTGAGTTGATGAGTACATTACAAGAATTTATAGCCATGATGACATAGAGGCCACCACCGCCACCGCCACCACCAAGGATAGATGGGGCATCGATGAGTTAGATGACCATAGTCAGACAGGTTGTAGTGATGACATATACGATGGAGCACGCACCACTAGAGGATATGAGTGCCCCTGGTGAATAGGGATCTTCAAGTTAGCCACCTACGCAGGGATGAGTGTATATTATGTGTTATGTTATTACTCATCATTATGTATGGCTCTTCTTGTGATGTTCAGTTGATATTGATGTTGATGTACTTAGTGATCTTGGGATGTTCATGTGGATAGACATTGTGATCTACTGATGTTCACTTTATTTGATCATTTGGATATTCTTGTTGATGCATTCTATCTTATATCTATGTTGGTTTTATCCTCTTCATGTATTATTCGATCTTTTGCTTCATGAGATATCTCAATTCATTGATTTTTAGATGTGTGTATTTTTTATATCATGGACTCATGGATGCATGTGATAATTTGATTTGATGGATATGATAGTAGTGGATATTGGTGTGTGTGTGTGTGTGTGTGTGTGTGTGTGTGTGTGCGTACGTGCGTGGGTGTGTGTGTGTGTGTGTGTGTGTGTGTGTGTGTGTGTGTGTGCATACGTGCGTGGGTGTGTGTGTGTGTGTGTGTGTGTGTGTGTGTGTGTGTGTGAATTATTAATGTAGCATGACACATGGATAATAATGAAAACAAATGAAATGACAATAATGATATGATGAATGAAAATGTGATGTGATGGTGTGAATGTAATGAAATAAAATGAAATGTAGGAAAAATGGAATTTGATGTAATGCAATGTGATAAATGAAATATAATGAAATGACAATGGGTGTAATGTAATGATATGAGATATGATGTGGTGTAGGAAAATGAATTTTAATGTAATGTGTTGTAAGGAAATGAACCATGAAAAGTGGATTGTGATAAATGAAACATAATGGAATGAATGTTGTGATAATGTAATTTAATAAAAATAGATAAAATGACATGGAAAGAATGCAAGGTATGAAGGAAATGTAATGAAATAAAATTTTTAATGTGATAAGATGTAATGAAATAATATGAAATTTGTAAGTGAATAAAAAATGTGATGAAATGGAATGTTAAGGCTTTATTGTGTAATCTTGATTCATGTGCCAACTATGTGTCTTCAAGGGACCCAAAATGAAAATGCAAACTAAATGAATGCAACTAATTGTCACCTTTTTGTAAAGAGATGCAAATTAACTGTCATCATAGAGCATGTGATAAAAAGTGACTAAGTACAACCATCACTAGCTTGGCTATAGTGATATGAATACTATGTCATGCCAAAAAGTACCAGCAAATATGAACAATGTACATGAAAATATTACAACTACTAGAAAATAGAAGCTATAGCCACAAAAGAATAAAAATAGGCATACAAACAATCACATGTCAGATAAAAGACCTCACCTAGGATAGCACATGAAATTGGTTGAGGTACACATTCCTTTCCAAATGATAGGAGGTACTTACAAGTGGATACCAATAATGTGTGAAATCAAAGGATCATTGGAGTTAAACAATAAAAAAACAATATCATGACTTCATCTTGGTACCTCTAGTCAAAAACATCATTGAGGTACTAGAAGTATATAATAGTGAAGAAAACCATTATTTTAAGACTAGGCATGCTACTAGTTGTGTGTAATAGTGTTAGGTTTGTTCAGTTCTACCTGAGAGAAACTATTGTACCAATCAGATAAGAAAGCATAGGATGTATTAGTGGTGATTTAGCAACAAATTCTATTGGGTGATATGTGTTAGTAGGAATTAGGGTGTCTAAGTGTCAAAGTCAAGGGTCAAGTGTACCTAGTACTAGTGCAATGGGATGTAGAGGGTGGATACACGGTAAGACTAGTAAAGAACAAGTCTTAGGTGAGTGATGTCTATAAGTAAGAGGATATCATGGGGATGGAATGAGGCAAGGTGAAGAGTAGAATATGGATAGTGGAAGTATTGAGAATTTGGAGGAAGTGTGTAAGTGAAAGTATGTCAAGCTAACCAGATCAGTCTTAGTAGGAGGTAAATGCTAGCTAGGGAAGGTGGATGAGGCAAGGGCAAAGAGAGAAGTGCATTTGATGAACCTCCAAGGAGCTAGTGTATTAGTCAGAACATCAACTGTTAGTTCCAAAGAAAAGTAAATCAAGTTATGCAGGACAAGGGTCAACACAACTTGAAGAGGTGGGGATAAGGGTAGAAGAAACACACTTGTTAGCATTAATGATGTTGTTAGGGACTATAGTGCAAAAAGCATTATAAGTGGTATTAGATGACAATGAGCCAATGATGTAGGTGGAGAATAGTTTTCCTAAGATGCCGAAGAGTATATCAGGAGTAGAGGAGGAGGTAGGGGAGATAAAATCTCATGGAGAGTCCATGGGGGAAGCTCCAAGAGGTGTGGCAGACATTAGTGTGGGTGAGGTGATGAGTGGATCATGATAGTTGCTTAGCCTTGGGATTCTGGGACAAGGGTCAATAGAAGGGGAAGTGAGCAGTGTAAATATGGAGGAGCCATGGCTAGAAGTGGGGGGTGGAGATCAAGCATCGAGTGATGTGGAATAATTACATAGAATGTTGGCTATCGAGAGAGTCTTAGTAGAGAACATAGAACAATATGTCACATTTTTTCTAGGATTGATAGAGAAGGTGCGAGAAGACATAGTGCAAATAGAGACGAGACGACTCCAAGCAGTGGTGGATGTAGAGCAGGCATAGGTGCAATCACTAGAAGTAGAACTACATATGGAGCAATTGTGGGTAGAGGGAAATGACATGAGAATTTTGGCATAGCAGTCATAGGCTCAAAGGTTGCATGAGTCTCTAAAGATGGCACAAGTGGGTTTAGAGAGTGCTCTGAATGAGCTAGTGTTGTTGTAGTCTTAGTCTAAGTTGTTTAATGAGGCGATTGCAAAAGAAAAATCCCCATCATTGAAGTTGTAAGAGCAGTAAGAGTTAAGTGAGGGGAAGGTGAGGTAGTTGCAGTAGCATTTGGGCAAGGAAAAAGTAGATGTGGAGTGTTGGCGAATGAAAATTGATCAAATGCAACACAAGTAGGATGTTGCCCAATGAGCGATCACTACACCAAGAGTAAACAAGCTGGTAGAGAATGTGTTCATGGAAATACACTGAATGACAAAGGTATATCAAGAAGCCACTTATTATGTGGGACATTATTGTCAGGTGTTCCCAAATGAGGACCGATGAGAGATGTAGTTTGTGGATAGGGAATTCACACAATTGTTAAATGCACAATTACATGGTGGGAGGTTTCCAATTCCCATGGATGTCGTGTGGATACGTAGAGGTTTGACACTAAGGGCTTTCTCTTCTGGAGCTAGGTGAAAAGAAACACCATTAGTTGGACACCCTATCTTGCCACCTCCTTTAGGGAGGCTAGAATAAATAATCTATCAGACACTTTTCAAATCTAAAGTTGTTATTGTTGTCATAGTAGAATAAATTTTTTTGTTTGTTGTTCTGGCAAGCCAAGGGACAACTAATGTTGATTGTAATATATTGTCATGCTTGCTTTTGGTATTTTTGGAATATATTTGGATGTTTTTAGCATTTTGAGGAATATGTGATTGTTTTTGGGATTTTTGATAGATATTTGAATGTTTTTTTGATTTTTGAAAAATGTTGGAAAGGTTTTAATCTTCGTAAAAGTGGGAACAATATGATCTGTAGAGGAAGGAAAACCTTTACTTATATGCGAGGAATTGAATGTCTGTGTGGGCTCATAATAAAAGATGACTATAGATTTGTATAACATTTGGAGAGTTGTGATGTGTAAGGTATAATTTTGCGTATATTAATAGCCTTTACAGATGATTACAAGGCTAACATTAGAATGTTTCTCTAGGTGTGCCAAGATGGACACTCTCAAGGCCTATGAAAAGGCATTTGGGGGCCCAAAAGGACACATGGGCCTTGAGAAAGGTGCAATAGGGCCTTGAAAAAGGTGCTTTGATCCAAAAAGTTGTTTTGGAGGCTCAAAAAGAAGATTTTGGCTTTAAAAAAAGTAAAACAGGGCCTTGAAAAAGGCACTTGGGCCAAGAAAGGTGCTTGAGGGGGCCTAAAAAAGGCATTTGGGCCTATAAAGGTGCTTGAGGGGCTTGAAAAAGGCATTTGGGCCTAGAAAAGGTGGTTGAGGGGCCTAAAAAAGGCATTTGAGCCTAAAAAGACACTTGAGGGGCTTGAAAAAAGTGTTTGGGCCTAAAGGGCACTTGAGGGGCCTCAAAAAGGTGTTTGGGCCTAAAAAGGCACAAGGGGGGTGGCATGTTATCACACTTATGCTTACTTATTCTATGCCCCTAGTTAGGTGAGGATGAAAGAGTTCAATGGATATCTAGGCTTTTGGGATAGCATTGATATATTTGTTGAAGGGTGAAGACCAATCATAGCCAGTACAACATAAATAGGACCAATGATCCATTGGGAATTGTTGTTCTTGACAAGAGAAAGGTAGAGGGGGCTTTGTCAATGCCTCTTATGCTATTCACGTTGCACTAGATTTTCCAAAGCCTAGCAAGATGTTTAAGGACATAACTATGTTGCTTCTTAATACCATTGAGGCACTTATATTTAAATCTTTTATGACATGTCATAAGGCCTATTTGAGTTAAAGTGAGCTACATTTGATAGGAATTTTGGGGTGTTGTTAAGTTTTTTTTTGAGATTTTGTGGCACTGTTTGGCCATTATTACCCCATTTTGAATGTTATTGGCCATTTTTTACAACTTTGGAATGGTTTTGATCATTTTTTAACAATTTTTGAATTTTTTTGATAATTTTTGACAATTTTTGTACTTTTTTGATTAATTTTAACAATTTTTGAATCTTTTGGTAAATTTTGATAATTTTTGACAATTTTTGGATTTTTTTGATACTTGTATATAATTTTTGATTTTTTATAATAATTTTTGATGATTTTTAAATTTTTTTGGTAATTTTTGACCATTTTTGAATTTTTTTGACAATTTTTGACAATTTTTGGATTTTTTTAATAATTTTTGAAATTTTTTTCAATTTTTTGATACATTTTAACAATTTTTGAATTTTTAAAAAAAATTTTGACAATTTTTGGATTCTTTGATACTTTTTGACAATTTTTTAATTTTTTTGATGGTTTTTGATGATTTTTGAATTATTTTGGGAGTGGAATGAGGATGTGAGTGAGATTTGTTGGAAAATAGGGGTAACCGGGACCATGTGAGGCACCTAAAGAGGCAAGGAGACCCAAAGGAGGTAAAAACATGAAAAGTGTGTTGGAATTTACAAGTGGGAAGTATACTTTTGAGAGGTGGTGAATCAGAAGTAACAAGCTTTAATCAATAAAACCTTTTAACTTAAATCAATTGATGCATGTCACATAATTAAATAACATGAAAGTAAAAGCATGCATGAAAATATTTGACACCAAATTTGATCATCCAGAAACCCTCCAAAATGAGAAAGTAAAACTGGGGTGGGAATGACACCCATAACTTATCACGATAGCAATAATGTAACTTGTCAAGGTTACAATGTTTGACCATGAGCCCTGGTCTGCCTTGTGAGAGGCTTGCCCTATCCAAGGCTCTTACACCTTATTAAAAGTGTACCTATCTAAAGGATTTACAAAACATTCACTTGGAATGTCACTCTATTAAAGGATTTATATAATGGTTGTTAAACCAACCTATCTCCATAGGATTTCATTCTGCTAATACAATTGTTAGAAAGTATAGTAGAATGTTTGACCTGATCACTTGCAATCTGCTATTGTTGATTTCAGATTTCTATTCAATCCAATTTGATCCTTGCTGATCTGATATGAAGCTATTTTTAGTACTGATACTCTGTTCTTCTAACTGATCTTGCAATCTACTAAGTCACCTTGTATGTCCTCTTAACACTTCACTCGTTGTTCCTTCTTTTCTTCACTTACTCAGACTCTATTCACTCTATTGAATTACGGGGCTTCCACTTGCTTAAAATGTTTTCATGACTTAGAGTTAGGTATGAATCTATGGCTGAGATTCATCCTTTTATCCTCTTTAGCATTCCATTTTTCTAATTGGTTCCATGTTGATTACATAGGGAATCAAATAGATTTGATCTTATCTCTAATCTTCAAGATCTATCCATTAGCTAGCATGCAAAATTGTTTACATCCTAGTATGTGAAGGTGCAAAATCATATGTTGATTCTATGTTACTTAGCACTTGATAAAATTGTTGCTTGACACATACTAAAGTTCTATTTGGCTTGACACCTAAATATGCTCGACATCTATTATTCACTCGACACACATACTCGCTCGGCACTATCTATTTGCTGGGCACCTAAATGACTTGACACTTACTATCTTTGTAATTTTGCACCAAATGCAACTTGGCATGAACTTAGAAAATAGTTTAAGTGTGTTGACACTCAATTTTCAAGACCATTCTAAGATCAACAATCTCTCTCTTTGACATGAGTGTCAAAAAAACTTAACTATACATGATGTATCTAACTCCCTTATGTATAATATAACTTTAGTTTGGCATATATATAAAATTTCAAAATTTGTTCAAAATTTTGTGAAGAACTATGTACCTCAAAAATTTTAACTCCCCTTGAGTTTTTGTGCCTTTACTGTATCCAAAACTTCTCATAGCAAATTTTTTTCGTGTTGATTCATTTTATACTCTTTATCTGATTTTCTCTGTTCCTAAGCTTTTTTTGTTCACTCCCCCTTTTTATCTACTCTTTTCTTTGTTTTGTTTTCACTCCCCCTTTCACATGTATCCATTGCAAATTAAGTCTCCTTCTGGCTTGACAATTTCTAATCTACGTTTGCTTTTTATTTCTCCCCCTTTTTGACACTCATGTCAAAGGGCTATACTTTGACTGAGAATTTTGCCAAGAAGGTTTTGTTTACTTCCATTATAATCCTCAAAGCAATATCCTAGTTGTGTAGTGCAACTACTAGGGATTTGATTTGGATAGTTGTCTCTATTCCAAGGTGAACAGAACCATCTAATGTAGAAAGATTTGGATCCTTCTTGAACACATTTTCTATGTAGGCTAGTTCTTTTTGTAAATTCTCCATGTGAGGGGTTAGGACAGATTGAATTTGAACTAATTTGGCTATTGTATAAGCCTCATCTACTATTAGTACAACTAGTTCTTTCTGTGTTTGTGAAGTGTTGTATGAAAATGCTTCTCACTTTGAGCTAGATATTTTGGCAGTTGCATGCTAGATATCTTCAAGTTCCTTTACAAGCTCATTATTCTCTAGCTAGTTTCCTATGTGAAAATGGAAGGATCACACGATTTTTAGTACAATGAGAAGATATTATCAAGTACTTCCTTTATTTTATCTATTTTTGTAGCTAGTTCTACCTATGAAAGTGCTATCTCACTAGATATCTTTTCATTCACCTTTGCTTGAAACTTCTTTTCTAACCATTCCATCAGTTTTGGATTGGCATCTATAGGACCAGAAAATGGGCTAATGTCTAACATACTATGAGCAAATCACACACTCAAAAATTATATATTCAAACCTTCTAGTCTACCATGAAAGCCAATTGAATAAAAGAAGAAAAAAAATTTAAAACCTCCCTCTTTCATTTGTAGCTCCAATTGCTTATAGTGCAGACAATTTGGAAGCTAAAGCCTAGGATAATGATGGTGCTATGAGAATACTTGAAGATGTGATTTTAGCATGAGAGATGGAGCAAAAACTAAGAAAACTAAGGACTTGAAAAGACTTAAGAATTAGGGACTGGAAATGAGAGAAAGATTGCTCATTTTATAATCAACACAGAGGATGAGAGCATTGGAATTGTCACCTTGGACATGCGACATGGCAAGAGATTCCTTGAAGAATCCATGACACATATGACACAAGATGCCAAATATAGGATTGTATGATGCTTGGAAATCAAACTTGGCTAAAGATGGAAGAGAATCTATGATGCATCATATGACACCTCAAACCCACTTAAAACTAAGAATCTATTAAAATGGAAGCCAAATATGGATGTATGTAAGAGAATAAGAATATTGGATTATGACATATCTTGGCCAAAAGTCAAAAGAGAATCCACTAGGTGTCACATCCATGTGTCATGATGAAATCAATATTTTGTGGAATATTTGAATTAAAAATCCCTTATTCCACACAAATAGAAATTAGTGAAAATGGAATTAATGGAGGAAAATATGACTTAGGAAATTGAGAATTTTCATGGTTTGAGGATGATGAAGCAACTAATTAATAAAATATCAATTAATTGAGAAGGTTAATTAAGAAGAATAATTAGTAAAATGACATAGGATTAAATTATGGGTTGTTTAATCCTATAGGAAGAGTGAGTAGATCATTGGCTAGTTTGATTAAATAAATATGACAAAATCCTTTGATGAAGTATGATGATAATGGAGATTGAATAGGATGATGTCATATAGACCAAAGCCATGGTCAAATTGATTGATTTATCAAAATTGATAACACGTCAAGGACACACGACATGAATTAATGATATGTAACATTTAATCGACATTGTAAAATGCTACAAGATCGAGATTGATTGATAAGGTCGATCATAGTAACATTGACAGACACTGTGAATGTTATTAAATGGCTGATAATGCCATTTTATGATAGTAAGAGACTCAACAATGTCAAATATTGGGTGACGTGAATGATGGTTTGACTTAGCACTGAGAGCCAGGACAATACTAAGGTCAAATTGATAAGATTTGATAGATTGATAGGTTTCCAAGGCACTAAAAGCCACAAGAATTCCTAGGATTGGATAGATGATGATATATATGGGATTCTTCACATTTTCAAGTTGGTTATGGTTGATTCTCGATGATTCAGGGTAGATTTGGGGTGATTCCGGGTTGATTTGATATGATATCGAGTTTATTTGATATAATTGTGAGTTGATTTGATATGATTTGTGATGATCTTGAAATGGTTCCAAAATGATCTGAAAGAGGATATCAATGATGATATACAATTTTAAGATACAATTAGGTTTGTTAAAATATCAGAGTTAGTTGAACGAGAAAATGGGATGAATTAGTATGAAAAATGATGTCGATTCAGGGGCTTGAGAGTATTTTTGAGGGTTACCACTCAAGATAGTGACCAAATAATGAAAATTATAGCTTAATTTTTTCAAAGAAAATATAAAAATCTAATGCAACTAACGGATTGCAAATTAGAGTTGAAACACAAAAGTTATGGCGTCTAGAGTGCAACATAGGGGCTCCGGGAGCAGTTCTAAGCATCTTACTGCCCCAAGTGCACCCAAAATGAACCCAAGTGTGCCTAGTGTGCACTTGATAAGCCCAAGAGTGCTATGATAGTACTGGGTGTTCCCATGGTGCACTTGGGAAGCCCAAGTGTGCTCTGAAAGTGCAGACCGTGTCCTAAAAGGCTCTAGAGGCCAAAAATAGCCCGACTTGACTCAGAATGGCCTGAAACTTTGCGTGCATGTCCAAAATGATAGAAAGAGGTCATAACATGAGTAAAATTAGGAAAAAATGGTCAAATTTGGTTAAAATTGGTTTAAAATAGGTTAGACTAAGGTTGGACTAGGTGGAAAGCCCTAGAAGGTTGACAGATAGTGTAGGATGATAGAGGAATGTAGGAATGCAAGGTGAAGATGATTTGGTGTATCAAAACACATGATCATGGTGGTGAATGAAGATATGAATGAAAGAAGACCTAAGAGATGAGATGAGGAACAGTTAGAATGAGATGAAGAATTTTTCTTTCAAAAGGTGTGCTATATGTCAAATGGAGCTTCGTTTTAGTGAAATCGTAAATGTGAACCATTTTTGAGTGTCTACATTTTGCCTTTGCTTGATACAATGTGATTTAGAGCATTGTGTCAAAGAAAAATGATGAGAAGGCCATAATAACATGTCCTAGTAGGAATGATATATATGGGTGGCCCCTCGAGAAATTGACTGAGATATGCATATGGTAGGTCAATTTTTTGACAATGAGATGCAAGGTAGCAGATGAAGAAGACACAAAAGATGGAGGATATGAGATGAGGAATTATTGGTATGGTGGAAAGGCTTTTGATTTTGTAAAGTGCACTATATGTCAAATGGAGATTTATTTTGATGTGGCAAATGGAATGCAATGCATCACAACATAAAGGGGCAGAGCGCAAAATGCAAACCTTTTGCATAAACAAGCATGATGCAGACAAAAAATGACCTTGTCCTTCCTAAGGCATATATACATGCCATAGAATCTCAAAGGTAAATTGTAATACATAGAAAATAAAATATGACCATGAACCATCCTGGCCACTCTCATAGATCATTTTATATCATTGAGTAGCATAGGAACATGATCAAAGAAAAACAAAGCAAATATAAATCACTCACTAAATAGTGTGAGCCAATAGCAATGTTGGCGCTCAAAATTGTAGCCCAAATTTTGAGCACCATTGAGAAAATTGAGGCGTATAAATGCTTTGTGAAGCCTATGTACCCTGCTGTTGAGTTAGTGCAAAATTGGTGTTTAATGTTTCTAACACCCTCCATTTAGCATGTCCGCATGTTACATGAAGTTAAAATAACATTCTGAGTCATTTGGTGAAGTCTTGTTTTGAGCTAGTGTTAAATCTGCATTTTCACCAAAGTGTCAAATAGCGACAGGTGGCTGTGTTTGCACCTGAATATCTCAGACCCAGAATTGTGTCATGAATCACCACTTTGGGAGTATCTAGTATCCATACCTAAGAACCTATATTTCAGATTTCAAGTTGTTTCAAGTCCGTTTGATTAGGTTTTGAATCCCTCAAAGTTGGTCAGTTAATGTTTCCAAACATTTGCACTTTGCACACATTTTCGAGAAGCCCTATTTGACGTGTTATAACTTTTGACCAATTGACCCAAATGCTAAAATTCCTTTTGCATTGTATTATAGACATTAGAGACTTGTTATGTTCCAAGTTTTAGCTTATGATGAATCAGTTTGGTCAGTTTTCAAGCATGATTCCAAATGCAATTTATAAGTTTTAACTGGTGTCAGTAATTACAAATTAATTGTAACCCCTGTTTGTGATGTCATATCTTGAAACCCGTGATTGGGGAGATCGAATGGTTTGTTTCTCTTTTCTCTATACTAAAAATACTACAAGTGTGCTAGTTTTCAAATCTTGATGAATCTGTTTGCAAACTTTTCTAGGGTCATTCCATTTGTAAAAATCGTTATCTGGTCATTGTTTCCTATCCTGCAAATCTAGGTAGCAAACTTCAGATAGTTGCCAAATTTTGCCAGTTATTCATCATGAGCCCAGATTGCAGATTCATAATGTCCTCATGACAGAGAACCAGTACCCCAATTTTTAGAGCCTCAAGTGCCCATTTGCTCAGTTTTCCAAGCCATTTCCAAATGCAATTTCTAGCTTTTTGACATGTTTATTTGCAAGTGAATTTAAGTTGGCAACTTCAAGGGTTGATATCTTTTGACCCCGATGTTGTCATGCGATGAGATCTGGTACACTTATTGTATGTGTCAGAGAGATGTTATATCTAGAGTTTCAGAGCCTGGTCAGTTGTCCAGGTTAGTTTTCAAAGGTAGTCAACAGACCTCCTGACACCACATTCACAGTTTGCAAAAAAGTGACAACTTGAGTTTTTAACGATCATTCTATGATGAAAATTGATTCTAATCAGTCTAAGGATGTCAGTGGATCAATTTAAGGATTTAGTTGTTTAGAAACAAAAAAATTTTTAGTCAGACCCACTTTGGGCCTCACTGATTCCATCAGGTGAATCTGAGTTTTGTAGAATTTTGAAGGTGTCTTGATGATGTAAAGATGGGGAACTAAGTGAAAAGAGCATCAAAATGAAGGTGAACAAAAAATATGAGAATATGAGGAAGTATAGTTTCAAGGGATCCCTAGTGCCAAGCAAAGTAGAGATCAAGGTAGTTAATAAGGAAGACACAACAGATGTAAATGGGCAAAGAATCCAGTCTCAAACTGTGCATTGCCATGCATTATAAAGAACAATCACACCTCTACCATGGCAGGTCACATTAAAGGTAGAGCTAGGCATATTCAAAGAGAAACTCAATCTGAAGTTGATTCTGATGCAAAGCTATATGTCAAAGTTGGAATGGTGTAAAATGCATTGCAAGGACAACAAAATTGGCTATTATGATGCTTTCAAACAACATGATGCAATGCGATGACATTGTTGATCGAGAAGAGAAGCATGTGTTGCCCAGTGACTTCTGAACCAAGAATAAATGGATCAATGCTGGCACTGCACATAGAAAACTTGTAGAGCCCTTGGATATTCCACACCACTACCATACAGATAAGGAAAACAAGTGTTACCTTTTAGACGGGGTTCGGCCTCATCATCACATAGTTCTTTAGAAACGTAGAAAGATCCAAAAAAAAAAAGAGTCGCAGTCAACAAAAGAGGCTCAGCCTCATGAGGCAGTAGACCACAATTTTTTAAATGGAGATGAGCAAGGCACATCTAGTCAAAGAGGAGCTTCAAGTAGTAGTCAACGGCAAAAGAAATCCGTGCCAAACACAAAGGAGATGCCTGAATAAAGCAAAACTGCAAGGAGATAAAGACAAGGAGGAAAGCTTTTTCCATAAGCTATACACAATTTTTAATATGAAGCCACCAGTCTCAAAGGAATTCGTAGGCAAGAGGAAAGAACACACCCAAATAGACCCACGATTTAGCATAGAAAAGCCCCATGCAATGTGGAATGAGCATGACATCCCACGCTGACCACTATTTCATCTCCACGTTTCAAAGTAGCACAAGCTGTAGATAGGGGAGGTCTTCCTCGTAAAAGGTCAAATATCTTATGGAAAAGGCCCACGACAGAGAAGGAATTGGGGGTGGCGGCTCCAAAAGGATGTTCCCACTCCTTTTAGGCTGCCTGAGCATCCACTCTAACATGGAATCTACGAAGAGGAAGCCACAATAAATGCCTAGCATACAAGAGGAAATTCACAAGTAATAAAAAGCAATCCATGCCCATAGAAAAGATAGAAGTTGCTTGTTAAAAAGCATAGTCAAAGAAAGTTTCCATGATGTCAAAGAAATGAGGAGACCAGACACGTTGAACAAACCCAGCACTGATTCTCCACCAAAGTAAAGGGAAAGACTATGAAATGGTTTTATCCCACATTGGGTGGCTAAGTTAGAAATTAGTTTTTTAAATACCATTTCAAGCATATAACATAACATCCTCAAGACAAGCACTTTTCAAGCGCTAGTTGCATGTGGGGCCCTACGCCCATGTGGTCAATGTGGAAGTGACATCAACAAGATGTGGGGTCTAAGAAAAAATTTGAACAAAGATAGAGCAAAGTTGATGTGGCGACGAGGTCCGAGATTGCACCACGTGGCCAAGATCTGCAGTGGGTGCAAGCCTGAAATATGAAGTTGCGGGGTAGATAAATAATGTAGGGATGTGCTTGGGCACCACGTGGCATTGCGGGTCTAGCAGATGACTAGATGGCAAGGATGAGTAGTTCAGACGAAGGCACAGGATACTGCCACGTGGTAGCATCCGACGAATGACGCATTTCTGCAAAATAGAGTTGCTCGAAGGTTAAGTCTTGCAGGAATGTGGGAAGTCGGGATGTGCCACATGGTAGTAGATCTCAGCCTATGATGATGTGGCAGATGTTCAAAGGGCAGGCGAATCAGAATGTGCCACGTGGCATGGGTCAACAGAGGTTTGACCTTCGAATTGAAGGGTTGGAAAAAAAAAAAAAAATTTAAAATTGTTTTCAAGTCTGCATGTTCAAATTCTCTTTCAATCAAAAGAGGTCATTTAATATAAAGTTTGAACTTTAGATTTTTTTTAACTTTTCAAAAAAATTTAAAAAAAATCTGCACACCATGGTTTTCTAGCAGAGCAGTCATTTTCAAAATGACTTTTAGTGGGCTTTTGAGATGCAAAATAGGCAATGTTATATATCGCCAGAATCGGGAGCAGATGAACTATTTTATTTCAGAGTCAATTTTTGTACATGTAGTAGTTGGTTCAAGCTACAAGAAGTTTTCTTTCAGGTTCCCAGATTGCAACCGAATTCAGGTGTCAATATTCAAAATTTTTTTCTAGCATGGAAATGACTTGAATATAGTTAAAAGGCAATGAAAATGAGGTTTGAGGCAATTTTAACTATTTTCAAATCAGTTGAATCTCAATTTCATCAGTATTTCATTGAGGCAAATTAGATATTTTAGTGAATTCAAGGAATTTCATCATTAAACAGAGATATTTTCCAATTAGTTACAATGTAATGATGAAATAGAAAATCAAATCAGATGGGTAAAAGGATGAAAGAGGTTTTCAGTTGCACAAGATGGGATTCCAAATGGACACTTGTACTCTTCAGTTTCAATCTGGGAATTCATCTCCTTGCTATATTATTCTTTCTGTCTTCCATTTGAAGGGTTTCAATTTTTATTGATTGAGAAACCAGTCGGTTCCAATCTTTTGGTTAAAAAGTTGCACATTACTGTGATACCAAGGTCTTGGATCTAGTTCTGGTTGCATTCCCATGACTGTGACACCATTTTCCTTTAGCAAATTTCTCTCATGTGAACAAAAAGTGTAAAGATAATACATATAGTTCTGATATGTTTGGTATTTTCATGTTTTCATTTCATGTATCTGAATGTATATTTTCAAAGAAAATGAATACATATGAGCAACATTTCATTAGTTTCATTCTGGTTCTCGTCTCCTATCTCATTAATCTATAGTCTTATGTTGTCTTGGAACAAAGAGCTGAGATCAATTTTCTTCCCCTTAAGGTTGTATGTCTGATATATTTTGCTGTCGGAACAAAGTGCCAAGTAAATGCTTAATGTGTTTGACAGGTTTACTAGTTATGTTGAGAAGGATATTTTGTGAGAATGAGATCTGAATGAACATTGATGTCTGAATCACAAGGTGATTAGATAGATCTGATGTCTGGGTATACAGAATATGTCCTGATGTCATAGATGTATATTTTGAATTCATGGATTTGCCCAATGGATCAAGCACTGATAAGTTATAAGATCACTTGTTATATTGCTGCATGTTTGAGGATTTTTTGAACATCAACATTATTATTCAATGGTATTTCCTTTTTATATTGAATGAGCTATAAAATTTGAACCCTCACTCAGCTTGTGAGATTCCTAGATCTACATTTAGCTACTGTAGATTGATGTTATTTCATGATTTATCAAGAGAAATAAGGGTTTTATTTGCTTCATATTAGATTCAGTGTATGCTTTGATAATTGGTACCATATAAAGAATCTATAGGTCCACCCGCCTAGGTTTTGCAGAGCCTGAATTGCAGAAGGGTCATGCCTTATAGTTGGCTTGGTGTATGAATGGGCATGTTGAAAATGGGAGTTAGCTACCCCTAGATGTGTCTTGTTCTCATCAGGGTAATTGGAAACGAGTAACATTTTCAAACACCAACAAGCTATTCTTTTCCATCATTAATTGCTTTTTCGGGTTTTAGGTCTTTAGATCATAGTTGACAGGTTTATCATATGTTAGTTTTTGTTATTGATTTAATTGATAGGTTCATAGTGACATGTTGGATTGATTGTCGATTCACATTGCTTAGATAGGTAGGATTGTCATTGAAGTGTAGTGCTTTGAGTTTCAGTCTATGAAAGTGCAAGTCTTTATGCAAAAGGGATGATAATGTACCAGGTTTATTACAAATTTTTTATGGATTTTTGTGAATTTTAGAGTTTTTGAGGATATTTGATTTTTTTGGTGTGATTGGTTTCTTCAAGACATTTTATGATTTTTTAGAATTTTTTAGGATCGTAAAAGCATATACAAGTGTTAGCTCCAATCTGTTATGTGATAAATCCAATGGATAAAACATTCTTAGGGCTATGCCCCCAATTCAAATTCAAACTTGTGCAAGATGTAGGTAATATGCCCCCGAAAAAGATGCAAACTATGTACAAAGGCCAATGACAAAGTATGTACAAACTGGTGATGCTTTAGGTAAGATAACAATGGATATTAACCAATTTTTGGGCGATGACAATGGACTAGGGACGTCTTGCAACACAAAGGATATGATTAGGGAATGACAAAAGAGGAAAAAGCTAGATGGAATCTTGATGGATGGATGAGCAACAATTGATTACACATGGTGCCTGTTTGCCAGGTTTTCCCCATGGTACTTGCCCAAACTACCTATTTTCTAGGTTTTCACTTTTGGATAGAATTTTTCTCTTGACTCAAATTTTTGTGCCAAGATGCCTATTTGCTAGGTTTTCCTCTTTTTGACATTTTTTTTTTTTCAAGACTTTTAGACACAATCAAGAATGTTGCTGATGACTACTAAGAAGAAATTTGTTGTTGGTGCTAGTAGTTGATAATCTCCGGATCCACAATTGACCATAACTATGTAGGATTCATTCCAAGTCTGTAGCTAAAATGAAACAATTGGAAAGGCCTTGAGATATACCATCATGTACTATATGTAGGATAGTGTTTTCCTCTCATGAATTAAGGCATTTGAGGATAAATGGGTCAATTGATATGTTATGTGGGATGTCACTGATGATGACGTGCTCAAAGGCTTGTTGGATAGAGGTTGTATTTTGGTTATTGGACCAATTAAGTAGTAGGATTCAGGGATAAATAGTTGGATATAAGGAAGGATTGGGAGGATTGAGACCAATGACTTCCCACATGAAGGCTAATTGAGAGAGCTCAAAAAGACTTTGTGGCATGTTGAACAATAGAACATTGATATTCATGGCATCAACTTGTTCACAATATATCCTTGGGAGGTGCTTAGCTTTTGATTTTTCATGGTCTAGTGGTGCCTTTCAATTTTCACCAAAAGACCTATTTTTGTCATTTTTTTCTCTTTTGGCTTTGAAACTAGAAGGTGGATTTATGTCCCCAAAATATGCCAATGTGTTCACTTTAGGAGAAGTTTCTTCTTAATGATCACCAATTTTAATGCCTTCATAGATTTCAAAGTCTGTTGCAAGAGCATCATCATTTTCAAATCAATCAAAAATTGGTGGTACATGTTGGTCCCAATCCAATAGTTCAGGATAACTTGAGGGGATGTCATCATCAGTGTTGAATGGGCTTTTGTTGAAGGTAGATATATGGGTATCTAATTTAGTGGTATAATTGGGTTCATTCTTAGAAGCTGGAGGACTATTTGTTTTAGGTATGGTATCCTCAGATTCCTTTTCATCATTCAAAACATCTATAGTCTTATACGTAGGTACCATAGTACTAGGAGGACCTATTCACAATGGTTTGAATTGAAGCCACAAGCTAGTAGGTCATCCTCTTATAGTGGTAGGTTCAATTATTCCTTGTTTCTGACATCCAAGACTATTATACCCATCATAGCCTTTTTTCTACATGATAGTGATAGATCAACTATGATTACACCATCATCAATAAGATCTTGTATTGCATACTTTAGTTCGAAACATGATGAGGTTTTATGTCTTTTGGTGCGGTGGTAATCAAAATTTTTTTTGTCATCCCACCAAGAAGCTTTAGTTAGTGGCTCAGCTTTGAATGAGGTAACTGCAAGAAGTTGTTACTGATTAATTGCATGTATTCCCAATGGTGTGAATTTTCTATCTTTTGTTCTAGGATGTCTCTGAGGTCCATCCTACATGGAAGTTTTAGTTTTCTATTGTGGAGGTGATTTTTGATTGGGAGTTTGTGAATTCGTAGCATTTGTACCTTTTAAAGTCAACTAAGGTTGTGACATGCTAATCGTACGTGCATCCACAATGCCATCATTAGTCACATTCTTATTTTTGGAGAAAAATTTTGCCTTGTCATTAGATGAGTTGGTGTTTGTATTTTCCTTGTTCATCTTGAGGATTCCCTTATGGATAAGATCATCTTTGATACTAGCTCCGTTTTTCATCAATTTAGAAATAGTTCTTGGACTTTTGATTTTGAGTTCATACATTAAGTCTGAGACTAAGTTTTCAATGCACAAGTTAACTTGTTATTCTTCAAGAATGTCTAGTGAGCATTGACTCACTAGGCTTCTCCAATATAGGAAGAATGTGATGAATGATTCTCTTGTCTTTTGTTTAGTTGAACAAAAATTAGAGAGTGTCACCTCATTTGTAATGTTAAAGGACAAGTGAGAGATGAACCTTTTTGTGAGTTTTGATCAAGGTTTGATAGTACCAGGAAGCTTGGAGTACCATTCAAGTGTGGGCGCACTTAGAGAATGAGGGAACGATCTCATGAGGCAAGTGGGCTCATTACTGAGTTCATTACAAGAGGCAAAAAATTCTTAGATGTGATCAATGGGGTTGCCTTTTCCTAGGTATTTTTCAAACCTTGTAGCCTCAAAGTGTTTTGGGAATGAAGGCATATACAAACTTTTGTCAAATGGATTAGGATGTAGGTCCCTTTCTATATATAGAGCCTATTTCTTTTGGACTCCCAATGCCTCGACTTGTTTGGAAATTTGTTTGAATTGTTGCAATAGCTCTTCATTAGGGTTTTGCATGATAGCTTTCCCTTCAAATATTTTGTCCCTATGAGTAGACCATTTGCTATAGTGGGAGCTATGTCTACTTAGTTTTGACATTTTTGCGTCTCATGAGTCTGGTGATGTGTCACGAGCTAGTGGAGGTATGTTAGTACCTCAAAGAAAAAAGGGTCCCTGTTGTGACACATGTTGGGGTACTTGTGATATTTGATGT
The DNA here is from genome assembly GCA_028749045.1 of Cupressus sempervirens. Taxonomy (NCBI): domain Eukaryota; kingdom Viridiplantae; phylum Streptophyta; class Pinopsida; order Cupressales; family Cupressaceae; genus Cupressus; species Cupressus sempervirens. The sequence goes on from CM053793.1 coordinate 171,823,927, forward strand.
GGCACTTGTTGTGATATCAACTGCGATTGATGTACCATGTGTTGTTGTTGTGCCATTTGTTGTGCTTGTTGTTGGGATACCTCTATTGGTTGTATGTGAGACCATGTATGTGATTGTTGTTGTAGAGGTATTTGTTAAGGTTGTTGTGGCACATGTTGTTGTTATAACAAATGTTGCTGGTATGCAATTTGTTGCTCAAGGCATCTTTGGTATTCCAACTATTGTTTGAGTTGCTCTTGTTGCTTAGTAAACATGGCTTTTTGTTGTTGGAATTTTTGTTGATACATTGCATGGAAGTCAAGTGGCTTTAAATTGGATTGTGTGTTAGAGACATTGGATCCTTGCACCACTTGAGGTTGTTGTTGTGCTTGATGTTGCTATTGATATGTTGCATGTGTATTAATTAGATTTATACTTGGTTGAGCATTAGAAACATTAAGTCCTTGTACCATTGTAGGTTGATGTTGTCATGGGAGTTGATTCTATCCTTGAGAATTGACCACCATGTTGGTATTGTTATTTTGGCACCTTTGTGTATTAGAGGTTTCTCCTTTGGACATCATATTGACTTGACAATGAGGTGCATTCCTTTTGGGAATAGGTGTGATGTCAATAAGACTTTTCCTTTGTGCATCAATAGGGATTGTTGTAGTTGATGTTTCATATGGTGTACTTGTGGGAGGATCCATAACATTTGACATCATGAGACTTGGTAGATTTAGGAGCAAAGGTGTACTTTGTTGATTCATCTCCAAAGGAGGTATGTTTGGCATCCCTAGAGCAAAAGTCCCTTTAGGCATGTCTTGTTGTTGGACCATGTGATTAAGATAAATTCTTAACATCCTCTTGAGATACTTGGGAAGAGTCTTGTTTCCCTTCATTGGTTGTGGTTTATCAAACAAGGGATTAATGTTGATGTGTTCAAATGTACTTTGGAGAATTTTGATGGTTGATTCTTGATGGGATCTTATAGGTGCCATTATTGCATTTGAAAACTCCAAAGGTTGTTTTCCCATATCTAAGTCCAAATTGATCATGGGTTGTATGTTTGAAATTTTTGTGTTGGTTTGATGTTTGGACTTAGGTCCCTCTATGTTTGGGTTGAATTTGACAATTTCTTGGGCTGCCAAAAGTTTTAAGTTCTTGCAGAAATTTTTGTCTTGACATGCCCCAGCCATTTCTTCATCAGTGGTGCCATAGTCAGTGTTAGAGTCATCACTTAGGTGTACAATACCTTGTTGTGTGTTTGACATATTACAGTTGAAGGTACTTGCATTGGGTTTTTCAAATTCAAAGGAGTGCTTGAATATAGGTTCAAATTCAGGACTCCATTGAACCATCCCATGTGTAGGGGAAGTATTTGAAGGAAACCTCATGGTAGGTGCATTGTTTACGGTTTGTTGCATCATCTCTTCATTTTGGTGATCTTGCGAATACATGTTTAAGGAATCTACAAGTAAAGGTTGTGATGCCTCGATTTGGTCTTTGTCAAAGGTTTTTTGGGTTTTCTTGCTCTTCTTTTGTCTTAGATGAGGTTTCAGTTGTGTTGGCACTGCATAAAAGAAAGGTTGATAAATTTCTTCAGGTCTTTGAGTTGATTGTGTCCTAGTGAGTGCTGGCATGATACCTAAGGATGAAAATGCAGTGGAGGAAAACCTCAATGGACTCCCTACCTCCCAAGTGTGTACCTAAACTACCAAATATGCTCAAAAAATACCAAGTACACCCATTATGCACTTGGGGCCTTGAAGGTAAGTAGTTGGTAAGTAGAAGGTATGCAATGGGTACATAGAGGTGTTAGGGTGCCTAAAATGAAAAATGTGAATGATTTGAGTGTTTTTCAAGGTTAAGGGATGCAATTCAAGGTGTAGATGTGAAAATTAAGGTTTTGGACTCTAGAATGAAGACTCTAATTACCAAGTGTGCTCTAAAACTACCAACTAGGCACTTGAAATGTGCAGATGGTAAAATAGGGGTGCAGTTTGTAAAATAGGTCAAAACTTGATACTTAGGATGTGGGTATGCAAGATATGAGTGTTTTTTGGATTTTTAGGTGTTTAAGGATGTTATGCAACCTAGGAAAATGCCAAATGAAGTGGGGTTTTGACATCCAAGATGCAAATGTCCTAGGGAAACTATGCAAATGCAAATGCAAAGTGACATTTTGGAGATTGACTAGAGGAGATGAAAATGACCCTATAGTATGAAAAATGAAGGTTAGGGTTGGATTTTGGACTTGGAAATGGTGTTAGAGGTTGATGTGTGCAAGTGGGACTAAGCAAGGGATGATGTGCTAGGGTTGATAATGATGTTTGGATTATGAAAAGTGAGGATAAGTGATCAAGGTGATAAGTTGGTTGATAGACAAGTTGATAGGGTTTGATAGTGGAAATGATGCTAAGGTTTTGAACAATGCAAGATGAGGGGGATATAACACTAGGGTAAGTCAAAATGATGTTTAGGGACACTAGGAATATGATTATGGTCTGCCAAAGAGTATTATTTCAAATTGAGATACCAAATTTGGTAGGTATCTCTGGCATACACTATGGAAGAAATTGAAGACAAAGTTGAAGTTTAGTTCATTGTATCATCCACTTACTAATGGAAAAATAGAAGTGGTGAATAGGAGTTTGGGAAATTTGCTAAGATGTTTGGTTGGAGACAAGACAAAAGGATGGGATATGATTTTACCATAGGTGGAATTTTCATATAATAATTTTGTCAATAGGAGTACTAGTAAATCATCATTCTAGATTGTATATAGGAGTAGGCCTAGAAATGCTTCTAAATTGAGGTAGCTCGATAAAGGAGAGATAAGTAGTGCTGAAGTCGAAGATTTTGCTAAACATTTCAAGAACATTCATGAGGAGGTAAGGAAGAACATCATAAAGATGAATAAACAATACAAGACTAAAGTAGATGTATAAAGGAGGTGTAAGGAATTTGAGGTTAGAGATGAAGTCATGGTTCATTTGAGAAAGGAGCATTTTCCAATGTGTATATATAATAAGATGAAGATTAAGAAGTTTGGACCGTGCAAGACAATGAAAAGACATCATTCTAGAAATTCTTATGAAGTGGAGTTTCCTATTGATTTGAATATTTCACTAGTATTTAATATTTTAGATTTGACAGAGTATTATGAAGGGGGTGATTGAGATTAAGTTACAAAAGTGTAGTGGAGTATTTCAACAGCTAGTTTGATTACAAAGTTGATTGAGGAGATATTAGATAGTTGTGTTGGCAAAAGTACAAAGAACTAAAATTATGAAAAAAACTTGGTCAAATGGAAAGGGAGGCCAGTAGAGGATTCATCATGGCTAGCAAGGGAGGAGGTTAACCATCTTGGCTTTCCTTTGAACACCTAAGATGTAATAGAGTCACTTCTCAAAATTACCCCAAGTGTCTGATGTAGGAGCATCTTGGGTGTAAGAGCAATCTTGCATCACCCAAAAATATTTTCTTTTTAGTGTTTTCTATTTTAATAATGACTAGTAGCTAGGGTGGTCACTATTTATTAGAACTTTCTATTTTTAGTAAGTTTTTAATACAAGATTGGAATGTTTTCATTTTCTACGTGAAGGTTCATTTTAGAGTTATAAGCCTTACATGGTTTTGAGCCTATAGATCAGGAGCTAACATTTCCAAAAAGTGGTTCTAATAGGCAATCAGAGCAACGATTTGAGAGTTATGGCCTTCCAAAGTTGGGCTACCTAAAATATCTAAAATAATTGTTAAAGATGTATTTGGCTGGCTCTATATGTAACGTTAGGGTCTATCGGCCTTAGGTATCAAATTTCATTGTCTATAACCTTCTTGTGTGGCATAAAATTGCCTATTTAAGAAAGGCACAAATATTGTCTAGAATAGCTCTCGGTGATAGTTCATAGCTTGTCTTGCAGATTATTATAATGAAGATGCCCATGTGAGTTAGCATATTGTACTAGTGAATTTTGTAATTCCACATTTGTGACACAAAAAGAAGTCCATATTTTGTTTTTGCATTTATTATTGTTTCTTTATTTTCTATTATGGTTTATCATATTAAATAAAGGTCTCTTCATTAATCATCTGGGTGGACTTCTGAACCCAAGTTCCAACAGTGAGCCAACTTAGTGAAGATTATTGAATTTGGTGTTGTAGTTGACTCCAAAAGCTAATTAATTGGATTGGTATATATGTAATACATCTTATCATACCCAAATGTGCATATTAAAAGTAAGAATAATAATGAGTGCAAATTAGAAGAAGGCTACAAGTAATATAAGGAAAAGCAGAGTCTTATCTATCACAGGAAGGGAATCATTATACATCAAAAGAATTTCATTCAACAAACTAAGTTGCAGATCAGAGATCAACTACTAGTTCATCTTAATAGGTGCATCAATAAAATCCTCTAACAAGGTGAACTTAATAGTGTTATGTTAAATTTCCTAATCAAGTGTATACTTAATTATATTGTATAAATCCTTTCAATAGGTGGATGTAATAGTCCTTATTTCTCCTAATTGGGAAGATCACCAAAAGTGATTAGTTGTAATCTTTAACAAGATAACTTTATATTGTAGTACTTAAGCTTGTTTGCATCATCCCCATCCCATTTTTACTTTCTATTTTGAAGGGTTCTGGGTTACCAAATGTTAATCAAGTGTTATGAATGTTTTATTGCTTTCATTCTTTCATGCATGTAATTAGATTGGATTATATTGTGAAGGTTTAATTAATAAATTAAAATATAATTTTTATTGGTTCTTGATTCACCCCCCTCCCCCTGTCAATCACCTAGTCTATACTACATTTCCAACAAAACCATTAATACCCTTCATGGAATTAATGACAGGGTACCAAATTCACACTAATACATTTGGTACCAAATTGCAACGGTAGTGTCATTGCAATTTTTTCATCACAACCTTGTCATTGTCGCAATTGCGATGGTCTACCATCGCAATTGCGACGACGACAAGGTTGTGACAGAAAAACTGCAACGGCACTGCCGTTGCAATATGGTACCAAATGTATTAGTGTCATCACCAATCAATGTAATGTTTGGATATTCCTTGAAATTTGGTGAGTGACACTAATCATTCCTCACATTCTACACATTTCTTTCCTTCAACATTTCTTTTATAGATGTCGATGCAGATGTTTTCATCTCTAAACTAGGGTTCAAACATTTTTTCTTCAATAACTTTGAAAACGACTTACTTGGCACTAATTTTTTTGACTTATTATGATCTTTCAATTCACCAATGGAATGTTGTGATTCACTTTCTATATTGTTAAAATTACCTTAAAATCACTTTTGCACTTAAAATCACTTGGTAAAATGAAAATGAATACCAAAATTTGATATATGCCTTCAATCTATTCATTTAGGTCTAGAATAAATGTGTTTGTTCTCTAGTGGGTACACAATAGATGTATCAACCTTCACAAGTTGTGTTCACATTTCTTTCATTCAAATACTCAGTCACTATCACCTCACTCAATCAATACCCATTTGTTTGGCCACTACATCAGCTTAGTCAATATAGGCTCTTAATCTATATTGTAATCCTTGGTCAATACATACTATATTACCAATGCTCAATACTTGATAGTGAAACATATTCCATTGCCCTATATTTCTCTCATATTTTTCCTAATGCATCTTGATTCATGCTGATATAGAATTTTAGCCACTTTACTTCTACATGTCCCTTCTATTCAACTCTTGATTTGATAGTAACAACTAGTTCATAATGTTAAATTGATTGTTTGTAAGCCTCTGCACATCAAATGATCTTTCTTCATGTTTGGTAACAAGTTATCTTTTATCTTCTTCAGCCATGATTTTATCTTCTTCAAATTTCTTCTTTTGTTTAGTCACTTTACACAGTCTTACTTATTCAATTTCCTATTCTCTTTTTAGTTCTTTGATTTCTTTATTTGAGATGTTCTTCTTCTTCAGTAGATCTACTATTGTTACATCACTATCATAAGTATTTTTGCTAATAATAAATCCTTGTGTATCAAATTCCTTGTAGAGTTTTTCATTCTGTTGAATGTCCATATCTTTCCCTTTTCTTTAAGGATTTCCTCAACTCATCTTTTTCTCCATCAAGTTGTTGTATTATGATCTATATTTTAATCATCTAATTCTCAATGATTTTACCATTTTATATTCCTCCATTTCAAGATCTTGTGCTCTCAAGTTGTTAGACTTCATTCAAGAGAATTGAGCTCTAATACTAATTGTTCGAAATCTCAATGAGAAACAAGATATTGAGAGGGGATGTAGGGGTGAATTAGGATCTATAAAAATTTTCACTAATAAAACAATTAACTATATGCACACTTAATCCATCTCATAACTTAGATCTCATACCATATAAACATAAGATTGTAATATTGAAATGAAATCTATCTAATCATAACATCCATAAAAATATAAACTCATAACACAATGATTTTGGTAACCCAAAAACACTTCAAGTTGAAGGTAAAAATGGGGTGGGGGTGAAACCCACAAATCTTTACTCCTACAACAACAAAGTTCACTTGTTGGGTCTATATTTTAATCACTTTTGATGATCTACCCTATGAGGGTTCTTCTCTATTAAAATATTGTATGATTGTTAGGTCTTACCCTTTTAAAGGATTTTACACTTTCATTAAAGAAGGGACTCTGTTAGGAGATTTAAATATGATCTATTAGAACCACTCTATTAAGAGATTTTCCTTGACTCAACCTATCAAAATTGATTCAGTACCTAAACCTTTAGTTTTCTTTGAAAGATATTTAGGAATCTCCTTATTAAAAATCTGATCTCCTTATCTGATATGCTCTATTTTGTCCTTCACTACTTTGGTTTCTCTCTCTTATCTCCTTTCTGACTTATCCTTCCTTTGCTCTTTACTTAGCTTGTTTATTCCTTCACTTCAACTCATTAGATGATCTTAGGGTTGGAACCCTTCTTAACTAGATAATTGTAGAAAGTTTTGTTGGACATATCAATGGGAAAGTAAGTTCTAAGTGGACAGGGTGAATCAATACTTTAAACTTTTAACCATAAAAATTTTCACCATCTTCCATCTTATAACTTAACATGTAAACTAAAATTTTTAAGCATGCATCACATCCATAGCATAATGTATATTAACAATAACATAAAATATTTTGGTTACCCAGAAACCCTCTAGAGTAAAATTGGGGTGGGGATGACACCCATAAATCTTCACTACTACAAAAATAAAGTGTGGCCAATTATGGCTACAAAGTTTTGATCATAAACTATGATCTACCCTATGAGAGGTCTTCCTTGTTAAAGGTTTACAAATAATTTTAGGTCTCACCTTGACTAAATGATTTAAACTCACAATTAAGTAAGCACTCTATTAGGAGATTTAGAAAGGTCTGTTAGGACTACTCTTATAAGATATTCACCCTATATCACCTATCAAAATGATTCAGTACTTGATCCTTTAGTTAGCAACTTTCTACTAGATGTTAGATCTCCTCTTTACAATTTATGTCTTGATACTTCTAATCTCATTTATCTTCTTTGACACTTCACTTCTTGTCTTCACAACTAGTTTTGTTCTCATCAACTGGTTCTGCAATACTTAACCTTCAATTAAGCATCTTCTCCATGTTTCCTTTCACATAAGATGTGTGTCTTTATATCTCCCTTTTTCTCTCCTCATCTCATTGCTACCCCGTAAGGTTTACCTCTTTAAATAAGCATTTGGAGATGATCTTAGGTCATAATCACAGACTTTGGTTGATTATTATTGCCACCTTAATCTTCCTTTTTTATTATTGGATGCATGGTTTACATAGGGATATGTGACATGAAATGATCCTTATCTCTTAATATTAAAAAATTAATGTCCATTTAAGTCAAAAAAATGGTTTACATAGGATTTTGTGCCATTACAAACATCTATGCCATTGACTTATTACTTAGCATCAATAGGGTTCTGATGCTTGGCCTTAGCTATGCTCTAATGTTTTTTACTCAACTCTTAAATGTCTCGACACATTCTATTGCTTGGCACCTAAATCACTCAACACACACTGTCTAATCATCATACATTGTTTTCTCAATACTTGAGTGACTTGACACACACTAACTACTTGACACCTACTAATGCTTAGCACTAACTTATCATATCACTCGACATGTATTGTATAGACACTTATGCTTAGTATGTTGTGATCACTCACCTCACACTGATCACTCAGCATGCATTATTCATTCATCCTAAGTAGTAGCTCAATCGCAATGATGACCTAACTAACTCTGCTAGATAATGGCTAAGTGTTTTTTCACTACTTTGTCAAAACCAAAATGAGATTAGTAATTCCCGCCTTAAAAATGAGTGGAAAAGACACTTTTTCATGGCATATACTATTTTATTTCATGCATAAGTAAAAAGATGTATAATCTTTGCTCAGTCTCTATACAAAATTTCAAAATATTCAAAATTTACAAATATGTTGAATGTTGTCATTGCCTTGTTACTCCCCCAAGTAAATATTTCATTTTTGTTTTGTAGCTTCTACTTCAAAAATATATTTCCTCTACCTTCTGCCTTGAAAAAATTCTCAAAATTTTAAAATTTACAAAATCTCCCTTTAGTGACAGTTATGTTAGTTGTGTTGTACACTTAAAGTGTATTTACCCAAAAATAGTTGGTGTACATTCATAATGATTGCCTTTATAAATTTGAATTTTCTCTAGCTACATCTAAAGCTTGGATCCATATTTCTAAATCTTTTGTCATATCAAATAGACCTTCTTGTGTTGAAAGATGTGAATCTTTCTTCAACAATGTTTCTGCAAATGCTAGATCTTTCTGCAAAACTTCTATGTGTGTGGTCAACATAGACTGAATGTTGATCAATGTTGATCTTATGTTTGCATCATTTTCTTGTAACTCAACAAGCATGATCTATGTTATCAATAGTATATGATAATGTAATTGAGTGGTGCTAGGAAATGCCTTCAATTAAGATCCAGTAGACATCAGATCTTCTTTTAACCTATCAATTGGATGTTGAGTTTCTTGAGAGAAGAAATCAACATTGCATAGTTTACTATATAGAGAATAAATGTTATCCAAAAATTTCTCCACACTCTCCATCTTTGATGATAAATTAACTTATCTAAGTTCAATAGCACTACATATCTTATCCATGACCTTCGCACAAAATTGCTTTTTAGACCATTTCAATAAGTTTACATTAGTCTCTAAGTCTTCTTATTTTATTCTATCAACTATATGTACAAGTTACTCTCTGATAGGCTTATTGGAAAATGAGTCTAAAATATCAAAAGCATCAATAAAAATATATTTTATTTCATTTAAACTTTTTTTTTCTTATTTTCTCTCCTAAGCTTCTCTTGCTTGGATTTTATTTGTAAGGCCTCCTGGAGTATCACCATTTCTTCAAGTGTAATTGTAGTAGGATTTAACTATAGTAATACAATCACTTCATCCAAAATCACATCCTCCAGTGATGTAGTTTCAACACTCTTTGGTGTTTTGGTACTTGGTACTGATATCTATAGTGGAGTAGCTTGAGTACTATGTTCTTCAAGAGTATGGCTAATGTGAGGAGATGTAGTAATTGGAAAGGTAACTAGTGTCTATATAGAAACTTGTTCCTCCATCTTAGCAATCCTCTTATCCTCTTCTGCTTGATCACCCTCCTTTTTATCTTTAGTGAGCTTTGGTGATGTGGGCTTAGGACTATCCTCATAACCCTTATTCTCTTCATTTCCTTCCTTATCAATTATAAAAATGGTTGGTTTTCCTAAACATTGTAGACAAGGTAGTAATATAGCTAGTGTATCTTCCTCTTTCTCTTTCCTCTTAATGAGAAATAAAGGCATTCAAGATGGTGCATTAGTAATCTGACCTTTCTTCTCCAAAAACTTGTCTTGACATGCTGGTTGTATTTGAGATTCCTGATCCTTTTCTTTTGCATCATGTGATTCTTTCTTCTTTTTTATGAATCTTGTGGGGGCACACTAGATGCATATTGTTGTTCATCTCAGTGGGTGCCTTTGAAAGTTCATCAATCCTTACTGTAAGGAAAATCAAGTGCAAAAATAGCTACCTACACTAATCCCTTAAGGAAAGTATTGTCCAAATTCTATTTAAATCCTTAAAATTTTAGATTCAATATTATGTAAACAACAATATTGTAGTCAACCATGAATACAAAAAATAGATAGAGAAAGAAAACACAAACACAAAAATATGTCAGTGGGGAAGAACCATTCGGTAAAACAACCCCACTCCTTCAAAACTTGCACAATGTATTATCTTCAACACAAAGGTTACAACACACTTGCAATGCAAGTTCTTTTAGGACACAGAAGAAAAATCCAGTCGTACCAACACACTACCAACAATACACTTTCTCTCTCGCCTATCTACAACCATAAAGTCACTTATATCATGCACTTTACATTTTAGGGAAACCTTCAAAGAAGAACCATATTAGGGTTTTACCATTCTCTAGAAAAGTAGGAACCCAAATTTTTTTTAGGTTGAAGCCTCAAACACCGCACACTAGATAGAGATTCGAGTGTATAGTACTCAGTGATCAATTGCCACATGTCTTCACATCTTCACCCATCATCATATCTTCCAAAGATAGCTCTTACATGTCATAAGAATTTGTCATAACCATTTTTGTCATGATATACTTACACACAATTCAAGATGCTGCCACATACAAGTGGAGTGACACATCAAAGATGCCAACTACACATGTACACTCACACTTAATTACATTATTTGCAAAAAATATATTTACAAAAATAATAATAAAAATAGGAATTATCTAAGGTCAAGACACCTTATTCCTAACACTTACTAGTATAGGATCAATGCATGGCATGGATCCAACAATAGATTTTTGTTCCAATTTCTTAATGTCATCATCAATGAGAGGATTTAAATTTTGTGTAGTATTATCAAGAACTTCTTCAATAGTAACAGAGACTTGTTGACTCTCTTGTACTTCCTAAGGAAGATTAATGTCTTGTATTGTATCTTCCTTCTCTTTCTCTATATCTTCCTTTTCTTCCACTATCCTTTTCTTCTCTTCCATTGTATCCACATTCTTGTCTAATACCTTTTTGGTTAACCCATAGATTGATTTCCAAAGTAATGTACTTTGGGTTACCATCTCTTCAATTTGTTTCCTTGGAATGTGAAAAGCCCTATATTTTGGAGAAAATATCCCTTTATACTTTTCTATGACTTTTTCAATTTATTGCTTGTCCAGCATAGGCATAACTTGAACTATAGTATCTTCATTTCAATCATCATAGTGAATTTCTATTTCTATTCTACTCTCTAATATAAAATCTTAGGTATTGAATTTGTAATTTCTAAAGGAGTAGTTTTAAATGTGGTCATCATATCATATATAGCCTCTTCTATATCATTCTTGTCTCCTTTATCTAACTTATCAAAACTGATATGTTCAAATCCAAATTAATCTACATTATTCTTTATATTCTTACATAGATTATCAATATTCAATGAAGGATTGTGGCTTACCACTTTGAATTGACCTTGATGTCATCTAATTCAGTCTTCTAATCATCTAATTCCTCTTAAGTTTTACACTTCCTCCTTTTTTTCTATGCAAGATCACTCCACTTTGATGTATCATCCTTTCCTTTTTCTTTTCCTTTGGCTTCTTTTTCTTGTGCAGTGGTAGCCCTAGTGCTTGACCTCGTCAAAGGTACAATTGGCTTTTGTTCTTTCTTCTTTGTTGTCTTCTTTGGCTTCTACACTTTCTTTTATTCCTTCCTCTTCATCATCTGAGCCTTGATCCTCACCTTGTCCTTGTGTCAATTGTAGAGGTCCTTGACATTCTTCTTCTTCTTCTTCATCCTCACCAAGTTGTTATTTTAGTTTCTCCATTAGTTTGTTCTTCCTCCTATAAATACTAGTAGTCTAAGAGTTTTTAGTAATCCTTTCCTTAACTTCTTCATAATTTCCAAATGATATTGCATCATTGTCTATGCCTTCTACCAGTAATGCAGTGAAGGCTATGAATGCTTCATCAACATTTACCTCATAAGATAAATGTTTCAAGCATATCACCCTTGGAATATTTTCCTTGACATATATGTAGTCAACATCTACTAGGAAATAAATGTAATTACAATTTTGCTCCACTAGAGATACATATATTCTTATTACCTACTTCATAGACTTCTTGAAATCTTTAAAATATCTAGTCATTACTGAGTCAAAATTTTCATCTAATTTCTCAATGTACTCCCATATCTATTGGGTAATTAACCAATTTGTCTTCCATACAACTTTTCCAAATGTAGGAAATGTGTTTATCACATATAAGAATGTGTAAATAAGAAGTGATCCAAACTTACATTGTGAATTGTTGGCTTTATTGATTGCTTTAAGATTTTCTCATAATTGCAAAAGTTGTAGCTCGGCTAGGTCATAGTTGTGATCATTTTTAACAATCTTATAATTGAGGTCTACTTCAACACATAACACACTATTGAGTTAGCTAGACTAGTAAAATTTGTGTGATATCACATTCACTACAAATAGAATAATAAGGTATGTGATTGTATCAATTGACATTCCCCTCTTGTTCCATATAGCTCATATATTCTTCTCAATAACTTCTTTTGTATCACTCCTCATGGGCTTAAATCTTTCTAGGATAGAATACCCTATTACCCTATGAATAATTCATTTAGTAATCTTGATGGGACCATCTTCTAACTATAGCTAATTATCATGCATTCCACTCAAAATGATCTTGATCCATTCTATTTTGAATACCTGAGGAAAATCTAGGGAATGCATTAACCCTTTTTGTTATACAATCTTGTTCTCCTCTTTCATGATTTTGTTCTCACACAACCTCTAGTAGGTTTCTCTAATTTCTAGGTCTCCCACTTCACCTACTTTGCACATATAGAAACACCTCACATCATGAAAAATGAAAACCTTTATTGGGATCATTGATAATGCACTTGAAGGATCTCCCTTGTATGTAATTCTAGGTATGGCTTTGAATTTTGGAGGAACTCATACATCATTACTAATTAACTAAACATTTGTAACCTTTATATCTTCCCTTTTCTTTGTTTCAGAGAGCTTGCTACCATTTTGACTTGATGGAGTTTGCAAATGTGAAGTAATGTAAATTGACACAAGTGAACTACCTTTCAATTTTATAAGTAGTGTCATGTAGTAGTTAAATATTTTTTTCTAGTCACTCGACTCTCTTTCAAAATTTTCCTTCTTACTCTTCAATTTCTTGGAAAGTGCAAATGACTCAAAAAGTTGTATAAATAGCCTTGAAAAACTTGCAATTAATGCTTAGTGCTTACGTAGTTGTAAGATTAGTTGCTATGAGATTTTCAATGTGCTTGGTCATCATAGAAAACTTGGCAACTATAGTAATTCCTTCATCACTTTATAGTAACAAAATTCTTCCAATACTCAGTAACAACATATAAAATATCATAACAATAAAGTGTCTCATCCTTCTAATCACTTCATTACATCTTAATTCATGTTGATACATCCTTTTTATTCCTTAGATGCTTGGAACTGATGCAAAATATATCATTTTAGATGTCAATTCCACACATACCTTTGATCACCTAGTTGTGGGTGATGTGATCATTAGATCCATTGGATAAGGTGACCTCATATTGGCTTGAAGTGCTACCATCTTCCTTCTTTATCCATGCCTTGTTCATTTTCATCTTTACTACTGTTGAATTCATTGCTCAATGTAGGTGACCGAGTTGGATAGTTTATACTTACAAAACCAACCTTAAGAAAATTGAAGCATAAAATATCATTCAACCACATGTTGTAATTTCCTCTAAAATGTGTCCTTATGCAATTTTCAAGAATTTAACTGTATTCTCCACAATAGCAATAATTGTATCTTGTATTGTAATCCCAATAATAAGAATTTGTATGATGATGTACCTTTGGTTGCTTTTTTGATGTCCACTTAGGTTTGGATGTACATGCATATGCCTTGTATCCATACTTACAACAATTGTAATAGTATCCTTCAAATTTTTAAGTGTTGATGGTCTTGGTCTTGTGTTCCTATTCTTGATTTCCTTGCTTCTTACAATTATAGTAGTGTCCCTTGTATTTTTTCTTAGGGTTTTGATTGCAAGTATTTCTTTTATAAACATTTGTTGTATGACATAATTTACCACAATGATGACAAGTGGTTTTCTTAATCTTTCCCTTATTACTCCTTTTCTCACCACTTTTAGTTGATTCTCCTTCCTTAGAAGTAGAATATCCCAATCTAATAGTATTATCATTTGTTATTGATGTGTTCATCAATTTTTCAAAGTGCTTTGTGGCTTCAGTAGGATTATTAAAACTTTCAATGAATTCCTTCTCTCTTCTCAATTCATTATGTAGTAGGTCATCTTGTGATTTTCAAAATTGTAATCTTAATGTCTTTCCTATTCAGATCTTGATTAGCAAGCATTAATTCATTCATCATGTCTAGTTGAGTGTTTGCAAGTTTTTGCACATCTGATGACTTCTCCTCAAGTTGATTTTCTAGTATTCTTTTATCTTCTTCAATAATCACTTTATCCATCCCATCTTTATTTTTCAATTTTGATATCTCACACAACATAACTGATTGAATTTCTTGTTCTCTTTTTAGAGTTCTGACCTCTTCATTTAGGGCACCACTCTTTTCAATTAGATTTTCAATTGTTACATTAAATTATTTGTAATTATTTTCTTCAAACAATCTTGCAGTGTCTATTTCTTGATATTCAGTGTCATTTTGCTAAATGGCCATATCTTTTCTTCTCTTTAATGATTGTTTCAACTCATCTCTTTCTTCCTTCAATTGATGTAGGGAAAGTTCTATTTCAATCTTCTAGTTCTCAATAATATTTCCCAGATTGTAGACTTCCATCTTCAAGATGTTATCTCTAAAGATGTCAAACTTTTCCTTCAAGAGAACTCTTCTCTAATACCAATTGTTGGAAATATGAAAGGGATTTCTTTTTTTTTTTTTTTTTGGGGGGGGGAGGGGGGGTTGGGTGGGGGAGGGTGACAGAGGGCCATGGGGAGGGGGGGTGGGGGGCGGTGGGGTGGGGTGTGAATCAATACTTAAAACATTTCACCATTGTCCTTCTCATAACTTAATATTTAAATTGAACTATGCATGCATGCACCACATCCATAGCATTATGTAAATCAACACATAACACAAAATATTTTGGTTATGAAGAAACCCTCCAAGGTAAAATTGAGATGTGGATGATACCCACAAATCTTTACTACTGCAGTAACAAAGTGTGGCCAATTACGGCTACAAAGTTTTGATCATAAACTATGATCTACCTTATGAGAGGTCTTCCTAGTTAAAGCCTTACAAAGACTATTAGGACTCACCTTGACTAAATTATTTAAACTCACAATTAAGTAAACACTTTGTTAGGTGATTTACAAAATTATGTTAGGACTAATCTGTCAAAAGATTTACCGTGTGTCACCTGTCAAAATAATTTAGTACATGATCCTTCAGTTAGCACCTCTCTACTAAATGTAAAATCTCCTCTTTGTATTTTATGTCTTGATCCTTCTAATATGATTTATCTTCTATGACCTTTCATTGCTTCTCTTCAAAACTGGTTATGTTCGCATCAACTAGTTCTACAATGCTTAACCTTCAATTAAGCATCTTCTCCATGCTTCCTTTTGCATAAGATACTTGTCTTCATATTTCCCTTCATCTCTCCTTATTTCATTTCTCCCCCTTAGGGTTTACCTTTTTAAATAGGAATTTGGATATGATCTTAGTCCATTATCAATAGCTCTAGTTGATTACTATTACCAACTTAACCTTGCCTTTTTATGATTGGCTACATGGGTCACATAGGGATGCATGATAGGATTTTCTACCATTACAAACATTTATGTAATTTACTAATTCCTTGGGATAAATAGGCTTCTGATGCTCAACCTTAACTATGCTCTAATGTTATTTACTTAGATCCTAAATGGCTTAGCACATATTATTTCTTGACACCTAAATCACTTGACACACACTATCTTCTTGGCATACATTGTTTGATTGACACCTAAGTGACTCAACACAAACTACTCAACAACTACTAGTTCTCAACATTGACTTATCATATCACTTGATATGTATTGTATGGACACTTATTCTTATAATTCTCTAATCACTTGGCTCATATAGATCACTTTATTTTCTCTAATCACTCAGTATCCACTATTCATTTGGCATAAATAGTAGCTTGGTCATAGTTATCACAAACTAACTCAACTAGATAATAGCTAGGTTTTCTATCACTATTTTTTCAAAACCAAAATGAGATTAACAAGTTGATGCAAGAGCATTGAGCTTAGGTTTTTGTGGACTTATGATTTTCATGGTTAGTTATGTGTTGGAGACACATTGGAGAACCTTTCCTCATGATTGCATAGAGATTGGAAGGGTTGAGTTGAAGTTTAAGTCGTTTTACCTTTCTTCTGGAGATATATTATTTTGGTGCCTGTTGCAGGCTATGTAACTAATTTTTCAAAATGAGTTAGAGGATGGAACTTTTAGAGGTTGTAGAGGACCTATATTTCTACCTATGGTTTGAAGCATGAGTTATAATTCAATCAGAGCTAAGATATATCGCAATTTTACTTGGATATCAATTTTTGGGCATTTAATTATTGTTGCAGGCCAACTTGTGGCATTTAATTTATGTATTTGTATTTAATTTGCGTTTTGGGCTGACTTGTGGCTTATATTGGTATAAGTAGGGATTTTTGGGAAGTCTTTAGTCACCATTCATCCATCATGGAGAAGAGGAGTAGCCAAAGAGTGAGTTTTCTTGAGTCTGTGAATAGAGCACTGAATGTGAGGTAGTTTCTAGCAAGATTGTGATGGATTTGTGAATGTGTGGATAGAGTACTAAATGTGAGGTAGTTTATACTTGGATCTTGGATGAAGTTGGAGCAAAGCTAGTCACTGCAGCTTGGAAAGCAAGGAGATTTCTTGGTGGACTTGTGAGCACAAGTTGAGATCATCCTTAGGGGTTTCTACTAGAGTGTGGGTCTTGACTAGCTAGGGTTTGGATTGGATCATGTTAGATCTTGTAGAACTAATTTTGTAATTTTCTATTTGTAATTGGCCGTAAATTGGAAGGCCTTGTAGCTAGGAATATTGCATGTAATTAGTTATATATCTATGAATCAAGGATTGTAATTTGGTATCAGATCTTGTGTTATTGCTTCTTGCTATTGTGTTATCTCTACATGGTTATTTGCTAAGGGCTAGGACATCTCCTTTGGGCATTCTCTTGCCTTGCACTATGTTAGGTGGTATCAAAGTGAAGGTTTTTCTTGAGTGTGTAGATAGATTGTTGAAGTTGAGGTAGTTTGCACTAGGACTTCAGTTGGAGAAGTAGATCTAAGTTAATCTTGATTTGTTGGTGGATTTTCTTTCTGGAGTCCTAGATCTTTTGGTTGTGAGGTGGTAGATCATTTTTTTTACTTGCAATTGTAGAGGGCTTGCAAATGGATCAATGGATGCAAAGATGGAAGTTTGATCTTGTTGAGGCATGATCATAGAGAGTTTTTGGATTGTAGATCTATGGTCCTAGACTTGTGATGTGGTTCTTGATTATTCATGCAAGGTGACAGGTTGCGACCTGACTTCTAAACAATTTGGGTTTGTCACAAGGAGCATGAAAAGGATATTTTGTAGAGGGTTTATGAAGATCTTGGGATATGGCTTTGAGAGGATTGGACTCTAAGATGATTGTAAATCTCCTTGATGTGGTGGAGAGGATTTTTTCTAAGATGTTTTCTAGATTTGAAGCTAGCTTGGTTGATTGAGTTAAGGATGGGGAGAGGAAGGAATTATATGGATGTTTGTGGAGATAGAGTCTACCAATATAGAAGAGAATTATTTGGCTGGTTAAGAGATTTTTTCATGAGAGAAGATGGCATAGCAAGGTTGAGTTTGGTTTTTTTTATCAAATTGTGGACTCTGATACAAAACTTGCAAAGCAGCTGGAAGTTGTTGCGAAGATATTCTTATCCTTGTTGATGCTAGGAGAGAGGTTGGTTTTCATGATTAGTTGGCTGAGTCTGACATTGAATTATATAGTGCTTGGTCATGGATGATTTAGTTTCTGTTGGTGGTGAGTTATGTATTATTGAGCATCTTGTTGTGAGCAATGAGATTGTTGGCGTTATGATTTTGGCATGTATTGATGAAAATCTACATGTTTTTTCTCATGTGGGTGATGATTTGTTCTTGAAGCATTATGCTTAGTTTTTTCTTGTGTGTGAGCATGCTGATTGGATGGTTGAGATTCTAGTGTTTGATAGAGTAATGTAGATTTGGATTATGAGAAAATTGGTTTTCTTGTCCCTATTGGAGTGGAAGACTTTGGTGAAGCTAAAGATGGTTATTGATCTTTCTTTGGGCATCAATGTGTGGGACACACTTTTCTATTTACATGGGGAGTCTAATGCAGGAGCATTGAGCTTGGTTTTGGTGGATTTTTGCTTTTCATGGTTAGGGGTGTGTTGAAGACACATTGGAGAACCTTTCCTCATGATTGCATAGAGATTGGATGGATTGAGTTGAAGTTTGAGTCATTTTACCTTGCTTCTAGCAATATATTATTTTGTTGCCTGTTGCATGTTGTGTAGGTAATTTTCAACAATGATTTAGAGGATAAAAGTTTCAAGAGTTTTAGAGGACTTAGATTTCTATGTATTCTTTGAAGTACAAGTTCTAATTCAATCAAAGCTAGGAGATATCATGATTTTAATTAGATATTGATTTTTGGACATTTAATTACTATTGTAGGCTAACTTGTGGCATTTAATTTATGTATTTTTATTTAATTTGTGTTTTGGGCTGACTTGTGGCTTAGATTGGTATAAATAGGGTTGTGGGAAAGTCTTTAGTCATTATTCATTCATCATGGAGAAGAGGAGTAGCTGAAGAGTGAGTTTTCCTAGTTTGTGAATAGAGCACCAAATGTGAGGTAGTTTACAGTAGGATTGTGATGGAGTTGTGAATGTGTGGATAGAGTGCCGAATGTGAGTTAGTTTACACTTGGATCTTGAATGAAGTTGGAGAAAATCTAGTAGCTGTAGCTTGGAAAATAAGGAGATTTCTTGGTGGGCTTGTGAGCACAAGTTGATATCTTCCTTGGAGGTTTCTACTAGATTGTGGATCTGGACTAGCTAGGGTTTGGATTGGATCATGTTGGATCTTGCAGAACTAATTTTAAATTTTTCTATTTGTAATTGGCCCTAATCCAAAAGGCCTTACAGTTAGGAATATTGCATGTAATTAGTTCTATATCTATGAATCAAGGATTTTCATTTGGTATCAGATCTTGTGTTATCACTTCTTACTATTGTGTTTCCATTGTGTGGTTATTTGCTAGGGGCTAGGACATCTCCTTTGTGGATTCTCTTGCCTTGTGATGGGTCACAAGTTCTAGACTATCATCTATGATCCGTATTTCATCCTTTTTCCATTTTAACCTTCTAAATTTTTGAATGGTTAATTTTCTTTTCTTGGGATTAATGTGATCTAACAAAATAAGTAATCTTCTCCTTAATTTTCTCTACAATCTTTTAAATATTATGTAGATGTTGGCTAGAATGATTTACATAAGTGTTTGTGCACTTAAAAACTTATATGTCAATATTGGTTTACTTGGAACTTGTATGTTCTGATGCTTGATCATAACTAAAATTCATGCTACATCACTTCGTTTCTATACACTTGATAAATACTGACTCACTTGGCATTAAATGACAATCTAAATGCTCAATCTATTTAGTCTTACCTGGCATGTATCCTGACTTGTCTCTACTAGGGTGCTCAGAAACCTTGGACTTGCTTGACCTATGGTAAAATATAAATAAGTCCTATGTAGGTCAACCTTCTTTAAATGGCTTGGTTGCAGTCATGATCATCGAATGGTGCCTTGGAAATGACTAAGTGTTAGACACTAATTGCAATCTTGGGCTTAGAGATCAACAATATCATGTTAGTTTATTCCAAGAATCTCAAGGAATCTAGTATTGAAACTATAGCACCACATAGTCACCATGTGTCACTTACAAAATAAAATACATATTTTTATTTCTATCACAAGCCAAGTCTAAAAAAGTTGTAGGCATGCATAAAATAGTGCAAAGTCAACCATCAATTACCTACCTCAATAGATGACAAAAATTCACATCTATCTTATCTCACTCATACAAAGAATTAAATACTAAACACAATTACATCTAATTATTATCATAATGCAACCATAACAATATGAGGTATTCAATTTATGAATCACCTCAGAATATTTCCATTTTATAAATTTTTAAAAGAATACAAGGTCAACCAAAAAAGCATGAAATACATGACGTACATCTTATCCTTTCTTGTCAAAAGTAATCCTAAGTAGAATAATCACCTCATGGCCCCAACTCATAGAAACATAGATTAAGCTAGTTGACTTATAATTCTATGACTTAGGGCTATGATTTTCATAGTGAACTCAAGGTCCTAGTATGGAATCAAGATCTCTTATATCATATGTAGGGACTCCATGTACAAAAATTATTCCACATCAAAAATATCCATTAAAATGTAGAAAGTCTATAAGATTCTAGGTCATTTGAATATTGACAAATCAATAATAATTTTAATTATCATTAAATTTAAAATAAATAAATATAAAGATTTTATTTTAAATTTAAAAGAAATATTTGAAGACCTTAAGGTGGGTGATGATGAAAAGGTAGAATAATATCTCCTTAAGATAGATGAAATTGTAAATGGCATAAGTGGACTTGGTGAAAAAATTGATGATATTGATGTTGTAAAGAAAATTTTGAGATCTATTCCTGATAAATTTGATTCTAAGATATGTTCTATAGAAGAAACTAGAGATATTATCAAGTATACAATGGAAGATATTCATGCAGCACTTGTAGCTTATGAAATGAGAAAGTTTTGAAAGAAAGAATCCATAAGCAAAGAAGGAGCATTCAAGGTGGAAAAGAAAGTGAAGCAAGTCTCTTCAGAATTAGAAGATATTAATGTTCTTGAAGCACATTTATCAATTAAATTAAAGCAAGGAGTAGGTAAATACAAAGGTAAGCTTCATTTAAAATTATCTAATTGTGGTAAAATAGGACACTTTGCATCAAAATGTCTTTATAATATTCATGATGAAGAAGCTGACTGGAGAAAGACAAATTAACTAAAAAGAAATTCTATAACAAAAAGAAGTTCTTTAAGAAGAAGAAGAGTTTGATTGCTAGTGTATCAGATAGTAAATCTAATAGTTTTGAATGTGATGAAAATTAAGTTTTATTCATGGCTATAGAAACTACTTGTCAAGAATTAAATAGTGATGATGATGTTGAACTTGTTGAGGCTGATTTAGAATGTGAATTTCTTTATGCACTTAGAAATATTGAGGAATTAAAAAATGAATTTAAGTGTTAGGTAAATTCAATTCTTAAAGGAAAGTGAACTTTTAAAAAGAAACTAAGGAGTCAAATGAACAAGTTATAGAATTGAAATTACAAGTTGAGGAACAAAAGAGAATTGTGTTTGTCACTAAGGAAGAGTTAAGTTCTAAAGACTAGGAATGTACGAGGTTAATGAATGAAGTAGTATTGTATAAAATAAAGTTATAAAAATATGAGAACACTAATTTGGATGATATCTTAAGGAAAAAAAAGAACTAATGACCAAATAGGAATTGGTTTTGAAGTTGGACAAGGTTCTAGTGACAAGAAAGATAAATCTTTATTTGAGATATTTAAATCTAAAAGTAAGGATAAAAATTAGAATAATACCACTTCAAATGAAGGTAGAAATGAATACTTTAATAAAATTTCTAATGATAAAAATTAGGTTATATCAAACACTTCATTCATGGGTAAAAGATACTCAAACATGTTCACTTCTTTCTTTGATGGGTATTGGTTCATGTGTCATCAATATGGACATAGAATAAGTAATTGTGGATACATGTCAAGGAGGTATTAAAAGTTTAATTTTGGTTATTCCTTTCCTAAAATGAATGGTCTAAGATGTTCCAAATTTAATCTCTTTCGTCATGTTATGAGGAATTGCAAAACTAAGTCACTTCGTAATGATCAATTTTATGCTAGTCTACAAGTTGATAGAGAATTTGATATTAAAGTGACTAAGATATGGAGGCCTAAGATTAATAAGTCTATGCTTTTTCAAATGGATCTACATTTTGAAGAAAAGGACTTGTAGATAATTGAAAGTGTTTTTTATAGACACATGACAAAAGATAAAACAAAGTTTGACAAATTGATTAACTACAAAGGTGGCAATGTTAGTTTTGGTGATGATTCTTCAAGGAAAATTAAAGGTTTAGGTTCTTTGATACTTAGTGAAAAAATTTCCATTCATGATGTGTATTATGTTGATGGATTAAAGTAAAATATTTTAAGTGTTAGTAAAATTTATGATCATGGATATGAAGTTGTTTTTGATGATCATGGTTGTCAAATCAAATTAAGATCCAGAGAGTTGGTTGCATCAAGTAAAATATCTAAAGGTAATGTATACAATTTAAAAGATATAATGAATACTAACAATCATGAAGATGTTTTCCTTATGGGATAGGTGAATGAAATTTGGTTATGTATAAAAAGTAGTAAAAAGGCTTGGGGTATGCATCAGAAAGTAGTAAAAGTTAGTAACTAACTTGGTAAAAGTTAGTAAGCATGGTATGCTATGTATAAGTAAGACAAATAATATTATTTTTGAAGGCAGTCAACACGGTATAAAACCAAGGTAATATTTTCCTTCAAAAGAATATTTTGCTTCTAAACTATTGCAATTAGTACATACTAATTTATGTGGTCCTACAAGGATAATGTCATTAAATGGTGAAAAGCATTTCATGCCTTTTATATATGATTATACAAGAATGACATGTGTAACTTTCTTAAAGTATAAATCAAAGGTATTTAACAAGTTTAATATTTTCAAGAAAATGGGTTAAAATGAGTTGGACATGAAGATTAAATGTTTATGATCATATTAAGGTGGTGAATTAACTTCATATGACTTTGTTGATTATTGTGAAAAACATGGAATCAAAAGACAATATGAAACATCTAGGACACCTCAACAAAATGGAGTTGTTGAGAGAAAGAACTGAATAGTGAAATAAATGGCAAGGACTATGTTAGATGAATCTAAAGTACCAAACTAGTATTGGAAAGAAACAATTCACATAGTGGTATACATTTTAAACATGGCACAACTAAGGGTAAAAACTAAGTACACTCCTTATGAGTTATGATATGGACATCCTACTTCTATTGAAAATTTTAGATTTTTTGGTAGTAGATTATTAATATAGAATTCTAAATAAAATAGGAAGATTTGATTCAAGATATGATGAAGAAATATTTTTAAGGATATTATTCTCAAAGTAAATCTTACAAATTTTTAATAAAAGGTTGAATAAATTTGTTGAAAGTGTATATGTGAAAGTGGATGAAGTTGTGCAGGATAAAAAGGAAATAAAAATAGATAATACTTTAATACAAGATAGTGATAAAGACATGAAAAAATAAGATAATAAAGTTGATGAAGGTGAAGAATAGTTAAAAGATCAAATAGAAACACTAGAACCCACAGGTACAAAGGCTATAGGAACAAGAATGAAGAAGTATATATTCAAAACAATTGGTTAATTGTGTATTGTCTTTGATATTACACAAAATATAATATCATTTCCAGACAGTGTATGTCAAGCTCACTCAAGGGATTAAGATAGTTTCATGTGTCTACCGAGAATTCTAGAGTTTTCCAACTTAAGAAGATAGTATCTACTGAGTTCACTAGGGAGACAAAGGGAAGATTCCAGAAGTTGAGTGTTAATTGAGGTCACTCAGTTAATGAAGGAAATGTTGAATGGAACCAATGTTAACCGATCTCACTCAATTACTAAAGGAGCTTTGTGAATATGTAGTGTTAAGTGAGTTCACTTGGTTAACATAAGAAAATCATTTCTAAGTTAGTGCCTATTGAGCAGGGTCAGCTAATGAATGATTTTCTTGTTTTGGCATTTTGAGTTCAATAGTTTTGTTTATTGGTTCTAGTTGACTAAGAAAATGAATATTATGTATTCTAAGTTGTATTTAAGCCAAATTGACAATGTGTATGATATAAATATAAGGTCAAGTTGAGGATTGAAGGTGTGGAGGAGAATAGAAGATTTGAAGATGGTAAGAGGAAACAAATTAGAAGGATAAGCAAAATATCCTTGTTGAGCTACAAAGATATATTCAATCAGAAAGGATCAAGTATACAAGCTATAATTGAGATCTATAATATGCAATCCAATTGGATAAAAAATTAGGTCATCTCATTATTACTTTCTAACCATTCTAGCAGTGATCTAAATCTCTTAATAGAGTTGGCTTAACAACTATTTGTAAATCCTCAAACAAGGTGGCATTTTAGATTGAATTGTCTAAAGACCTCTAATAAGGCCACTCCTAATAGGGTTCACACCTCACACTATGTTTTGTAACCTTTAACAAGGTTGGCTCCTAATAGAGCTCACTTCAAAAGAGTGAAAATCAATAACTAGTTGCAATTGGTGGTTTTTCCCAAATTGGGTTTCCACGTTAAATCTTGGTGTCACTTGTGTTCATGCTATTTATTTTATGCAACTATGTTAAGTAAGGCTAATCACAAATAATATCTTAAGATTTTCATTTTTTGAGTTACTATTTCATTTCAGTGTTTGCTGAGTTACAACATTTACTAGTGTAAATTGAGCACCTATTTATTAACTGAGCATCAATAATTTAAGTGAAGTTTATGTTATATATTGACATCTAAGGGATATGGGATTCACTCCTCTCCTCTTAGTTATTCCTCTTATATTTCAATAAATTTGTATCAAATTTTCTTGGTGCTTACAGAGAAAGGTTTCAACAACCTAAGCTAAAGATTAGAATCTTATAGAAGAGAGATTCCCAAGTTGAATAGAGATAACTTCAAGGCATGGCAGGAACTTATAAAGTTTCACTTCGAAAAAATTAGTGATTCAGGTTTGAAATAGTTTGGAAATGCTTACAAGGCTCCTACTAGAACATTGATTGTGGAACATATTGCTAAAAAGAAAAATCATAACATTATGATGATTGGCATTGCATCAAATCTTAAGTATGTTGAGTTTGATAAGGTCAAGAATGTGCTACTACTCATGACATGTGGACCAAACTAAAGGATATTTATGGAGGTGATGATAACATAGAAAGAGCCAAGAAAGAAAGCTTGAGAGGCCAGTGTGATCAGATGAAAATGAGAGAGGATAAAAACATTGCTAAATATGATGAAAGAATCAAAGCCTCTAGAGGAAAAATTGAAGATGTAAAAGTGGTAAGAAAGATACTCAAAATCCTTCTCCCTATCTATGCAAATAGAGTGTCTTCTATTCAAGAGATGAGATGTGATCTAAATAATAAGATAACTATGGATGCTCTGGTTGGAAGATTGACTACATTTTAACTAGATAACTATGATAATCATACTCCTAATTATAGTAATCTTAAGTCTACATTTGAAGCCAAGGTATCACTCAAGAAGAAACTAAAAATTCTAAAAGAAAATAATCTAAAAGTGAGGAGGAAGGAAATTCTGTTAGTGACCTTGAAGCCATTGAAGCATTTCTTGCAAGAATGTATCCCAAAGGTAAAGGAAAGTATAAAGGTAAAATCCCTTTAATATGTTTCTCTTGTGAAGAAGTTGGACACATTACTGCAAGATGCCCAAACAAAGAAGACAAAGATGAAAAGAAGCACACCAAGTACAAAAGCAAGAAATATTTCAAAACTTCAAGGACTACAAGGACACAGGTAAGAAATCTTATTTTGTGGCTAAGGATTTAGATAGTAGCAAAGATGATGAAATGGTTTATATTGTTGTAAAGGATGCATTTGATGAGGAAGGAGATCAAATGGCACTTATATCTCATGTTATAAAAAATGATATATGGATTATTAATAGTAGGTGCTCACATTTTATGACTGGTGACAAAACAAAGTTTGAACATATAGAAAATTATGATGGTAGAAGTGTGAGATTTGGAAACAATGAACCATGTTGCATAAAGGGAAAAGGTTGTATGTCACTAACCAATAAACTTAGATGTGATAATGCTTATTGGCTTAAAAAACTAAAGCATAATCTAATAAGTGTGGCATAGTTTAATAACATTGGATTCAAGGTAGAATTCATGAATGGGAAGGCCAAGCTACTAGATGGAAAGGAAATTGGTTGGGTGTAGCAAACAAACAAAAGGTAACCTATTCTACCTAGATCTCAATGAAAGTTCATGTTTTATTTCTCAAGTAGAAGAAATTTGGTTATGGCAAACAAGGTTATGTCATGTGAAATTTGAAAATCTAATCAAGATAAGAAAGAAGAAAAGAGTAATGGGTATTCCTAGTCTAAGAAAACCTGATATGGACCTATGCAAAAATTGTCAAATTGGTAAGATGGGAAAGACAAGTTTCAAAAGAAAGGACTATCATTTTGAATAAGTATTGGAGCTAGTTCTTACAAAATTATGTGGACCTATTGGACTAGATAGCTACAATGGAGATAAGTATTTTATTCCTTTTTTTAATGATTATTCTAGAATGATGATTGTAATGTATCTAAAAGAAAAGTATGGAGCATTTCAAATATTTAAGTGGTATCTAGCAAGAGTAGAGAAAGAAAATGGAAAGAAGCTAAAATGTTTGAGATTAGATAGAGGTGGTGAATTATTTTCAATGAGTTCAATGAATTCGGCATTGAAAACGGAATTAAGGAATAAATCCATCATGGATTGTGCAAGAACTTTGATGATAGAAAAGAATTTTGCAATCAAATACTAGAAGGAAGCAATTAGTACTATAGTACATACCTTGAATAGAGTATAGCTAAAGAAAGACTCAAATCAAACTCCTTTTGAACTATGGTATGGCTACAAACCTAATGTAAGTTACTTGAAAGTATTTTTTAGCAAAATTTATATCCTAAAGGAATATAGGAAAGGTAAATTTGATGTCAAAGGTGATGAAGGCATATTCCTAGGATACTCCTACAAAAGAAAAGCATATGAATGTTTGAATTTATCAAATCATAAGATCATAGAAAGTGTACATGTAAAAATTGATGAGTTTGTAGAAAAGAGTGAAGAAGAAAGTAGGAAAGAACCTGATGATTACAGAAAGTTTTTCTACTATGAACCTGATACTTTTCCAAATCTGATTGGAAGTTAGTAGACTTTACCTCCCGAGTCCCCAAAATATCCAAAAGCTACCACGTTGCAATGAGTACAACCTGAGTCATAGTCCGAAGGACCTGAGTCATAGTTAGAAGCTACCAAGATATTTCTAGAGAAAACTAAATCTAATGGACCTGAATCAAAGACAGTGGGACTTGAGCTTGATAGAAAATATCATGGTGAGGTTAGTGGAACAAATTCTAAATCCAAAGTACCTATGTTAGCAAAATATATCAAAAGGCACCATGCACCTAATCAGATTATTGGAGACAAGTTAGATGGAACAATGACAATAAAAAAATTGAAAGGTACATGTTTTCTTGCTGAATTTTAACCTAGATCAGTGAAAGATGCTTTGGATAATGAAAGCTAGATTGAAGCTATAAATGAAGAAATAGAATAGATAGAGCAAAATAAGAGTTTGGCTCTTGTTCCTAGACCCAAGGATAAAAATGTAATTATTACAAAATGGGTTCTCAAAAACAAAATTGAATGAAGATGGCGAAGTTTCCAAAAACAAAGCAAGGTTAGTGTGCAAAGATTATTCTCAAGAAGAATTTATTTATTATGGTGAAAGTTTTTCTCCTCTTGCTAGCTTAGAAGGTGTTATAACTTTACTTACTTATTTTGCACATAAACGAGTTAAATTTTATCAAATAGATGTAAAATCTACATTCTTGAATGGAATTCTTGAAGAATAAGTTTACATGAAACAACTTGAAGCTTTTGTGGATCCTAAAAAAAAGCATATGGTCTATAAATTACAAAAAGCATTGTATGGTCTCAAGAAATCTCTCAAAGCTTGGTATAAAAGAATTCATAACTACTTGATAAAGATTGGTTTTCAAAGAAAAAATGATAACAACAATATGTACATCAAAGAAGGATTAGACAAGAAAATTGTGTTTGATGAAATCTTTGTGGATGATAATTTATTTATAGGAAACGATGATTTATGCAACACATTTTCAAAAGAGATGAGTAAAGAATTTGAGATGTCCATGTTTGGAGAGATAAAATTCTTTTTTGGATTACAAGTCCAGTAGAAGAAAGATGGTATATATATTACTGAATCCATATATATCAAGGATATACTAAAGAAGTTTGGAATGGAAGATTCAAGACCAGTTGGATCACCCATGTCTATTGGACATAAGCTTTCAAAAAATGATGAATCGAAAGAGGTAGATCAAACCACATATAGATCAATGATTGGAAAATTGCAATATGTAGTGCACACAAGGCTTGATATTGCATTAGTAGTTGGTATGGTGGCAAGATTCCCAAAAAATCTCAAGAAAAATAAATGATGGAAATCAAGAGAATCATGAGGTATCTAAAGTGTACTTAAGACTATGGATTATGGTACAAGAAAGGAGGCAATCTAGACTTGAAAGCCTTTACAGATGTTGATTGGGTAGGAAGTGTTGATGACAGGAAGAATACTAGTGGTGGAGCATTCTTTCTTGGTAAAAGACTAGTGTCTTGGACAAGCAAGAAGTAGAATTGTATTTCTCAATCTACAATAAAGGTAGAATATGTGGCAGCAGTAGTTCATTGTTCCAATGTTGTTTGGTTCAAGCAACTATTGGTAGGTATGAAGATGGAAATCAAGGAGAGGTTATATTATGTGATAACACTAGTGCAATTAATAAATATAATAACCTTGTGATGCATACAAAAAATAAGCACATTACTATAAAATATCAATTTTTTAAAGAATTGGTACAAGATAAAGAGGTAAGATTGGAATATATGAATACTAAAGAACAAATTGAAGACATATTCACTAAGCCATTACCTAAGGATGAATATTTGTATCTAAGAGGTAAGTTAGGGTTCACTACCCTATCTCAAGCTCACTAAATAAATTTTAGTGATGCATCAACTACAGCATGTTGAAGATCAGTCAATTGATGCAGTATTGGAAAGGGCATTGTTGGTGTTTTAAAACTACTGAACAATAAAATGTTCAATACCACAATGGTAATACTCACACAACCTAAAGATTAGCCAATTCCTTTTAAAAATTACATGTGCAAACCATTTAGACCCAACTTCAACAAAACCAAGGATGGTTTTCTGCTCTTTAGGCTCTGCAAAACCAAGGTGGGTATGCCTAGGGGATGATTGAAACTAAGTATTACTATATGAGAATTATATTAGTTTGATTCTAATTCTCATCTTCTATCTTTAAATACATGCATGAATTTGACATTTTAGATAAATATCATCCCACATAGCTTATTTGGTCACAATTCTTCTATAGATTTGCAAGTATTCCCAACAATAGTGGCTAAATAAGTCTAAAATATTCCATGCAAACAAGTTTTGATCACCTTTTAAAAACTTCAAGAAAAAATAAAATTGATTGTCATTTTAGACTTGATGTTTATTTATGATCTGTCAATATAGACACTGAATTAACTTGATCAATGCCTATTCCATTGGGAATCAGAGTCAACTACAATTTATCAATATGATTTGTTGCGTTACAACAAATATTATCAGCAATCCTTACTAGAATTGATCCTTACATACATCCTTTTTACTACCACAACAATCTCATAAAATTCATTAAAGCCTTTATTTAATTCATTGAATTAATAGTAGTAATGAATTGATATACAACATAAATAAATTGTATTCAATTGAACAAGATTTACTCACACAATCTCAAAATAACCAGCTAACAGCAAAGGAGACAAAATTCAACAAGAATTGATATGGGGACAACTCAAATTTGTATTAATTTTCCTTTAAAATTGGATAAAATTGTAGTAAACTCAGAATGATCCTAGAAAAAAGACACAAGAATCACTCAACATTAATGTATTCTCAGAAAATATGTAGAGAAGATACATCATAAAGTTTGCTCAATGACTAAATTGAAAACATTCTAAGTGTAAAACTCAAAATGCATTAGAAATTGGACCCTTCTCTAGCCCTGGAATCTCACTTAAATAATGTGAGATGATACAATCTTCAGGCATAGAGAACTGATTGGTCTCCTAAAAGATATTTGCATTTTTCTTAACAAAAAAAGACAAAAATTTATATAACAGAAAGGTAACATCATATCATTCTCTTGGTAGGATTCCCTTTTCTGTGACATGTTTTGGGATATTACAAAATCTATGATAGGCTCCTTTATCATTTGGATTCATCAGAGTATGTAGCCATCAAGCTTGCTAATGATGAATTCTACTTTAATGTTTGAAACTTTACTTCAATTCATGGCTCTTCGTTGTCACCATCATGAATTGTTAAAACAACCATTATCTGTGAATTCTCTTTTGCCAAATCATTAGTTGGGACCATGATGCTTTCTTCTTGAATTGTTTGTTTCTCTTTGTCCTACCTTACATGTTATGATATGTTGTCCACTTGGCTTTTTTCCTAATTAGTAGTCATAACTGGTTGATCTACTTCCATTGTTGAGAGTGACTACTCCATTTTGTCTTCTTCATTTGTAGGTGTTGATGGAAATGAATCAATTATTTGCAATTCATCTTCACGTATCTATTCATCATCAGTTTTAACTTCCTCTAACTGTTCACCAGAAGTAATATCTATCATCCACTTGTCATAAAGTGTATCATCTAGCCAATCAAAATGTAGAATGTCCTGTTGCTTTCTGATAACATATTTAGTTTCAATATCAATATCAACAAATTCTTGTTTTAAAGAATCAAAGAATATTCGAGCTTTCGTCATCTCTTCTATTGTTGTGGCCCACCATGCATGCCCTGTTTCATTGATAATTTTATTCATCCATAGACAAAATAAATCATCAAGTTCCTTAGCCCGTTCATCTTTTTTTTTCAAATTATTCCTTCTATCTAGGGCATGAGGAAATAAACTAAACTTTTGGCTTTTATATTTATTTAAATAGCCAACTATTATTATCTATAGATGAATTCTCTTATTATCAAAATTAGGAAGATTAGAAACAATATCAAAAGTCTTTTCAATTTGATCATGTGAGACTTTTATGATAGAATAACATAAAAAATGTCATTTCCTTCCTTCTTCTTACCCATTTGTTCACAATAGGCCTTAGAGCCTCATCACTTGCTTTCAATTTTTCCCATATGCTTGTCACTCTAGCCAATTGATCATAAACTAATGGCCATTCAATTTTATCCCTAAAATATGTGAGAGACTTTCTCAATTTATCTTCATATTGTACATTCAATTCTACATGTAAGGCCCACAACTTGATCTTTTCTTCTTCAAAGTCTTCAATAGTGTAATATTGTGGCCTTAATGGGGTATCTAGTAGTTCTATGAGAGGAGTGGATTTAAAAGGTTCCACTAGGGGATAGGGATATGTTATTCTTGGCCTTGTGAACCTCTCCATTAATTTATTTTCAAGCTCAATTATTTTTTTAACTTCTTTATTATAAGTTTCCAGAACACTCTCATATTTACTCTATAGCTCAAACATTGTTCTTTCTTCCTTCTCTGTAGTGGCCAAAACAAATTGAGAGATCCCCACACCCATATAAGCTAGCTATACATGGGAGGTCTTAGCTACTCTCCTCACAATGATATTTCTTGTTAATCCTGAGTCATCTAGTTGTGATGAAATAGCCCTAGATCCCTTTCTTAATGACCACATAACCAGAGCAGCTTGATCTTCACTCAGTGTAGTCCCTGTGAAATACTTTTTATTGGCATCTTGTAATTCCAACTTATTTGAAATAGAATTAAAAATTAATGCATCAGTTATATCCCAACTGGGTAACAATAAAATATTTGAGGCCTCCATCATCTGCCTCCCCTCTTCAGGGGTTATGTTTTGTAACTATTGAATCATCTGTTCTTTTATTTGATTTTTTAGAGCAGCTTCCTCTAGCTCAAGATTCTCTATTATCAACTTGTTGCATCTTTCTTCAAATTTTCTTATGTTGGTTGCCCATGCAAATTGGCAAAAAACCCTATATTGGACAAAGTTTTCATCTGATAGCAATTTTTCACTTGCTTGTTCTAATACAGGGTCTAATTCCCTTCCTTTGTAATCTGAATTTGTCAACTCAAAACATGGCACATGATGCTCCTGGGGGTTTCCTTCATCTATTTCTGATTGTGTAACAAAAACTCCCCCTTAGGATCCCAATTGTTCAATTTTCTCTTCAGTGAGCTGTTCTTCCTCAATTCTCATAGGGGTCTATGAAAGTGAGTATTCCTCAACATGAGGATCCTCTTCCCTTATTATTTTACACCTCTTAGGGGAAGGTTCAGAAGGCCTCTCTTCCCATACAAAACTAGTGTACTCAATTATTTGTTTACCTTTGTCCATAGTGGTCCTTTTATTCTAAATGATAGTATACCCTGGCGTTCTCTATATTGTTAATTGACCTACCCCTATATTGGAAGTAAAATCCAATCTTCTCATTACCTCCCTGGCCTTCTCTAGATCATTAATTGACCTACCTCTATATTGGGAGTAAAATCCAATCTTCTCATTACTTCCCTACCCTTATCTGGGAAAGAATTATTAAAGAATTGCTTATTTTAATTCATTGCCTCCATTATTTCAAGAAAGGTATTCATAAGTTTATTTATCTTATTTACATTTGTAATAGCATTCTCTAAAGGACTATAATCTACATCAAAACAATGAATGAAATCCAAAACTTTAGAGAAAACTCTCCACTTTTCCTTTTTAGTCTCTTGCTCTTGCAAGGAGTATTCATTTCTTATTATGTCTTTAGGAAAATAGAATTCATGCTCAATTTTACAAAGCTTAATTCTGTGTCTCAGAGCCAAATGATAAAATCCCTTAGAGTCACAAAAATGAGGGTGAGAAATGGCCATCTTATAAGGATCCAAAATCTTGTCCAAAGAAAGCCAACCCCTTTTTGTGATTACAAATTGATGGGCCATTGTACAAGTAGGAAAAATTGACTCCCTCCCCCTCTTTAACAAAAAGGTTTCCTCCAATCCTCCCAACTAATTCAAAAATTCAGCTATTCCTACCTTTAAGGGAACTTGGTAAGGTAGTACATGGGGTGTTCCTTTGAAACCATAAAAACTTATAACAGTTGAGACTGAATATGGGATGATTTCTCCCCAATTGTGTGAAACCTTCACACCACTAGGATTGTCTAGGGACCTAATAAGACTTGCCAATGCCTTAGGGATTCTGGGATTATCACTTAGTAATAGGTATCTTAGTTTGAAAGAAAAATACCTGTCAAATCTAACAAAACTAATTTTTTTGGCCTCCCACATCATATCTACACTCCATAATTGGACTGGTAGTGCTTGCCCATCTTGTTCCCTATTCAACTGCATTTTTTTTCCAAAATATGTTGCTTCTTTAAACAAAAACATGTGCACTATCAAAGAATAGGGGCAAAAAGTCTTTTCCACCTTACCCTTAGCAATCCCAATCAGTCCACTGTGAATTTCCTTAGCTAAGTAAGAGGCAAAATCAAAAATTATGTCCACACCAAAAGAGGAAATTTGAGTAACCATGTACATAAAACTCATAGGCATAAACTCCTCTTCATCTTCTCCAAAAACTCTGCACAGGGTCTTATATATCTCCAGAGCCTTGGTATTGAAGTATGCCCTTTTGAAAGGTTCCTTGGAGGAAGTTGTTATTGTTGGTAGAGTTCCAATTTTTCCTATATGTGCCTTTAGTGCATCTTTCCTAACTGTATCTTTCTTTGACATGTATTCCTTTTCTAACCCTTTCAAATCAATGGGCACATGATAATCAGTGAGAGGCCCTAAAATGAAAACTTCCTTAATTTCCTCTGGGCTGATTGTAATTAGGATCTCACCATCAGTTCTTCTTACTACTCTAATGGCATGGTCATAGTTTTTTTCCACAACCTCAAGGAGATCATAATCCATAAAGACACTTGGAACCAGTAATTTCCCTAAGTCAAAGTTCCAAATATTGGCATGTGGGGCAAACAATTTCCTCTTTGAAAACCATTTTTTGAATAAATTTAGACTAGTTTGAGAGGTATTAGCATCTTGGACCCAATTCCCCTTATCATACAATCCATCTATTATAATCAACCTGGGGTTTATAGAAGTTAGCTTTTTAACTTGTACAATTTCAATAGTGGAGTCAGGGAGCAGCTCAACTAAATCATTGTGGACATTGCTATCGAAATAATTCTCTTGACCAGAAACAACCTTCTTTGGAGGCATCTTTGATTATAATTTGTAGAAACTAAGACACTACAAAGATTATAGTCAATTTGGATAAACTGAGACACTACAAAGATTATAGTATAAGTACTTACTTGATTATTTTCTCATTCCTATCTATAATTCTACAATGTCTTCGTGAACAATGGAAAACTACTTCATGACCTTGTAAGGCTTGACATAGTCTTCTCAGTAATGGCTTCTACTCAGAAAACTTGCAATCTTTTTTTGCATGAGAAGGAACTGGTGGAATCTTCTTTATTATACTCTATTTTTCTTTCACACGTGAAGCTTTTGTTCCTCATAAATGCATAGAGTGACACCACCTCCTACGTTCAAATTTACACCATTGATTTTCAAAAAATTGTATGATCTAGGGATGTAAGCATAGATGACTCATGTTCTATTTGACATTTTGGTAGTCAACCTAATGAGATTTAGCCATTTGTATATCTCCTTCATTGTTGACATTTCAATATGGACCCACTGATGACTAAGGACATATGTCATTGAGTCACTACCTCGCTATACATAAAGAGTGAGCATCTTGCTATAGCAAAGTAGTGACAATTGTTGATTCTGTACTAATTGTGTGGAGAATATTTGATGCATTACTTAAGAGAAATATGGTGGGACCCTTGTCACTATGTTGCTACACATATCATTTCAGCAACTTTTCATAGTGAGATAGTGATGGACGTAGATTTGAGATTCATCTA
The DNA here is from genome assembly GCA_028749045.1 of Cupressus sempervirens. NCBI lineage: Eukaryota > Viridiplantae > Streptophyta > Pinopsida > Cupressales > Cupressaceae > Cupressus > Cupressus sempervirens. The sequence goes on from CM053793.1 coordinate 171,859,223, forward strand.
AGGGTGAGGAAATTACATGACATGCATAAGATGTGGTGGGTCCCCTAGTCACTATGTCACATAGAGTAAAAAGTGTACATCTTTCCATAGCAAGGTAGCGACAATTGTTGATCTGAGCTTGATCGAACGATCATAATCTTTCACCTTATTTATGAATGGGGCATGGGTCCAGGTTATTGATTACGTGAGGATATCCTATACAGCTGGCATATAAATCCATATTTTAATCCTAGATGCATTGCCACATTACTTAGGTCAAACCATGTGTTCATTTCCTAATTGGGCCCTATGTCACTAATGGCGAGGTGCAAAAATTTCGTAATAGTGACATAGCAACCTTTGATGTCTTATGAAAATTCAATGTTGGAAAGATAAACACATGTCAAGTCATGATCATCTTAATTAATGCTTCTGACATAATAGTAAAATCATATGTGCACCACACCACTTGGAAGTTTTTATGGTCACTAGGAAACTTCGTTGTGATATGTATTTTTTAAGTTAGGCCCTATGTCACTAATAGTGAGATGCATAATTTTTTTGATAGTGACATAGCGACCAATTAGAGAACTAAATTCTGTTGATGCCTTTTGCACTTCATAATTCTTGTTTCCCTTTCCAACTCTGACAACACTGACAAGATGCACGAGACTGAAACTTCTAAAGCGAAACCCTTTCCAATCACCACGCCTTCATTTTTGCAACACCATTACTCAATTTCACAATAGTCGCTATGTCACGTTGGGTAAAACACTCACATCTTATCATAGTGACAATGTGACTACCATTGATATTACTTTGATCGGACGATATACATTAAGAGGAAAAAGGTGAATGAGGGGTGCAAAAGATTTGAACTAGATGAGGAATATTCATATTTTTAAAATTTTTGTGCCCAAATGAAATTCAAAATGAATGAGACCTAGGGTTTAATAATGGTTTTCAAACTTTTTCAAATTTGCAAGATAAAAACATAGAAATCCTAGTTTCTAACAATGGATCCAATTATGACTATTTGCACCTTAATTGGGGAAAATTTTATCCTGCAAAAATTAGACCAATAGTGGCTCTACTTGGAAATGATAGACTACCTGAGTCTATACAAGAATTTAGAATCTATGGTTAAGTATACCACATACTTATCTTTAAAATGACAAATTCTTCAGAGAGCACAGGAAAAAAGCAACAAAAATAGGGAACACTGTTGTATAGGGATATTTACATGGATTCACAACATACAAAAAATGTACAAGGGAACAAGAAACTCTAAAGCTACTATTCATGGAAAACAAATACTTTAGTAAAGTATCTCTTCAAAAACTGTCTATGAACTGGCAGTTCAAGAATATTGTCTGAAAAATCTCTGAGGATATAAGAGTCTTCTCCCCATGTATTTTCAATAAAATAGGGACCTAACCAGATAGGATCAAACTTACCATATTTTCCTTTATCCTCAATTATGGCATTCCACATTAAGACTAGATCTCCATCTTTAAATTTTTTTCTTATTTTCCTTTTATCATAAAGTGTCTAAACTTGTAGTTGTAACTTTTGGTTCTTGAGAGATGCTTCTCTTCTAGTTTCTATTAATCCTACAAGCTCATCCAGCCTTTCTTGCATGTCATCAATAATATCTTCATCATACAACTGGATGTAATTGTAGAGTCCTACCAAGTTATTCAAAGGCATCCTGGCTTGAATTCCATATAGTAGATCAAATGGGGCTACTCCAATGGCTTTCTTCAAAGTCACTCTATTAGCCCATATTGCTAGCTACAACTTGGAATCTTAGGCCTTCTTGTTATCATCCAAGGTCTTCTTAATGACTTTTAACAGGCTCTTATTTGTAGATTTAGCTTGTCCATTTCCTTGTGGATGATATGGGGAAGATGTTGATCTAGTGATTCCATATGTGGTACAAAAGTTTATGAATTCCTCATACCTAAAGCACATTGCATTATCTATTACAATTTTATGAGGGCAACCAAACTTGGATATGATGTTATTTAGCAAGAAATTATTGACAACTTTACTAATGGAATTTCTTGCAGGGATTGCTTCTACCCACTTTGTGAAATAATCAGTAGCAACTAAAATATAGGAATAGCCAGTGTTGGATTTAGAAGAGATCTCACCAATGAAATCCATACCCCATTGCTGAAATGGTGCTTGAACGTCAACTAGCTTTAAAGGAGTATTACCTGAGAAGTTTAGCTTTCCAGCAAACCTTTGATAGGCATCACATTTCTTAACCATGATTTGAGCATCTTTAAAAATGGATGGCCACCATAATCTAACTCTCATTACCTTGTGTGCAGTGGTCTTGGCCATATTATGTCCTCCACAAACTCTAGCATGCATTTCATCCAAGATTTCCTTTGCCTTTTCTTGATCAACACACTTTGGTAACACTCCCTCAAAATTTCTCCACCATAAATTGTTCCTGACAATTATGTATCTGATGGCTTGTAACTTAGTTCTCCTCTCATTTTCAGTCAAATGGGAATGGGCTTCCATGTGTTGTAAATAATGAATAGCATTAATATACCATTCACAGTGTTCCATATCACATAAATCAGATCTGAGGTCATAAATTACCATATTTATCTTATTGCCATTCAAATAAGATTGAGTAATGAGTTTAGCCAAACCTTGAGCTCTTACCAGTTTAGTTATTTGTATTTCAATGTTAAATTCCTGGATCCTGTTGATCCACCTGCATCTTTTGCCTGATACCTCTTGTTGAGAAAATATGTCTTTTATAGAAGCATTGGGTACAAATGCAACAAAAATGGCTCCTACCAAATAACATCTAAAAGCCTTAACAACCTTTAACAAAGCATATGCTTGTTTTTCATTTATCTCATATTTTAGTTCAACGAGCTACAATAACATACTAAAAAATGCAATTGGTTGTTCATATCCTTCTTCATTTTTTAGCAACAAGACTATAGCTACAGTATGGAAAGATGCAAAAGAGAATCTATGTATTAGCTTTGGGTAATCTAGAGTCCTACGTACTGGAGCATTCTTTATGGCAATTTTAATATCTTGAAATGCCTATGAAGGTTCACCATCCTAGTTGATAGTAGCTCCTTTTTTGAGCATTTGGAAATAGGTCTACTAATCTCAGAAAAGTTTGTAACAAACCTCCTTAGAAAGTTAACTTTCCCAAAGAAATATTGTATTCCTTTCACATTCTTTGGCTTAGGCACCTTATCAATGGCTACCACTCTTTTAAGATCTATGTTCACTCCAACCTTTCATACTATATGTCCCAATAATTTTCCTTTAGTTACCCCAAATGTACATTTCTTAGGGTTTAATGACACTCCATATTCCAATGCTTTAATGAAAATATTCTCCAAATGCCTATAGTGATCTTCATCCCTTTTAGAATAATTTGTGAGATCATCTTGGTATACAACCATAAAATTTTTGATGTACTCATGGAAAGCTACATCCATAGCTCTTTGAAAAGTGGCACCAGCATTAATCGATCCAAAATGCATCCTCACATACACATATTCTTAAACTATTCTTCCTCTTTCACTATGACTTGGTTATACCTTGAGAACCCATCCATCATAGACATCAACTCAGAGCTATTTACCTGTTGTAACATAGCCTCCATATTTGGCAACCCATAATTATCTTTTAAGGAAGCAATGTTTAGATTTCTGAAATCCACACATAATTTGATGTCCCCATTCTTTTCTCTAATAGGCACTAGATTTGAGACCCAAGTGGAACATCTAATAGGCTTAATTATTCCACCATCCTTTAACTTCATTAGTTCTTCTTGCATTTTAGGTGCCAGGGTGGGATTTACTGGTCTCTATTTTTTCCTAAAAGCTTTTACATTTTCCTTTAGGGGTACAACATGTTGGAAAAGGTCTTCTCTATAAGCCTTGAGATCTTCATATGACAATGTAAAAACATGTCTATATTTTCTTAACAGGTCAATCAAAGGCTTTTTGACACTATCTGACAAACCCTAACCAATATAAACCTTTTTGGGTGACTCACTAGTTCCAAGGTTTATTTCTTCCAACTCTTGAGGTTTACAACCTTTAGCTCCAAGCCTTACTCTATCTTGCTTGTCAAACATATTTTCTAGAACAACCAAACCCTTAAGTACTTTATTTGTTTTCAGTTGTATAACCTCTTGTCCAAAAATTGTTTCCCTATCATTTATAGTCTCTACCAGATCACTACAATCCAATTCTTGACCATGATACTTATCCTCATTAAATAGGAAATTCACAATGTCTTTGTCATCTTCAAAAACTTGCCAATGTTCAATATTGCCAGGTATTGATGGCCTATTTTGAACTTCAATCTATGAAATTCCTACGAATGATATCTCTTGGGGTTTAATTGCTACATTTACCAATAACTTAGCCACCTTATTCTGAGTTCTATCCCTCCATGATATACCAAATGCATCAAAAAAATCAATCTAATCCCAAACAACATTTCTATATTGTTTCAACCTTTTATTCTTAGAAGCATATGTTCACCTTATCTATGAGATAATCAATTCAGATTCTCCTATAACTTGCAATTTTCTGATCTAATGGTGGGTAACAACTTTTAACCCTAACCACAAGGTTTCATATTCAACTATGTTATTGGTGCATGAGAAGTTTAGGGTAAAAGAATATCTGAAGGTATTTTTCTCTAGAGAAGCAAAAACTACCCCTGCCCTACACCTTCTTTTGAAGTAGCCCCATCAAAGAACATTTTCCATAATATTGGTGAGTCCATGCAACATTCAACTTCATGTTCAATCATGGTAGGTGATTTCTCAACTTCTTATATAGTCAATTCTGCTCTAAATGCATTTACACCAGTGTCCATGAAACAAGTGGAATCTCTGTCAATTTCCTCCCCCAAAATATGACTAACCCTTGGCTCTTTGTCCACTTTGATAGCCTTATCTCCTATATGAAATGTTTCATGACTCAAATCACATTGTAGGCTTCCTCCCATAGTAGCAATCCATTTTCTAAAGAGAAAAATTCCATAATGTAGAGGAATATCAACTACAAGGACTGACATGGTTAGTTCCACCTTAGGGTATGTAGCTAGGCTAAATGGTAAAGAAATGATAGCCTCTATGACTGGAACTTGCCTAGCATCCATACCTCTACATCTGCCTTGCTTAGTGTCTACTTTCAAACCTAAGGCTTCCATTATCTTGAAGGGCATGATGGTATTAGAGGCTCCTGGGTCTATCATGCAATTTTTTAGGGTCTTTCCATTTATAATTAGACTGATAAAAAATGGGTCAATATTTTCTATGTATTCCACTGACGAATCATCTAAAAACATTTGGGGAATCTGAGTTATAATACCACTATCCTCTGCTACCAATGGGGTTTGCTAAATAACATCCTATTCTACAACACTGTTTTTGTTTCCTACCCTTCCCAACCATGAAAAAGCCTTTCTTTTATGCTCTCCAATTCTAAATAGTTTAGACAAAGGAACCTTTATAGTTATTTGGGATAACATGGATATCATATCAATAGGTTCAACAATAGTGGGTTTTAAAAGAATACCTAAAGTTGAAGTCTTTTGAACAACAGGCACCATTGTTTGCTTGATAGTATTAGGTCCTGATTTCTTTTCTTGCACAACCACTTTTTTTGTCTCATTTGTCTGAAACTAAACCTTATTCTTGGGTTCCCACTTCTTAGCCTTTATGTCTTTGGTCTTAGGCACATTTATATTAACCTTCATATTTTCATCTTTCATCTTATGTGTAATATCCTTGATGAATACACTAGATAGCTTTCCAACATCATTATTGACTATTTTGTTTCTCAAATTGTAGTTACTATGAACTTGGGAAATCATTTCTACAGTGATCATATCAATCTCTTCCTTGGAAGGCATTCTCAAGTTTATGTGACCAACATCAAAAGATGTAACACATACCTTATTTTCATCATAATCTTCATCATCTGAAAGCACTTGCCAATGGTGTAAATGATAAGGAATTCTTTCACTTGTAACATCAATCTTAGCTTCTTCTAAATCAAAATCTATAAAATCATCATACATCCTTACCATATTGCAACTTATATCATCATGATTTTTCTCTTCATTTTCCTCTTCATGTGACACACTTTGATCTGAGGCAAATGATTGAGCAATAACACAATAATTAGTAGAATGAGGTGATTGACATATAATGCACCATGGTACATCATCATTCATATTTATAGAGTTTCTTTGCAGAGGATCTAGGGTAGCCTTGTCTTTCACATTTTGAGTCTGGCTAGGAATTGGCTTACCATCTCTCCATTGAGTGGTGTAAGGATAATTTTGCATTCTAGGTTTCCTATTGAAGTTGTTGTTATTCATAGGAGCTTTATCACCAACATTGGGTTTATGTGTATTGAAAGTAGTTAGGTTCATCTTCTTTAACAATTCCAATACTTGACCTATTGTGGCTTCTTCAGATTTCTTACTTGCAGGAGTTTTATCAACTCCTTTCTTATTGTTATTCTTTGGATTGAATAACTTTGGGTCATCTCTCCTCCCAAGCTTTCTAGAGGCTTTCCTATTATTTTCAATATTTACTGCAATCTTATATGCATCTCTCAAAGTTTTAGGATCTTTATCCCTCAGTTGGTAAGCCATCTTGCTATAAAAAGCATTGAAATATGTTGTCAGACAAACATCCTCATTCAACCTCATAACTTGGAACAACTTATACATCCCCTTTTGGAATCTCACATTGAAATCAAATGTAGACTCATTGGGGTTCTTCTTGATGATATTGAAATCATTCAACATGAAACTAGCATTAGTATTATCTCCATACTATTCTTTGAACAATTTTTCTAAATCACTCCATGAACTAATGCTATCTTTAGGAAATCTTCTAAACCAATTCCTTGCATCTTCAGTCAGTAAATAAAAAAATAACTTCATGATCACATCCTCATGTTCAAATTCAAAATCATTTAGCATATCTATGAAAATTCTTAAGTGCTCCTCACCAGTATCATCATTATTTCTAGAGAACTTGATAACTTTATTTCTTAAATTGAATGATAAAGGATGTGGGGAACCAAGAATACCTACAAATGACATGTGTCTATATTTCTCCATGTAGATGGGTTTCTTCTAAAAACTAGGTGCATTTGAGGTGCTTGCTACATTAGCTTTATTGGGAACAACATTATGAGATTGTTGAGGTTGCACAATAAGGATTTGAGTATTAATAGTGGATGATGATGTAGGAGCAGATTGAGATATCACCTAATTTGAAACTATTGGTCCACAAGTAGTTATAGAAGTTACAACTCGGGCAGATTGGTTTGGCCATGAAGCTAAGGTAGAGTTAGACTTGATAAATTGAATCTTTCTCCTCATTTTAGTAGCTTGAGCTTCATTCTCCACGCTCTCAAGTTCTTTTGCAAGGTCTTCTTTCTCCTTACTAACCTTCTCCAGATCTAAATCTAACTTTGACATAAGAGGGTTTACAAATTTTCTTGCTATTTCTTGATGCTTATTTATCTAGATCCCTATAGCCTTTCCTTTTCCTTTATCTATATGCTTAATAGTAGCTTCTACATGGCCCTTTTGGATGAGCTTGTAAGGTTGAACTTGAGTAATAACAGGTTCTTGTCTTTGGCTTAGAAATTTTTCTTGTTCTTAAATTTTGGTTCTCAAACTATCTACATCCCCAAAAACATCTGCATGAAGGAGCGAAGTCCTCTCTTCCAATTTCTTATTTTTCTCTTTCAATGCAGCCATCCTTCTTAACAAATTATCTCTTTCAATAATGGCATCCAGAGTGGCTTGCTCTTTTTCTTTCTCCAAACGAACATGCTTGGCCTCTTCTTCTGCAACCCATTTCTTCAGAACTTCTATTTTTGAACATACTTCCTTAGGATCTATAGAAGTGACTTTTGAATCAACAGGATCATTTAGATCTATAAGATTAGGCTCCATGTATGGGGCTACTCTAGGATTAAAAAGATCATCAAATGAACTCCTAAATCCTAGCCTATGGTTCATATCGACTATGAGATCTAGCCTTGGTAATGCATTTTAACTAGAGACATGTTCTTGTCCTAACAGACTCTTTCATCTTGTGATGGGGTACTAAGTATACCTTCTAAGAGTCTTGTAGTTGCTAATTTAGAGTTGAGTGAAGAAGGCTCTCTCCCTACCACTGGTTGATATTGAGAATTGACTGATACACTACCCCTTGGTTTCTAGGTAGGATTCGGATATAACCTTTTCTTATTCAAGTTCTTCCTACCACCTTGAGGTAAATCTATATACATAGGTACATCAGGATTGCCTCTTGTATATTCTCTTGTGTTTTTCCTTTTGTTAGCCATTCAAGGGGATCACTTACTAAAAAAGCACTAGCTTCAAAACCTTGACTAAGTTGCCACCCTATTCTAGGGGAAAAGTTATAATAAAATAGTTCCTAACTTTAAAAGGACATAAGATAATTTAAATGAAAGATGACACATAGATGGGCCAATCACAAATGACATAAGACTACAACTCTTGCTTGATAGATAAGACACTTCAAAAATTGTTATGTATGTTAGTCTACACTTGTGGCATTATGGTTGTCACTTTTTAAAAAAATTATCAAGGTTTGTCATTGAAGCATATCCACTATAAACATGATAATTTACTTGAAAAAAGTTGACACACATGTACATAATAGGACCAAAGAAACTATAGTACTTCTTACACATAAACATGTTTTGAATGACTCCCCAGTAGAATTGCCATTTTGTTGGTGTTTTAAAACTACTGAACAATAGAATGTTCAATACCACAATGGTAATACTCACAAAACCTAAAGATTAGCCAATTCCTATTAACAATTATATTGGCAAACCATTTGGGCCCAACTTCAACAAAACCAAGGATGGTTTTCTACTCTTTAGGCTCTACAAAACTAGGGTGGTTATACCCAAGGGATGATTCAAACTAAGTATTACTGTATGATAAATATATTAGTTTGATTCCAATTCTCATCTTCTATCTTCAAATACATGCATGACTTTGACATTTTAGATAAACAACATCCCACATAGCAGATTTGGTCACAATTCTTCTATAGATTTGCAAGTATTCCAAACAATAGTGGCTAACTAAGGCTAAAACATTCCATGCAAACAAGTGTTGACCACATTTTAAAATTTTCAAGCAAAAATAAAATTGATTGTGATTTTAGACTTGATGCTTATTTATGATCTATCAATCTACAGACTAAATTAACTTGATTAGTGCCTATTGCATTGGGACTCAGAGTCAACTACAATTTATGGATCTGATTTGTTGCCTTAAATCAAATATTATCAGCAATCCTTACTAGAATTCATCCTTACATAAATCCTTTTTACTACCACAAAAATCTCATCAAATTCATCAAAGCCTTTATTTAATTCATTGAATTAATAGCAGTAATGAATTGATATACAACCTAAATGAATTGTATTCAATTGAACAAGCTTTACTCACACAATCTCAAAATACACAAATAACAGTAAAGGATAAAAAATTCAACAAGAACTGATATGGGGAAAACTCAAATTTGTATGAATTTTACTTGAAAATTGGATAAAATTGTAGTAAACTTAGAATGATCCTAGAAAAAAGACACAAGAATCACTCAACATTAATGTATTCTTAGAAAATATGTAGAGAAGATACATCATAAAGTTTCCTCAATAACTGGACCGAAAACAATCTAAGTGTAAAACTCCAAAATGCATTAGAAATTGAACCCTTCTCTAGCCCTAGAATCTCACTTAAATAATGTGAGATGTAACAAGCTTTAGGCATAGAGAACTGACAGATGTCCTAAAAGATATTTAAATTTTTCTTAATAGAAAAAGACAAAACTTTCTATAACAGAAAGGTAACATCATATCATTCTCTTGGTAGGCCCCCCTTTTCTATTACATATTTTCGAATATTACAAACTCTATGATAGGCTCCTTTATCATTCTAATTCATCAAAGTATGTAGACATCAGGCTTGCCAATGAAAAATTCTACTTTAATGTTTGCAACTTTACTTCAATTCATGGCTCTTCACTGTCACCATCATGAACTGTCAAAACAACCATTATCTGTGAATCCTCTTCTACCATATCATCATGTTCGACCATGATGCTTTCTTCTTGAATTGGTTGTTTCTCTTTGTCCTACCCTACATGTTTTGATGTGTCATCCACTTGCCTTTTTTCCTTATTAGTAGTCATAACTAGTTGATCTACTTCCATTGTTAAGAGTGACTAATCTATATTTCCAGGTGTTGATGGAAATGAATTGATGATTTGTAATTCATCTTCATGTATCTCTTCATCATTAGTTTCAACTTCGACTAACTATTCACTAGAAGCAATATATGTCATCCACTTGTCATAAAGTGTATCATCTGGCCAATCAAAATGTAGAATATCCTGTTACTTTCTGATAACATATTCAACTTCACTATCAATATCAACAAATTCTTGTTTTAAAGAATCAAATAATATCTGGGCTTTCACAATCTCTTCTATTGTGGTGGCCCACCATTCATGCCCTATTTCATTGATAATTTTATTCATCCGCACAAAAAATAAGTCATCAAGTTCCTTAGCCCATTCATCTTTGTTTTTCAAACTATTCCTTCTATCTAGGGCATGAGGAAATAAACTAAACTTTTGGCTTTTATATTTATTTAAATAGCCAACTATTGTTCTCTATAGATGAGTTCTCTTATTATCAAAATTAGGAAGATCAAAAAAAATATCAAAAGTCTTTTCAATTTGATCATGTGAGACTTTTATGATAGAATAACACAAAAATGTCATTTCCTTCCTTCTTCTTACCCATTTGTTCATAATAGGCCTTAGAGCCTCATCACTTGTTTTCAATTCTTCCCATGTGTTTGTCACTCTAGCTAATTGATCATAAACTAATGGCCATTCAATTTTATTCCCAAAATATGTGAGAGCCTTTCTCAATTTATCTTCATATTGTACACTCAATTCTACATGTAAGGCCTACAACTTGCTCTGTTCTTCTTCAAAATCTTCAACAGTGTAATATTATGTCCTTTGCAGGGTATCTGGTACTTCTATGAGAGGAGTGAATTTAAAAGGTTCCACTAGGGGATAGGGATATGTTATTCTTGGCCTTGTGGACCTCCCCATTAATTTATTTTCAAGCTCAATTGTATTTTTAACTTCTTTGTTATAAGCTTCCAAAACACTCTCATATTTACTGTATAGCTCAAACATTATTCTTTCTTCCTTCTTTGCAGTGGCCAAAAAAAATTAAGAGGTCCCCACACCCATATAAGCCACCTATACATGGGATTTCCTAGCTACTCTCCTCACAATGATATTTCATGTTAATCCTAAGGCATCTGACTGTGATGAAACAACACTAGATCCCCTTCTTAATGACCACATGACCAGAGTAGCTTGGTCTTCACTAAATGTAGACCCTGTGAACTCCTTTTTACTGGGGTCTTGTAATTCCAACTTATTTGAAATAGAATTAAAAATTAATGCATCGGCTATATCCCAGTCGGGTAATAATAAAATATTTGAGGCCTTCACCATCTGCCTCCCCTCTTCAGGGGTTATGTTTCAGAAATCTTGAATCATATGTTCTTTTCTTTGATATTGTAGGGTTGTCTCCTCCAACTTAGGATGCTCTGTTCTCAAGTTGTTGAATCTTTCTTCAAATTTTCTCATGTTGGTCTCCATGCAAATTAGCAAAAAGCCCTAGATTTGATAAAGTTGTCATCTGATAGAAATTGATGACTTGCTTGTTCTAATAAAGGGTCTAATTCCCTTCCTTTGTAATCTGCAATTATCAACTCAAAACTTGGCATAGGAGGCTCCTGGGGGTTTCCTTCATCTATTTTTGATTGTGTAACAAAAACTCCCCCTTGGGATCCCAATTGTTCAATTTGCTCTTTAGTGAGCTATTCTTCGTCAATTCTCATAGGGGTCTATGAAGGTGAGTATTCCTCAACATGAGGATCCTCTTCCCTTATTATTTTATGCCTCTTAGGGGAGGGTTTAGGAGGCCTCTCTTCCTAGACAGGACTAGTGGACTCAATTATTTGTTTACCTTTGTTCAAAGTGGTCCTTTTATTCTGAATGATAGTATACTGTGGCCTTCTCTGGATAGTTAATTGACCTACCCCTATATTAGGAGTAAAACCATGTCTTCTCATTACTTCCCTATCCTTATTTGGGAAGGAATTAATAAATAATTACTTCTTTTCATTCATTACCTCCATTATTTCAGGAAAGGTATTCATAAGTTTATTTATCTTATCTGCAATTGTAACAACGTTATCTAAAAGACTATAATTTGCATCAAAACAATGAATGAAATCCAAAATTTTAGAGAAGACTATCTACTTTTCCTTTTTAGTCTCTTGCTCTTGCAAGGAGTATTCATTTCTTATTATGTCATCAGGAAAATAGAAATCATGCTCAATTTTACTAAGCTTAATTCTATGTCTTAGAGCGAAATGATAAAGTCCCTCAGAGTCAAAAAAATGAGGGTGAGAAACAACCATCTTATAAGGATCAAAAATCTTGTGCAGAGAAAGCCAACCCCCTTTTGTGATTACAAATTGATGGGCCATTGTACAAGTAGGAAAAATTGACCCCCTCCCCCTCTTTAACAAAAAGGTTTCCTCCAGTCCTCCCAACTGCCACAAAAATTTAGCTATTGCTACCTTTAAGGGCACTTGGTAAGGTAGTACATGGGGTGTTCCTTTGAAACCATAAATCCTTATAATAGTTGAGACTAAATATGGGATGATTTCTTCCGAATTGTGTGAAACTTTCAAACCACTAGGATTGTCTAGGGGCCTAATAAGACTTGCCAATGCCTTAGGGATTCTAGGATTATCTCTTAATAATAGGCATCTTATTTTGGAAGCAAAATACCTATCAAATCTAATAAAACTAGCATTTTTGGCATCCCAAGTCATATTTGCACTTAATAATCGGACTGGCAATACTTCCCCATCTTGGTCCCTATTCAATTGCATTTCTTTTCCAAAATATGTTGCTCCTTTAAACAAAAACATGTGTGTTATCAAAAAAGAGTGACCAAAAGTCTTTTTCACCTTACCCTTAGCAATCCCAATCAGTCCAGTATGAATTTCCTTAGCTAAGTAAGAGGAAAAATAAAAAATTATGTCCACACCAAAAGAGTAAATCTGAGTAACCATGTACATAAAACTCACAAGCATAAAATCCTCTTCATCTTCTCCAAAAACTCTATACAAAGTCCTATATGTCTCCACAGCTTTGGTATTGAAGTATGCCTTTATGAAAGGTTCCCTAGAGGATGTTGTTATTGCTGGAAAAGTTCCAATTTTTCCTATATGTGCCTTCAATGCACCTTGTCTAACTGCATCTTTTTGGACATGTATTCCTTTTCTAACCCTTTCAAATCAGTGAGCACATGATAATCAATGAGAGGCCCTAAACCAAAAACTTCCCTAATTTCCTCTGGGGTGATTGTAATTAGGATCTCACCATTAGTTCTTCTTACTACTCTAATGGAATGGTCATAGTTTTTAGCCACAACCTCAAGGAGATCATAGTCCATAAAGACACTTGGAACCACTAATTTCCCTAACTCAAAGTTCCAAATATTGGCATGTGGGGAAAACAATTTCCTCTCTAAAAACCTTTTTTTGAATAAATTTAGACTAGTTTGAGAGGTATTAGCATCCCAAACCCTATTCCCCTTGTCATAAAATCCATCTGTTATTGTCAACCTAGGGTTTATTCAAGTTAGCTTTTTAACTTGTATAGTTTCAATAGTGGAATCAGGGAGCAGGTCAACCAAATTATCATGGACATTCGTATCCAAATAATTCTCTTGACCAGAAAACACATTCTTTGAAGGCATCTTTGATTATAATTTGTAGAAACTGAGACACTATAGAGATTATAGTGTAAGTACTTACTTGATTCTTTTCTCGTTCCTCTTTGTAATTTTGCAATGTCTTTGTGAACAATGGGAAACTACTTCACACCCTTGTAAAGCTCAACACAATCTTCTTAGTAATGGCTTCTGTTCAAAAAAATTGCAATCTTTGTTCATGTGAGAAGGAACTAGTGAAATCTTCTATATTATTCTCTATTTTTCTTTTGCACATGAAGCTTTTGTTCCTCATAAATGCATATAGTATCACCACCTTCTATGTTCAAATTTACACCATTGATTTTTGAAAAATCCTACAATCCAAGGATGCAAGCAGACATGACTCATGTTCTATTTGACATGTTGGTAGTCAACCCAATGAGATTTAGCCATGTGTATATCTCCTTCATTATTGGCATTTCAATCTGGACCCACTGATGACTGAGGAAACATGTCATTGAGTTGCTACTTCACTATACATAAAGAGTGAGAATCTTGCTATAGCAAAGTAGTGACAATCATTGATTCTATACTAATCATGTGGAGGATATTTGATGTAATACTTAAGAGAAATATGATGGGCCCCTGGTCGTAATGTCGATGTACATATCATTTGAGAAACTTATAATAGCGAGATAGCAATGGCCATAGATTTGAGATTGATATGAGGGTGACGAAACTACATGACATGCATAAGATGTGGTGGGTCCCCTGGTTGCTATGTTGCATAGAGTAAAAGGTGCACATCTTTCCATAACAAGGTGGCAACAATCGTCGATCTGAGCTTGATCAAACAATCAAAATCTTTCATCTGATTTATTAATGGGGCATGGGTCCAGGTTATCGATGATGTAAGGATATCCTATATAGCTGGCATATTAATCAATATTTTAATCCTAGTTGTGTTTCCATGTCACTTAGGTCCCACCATGTGTTCATTTCCTGGCTACGTACTATGTCACTAATAGAGAAGTGCAAAAATTTCTCGACAATGACATAGCAACCTCTAGTGTCTTATCAAAATTTAACACTGGAAAGATAAATACATGTTAATTCATGATCACCCTAATTAATGCTTCTCACATAATAGTAAAACCATATGTGCACCACACCACTTGAAAGTTTTTATGGTCACTGGGAAACTTGGAAGCTATCGTGATATGTATTTTTCTGGTTAGGCTCTATGTCGCTAATGGCGAGATGCATAAATTTTTTGATAGCAACATAGCAACCCATCGAAGAACTAAATTCCATTGATACCTTTTGCACTTCATAATTCTTGGTTTCCTTTCTAGCTCTGACAACACTGACAAGATGTACGAGACTTAAACTTTTGAAGCAAAAACCTTTTCGATCATCGCACCTTCATTTTCATGACACTGTTACTTAGTTTCATGCTACTTGCTATGTGACGTTGGGTAAAACATTTGCATCTTATCATAGTGATAATGAAACTTCCATTGATCTTACTTTGATTAGATGGTATACATTAAGAGGAAAAAGGTCAATGGGGGGCGCAAAAGATTTGAACTAGACAAGTAATATTCATATTTTTAAAATGTTCTTGCCCAAAAGAAATTCAAAATGAATGAGACCTAGGGTTTAACAAGGGTTTTCAAAGTTTTTTAAATTTACAAGATAAAAACTTAGAAATCCTATTTTCTAACAATGTATCCAATTCTGACTTATTTCACCTTAATTGGGGAAAATTTTATCCTACAAAAATTAGACCAATAGGCACATTGCATATAAATTAGTACATAAGCTACACTGATATTCTTTGAATATTGTCTTTGGCATGAGATGTCAAAGAGGGAGAGTTTGTTCTCATATAATAGAAAATTTTATAAAGAGGGAGAGTACATATTTAACAAAAAAATTGTTTAAAGATTTTCTTGCTTTGGCACATTGAGTTTGATAGTTTTGTTTGTTGGAAAAAGTTGACTGAGGAAATGAATATTAAATATTCTAATTTGTATTCAAGTGAACTTGAAAATGTGTTTGATATAATTATAAGGTCAAGTTGAGGATTAAATGTGTGGAAGAGAATAGAATATTTGAAGATGCTAAGAGGAAACAAATTAGAAGGATAAGCATAATATCCTTGTTGAACTGCAAAGATACATTTCATTAGAAAGGATCAAGTGTACAAGCTCGAATTAAGATATGTAATATGCAATTTAGTTGCATCAGAAATCAGGTCATCTCATTGTTACTTTCTAACCATTGTAGTAGTGATCTAAATCTCTTAACAGAGTTGTCTTAACAACTATTTGTAAATCCTCTAACAAGGTGGCATTTCTAGATTGAAGTATCTAAAGACCTCTAACAAGGCCACTCCTAATAGGGTGACTAAATCATCTAACAAGTTCACACCTAATAGTGTGTTTTGTAAGCTTTAATAGGATTGGCTCCTAAAAAATATCACTTCAAAAGAGTGAAAATCAATAACTAGTTGCAATTGGTGGTTTTTCTCAAATTGGGTTTCCATGTTAAATCTTGGTGTTACTTGTGTTCATGCTATTTCTTTTATGTAACTAAGCTGAGTAAATATAATCACAAATAATATCTTAATATTTTCATTTTCCAAGTTACTATTTCTATTTCAGTGTTTGTCTAGTTACAACATTTACTAGTGTAAACCAAGGTCCTATGTATAAACTAAGTATCAATAATTTAAGTGAAGTTTATGTTATGTATTGACATCTAAGGTATCCAGGTTGTGGTAACTGATTCACCCCTCCCCTCTTAGTTACTCCTCTTATATTTCCAATAGTATGATCACCAAGAACTTATTATAGGGGATAAACATGTAGGTATGCAAACATGAACAAGAAATACATCAAGTGAATGTGCTAATTTTTGTTTGTTATCTTGCATTGAACCTAAATCATATAAACAAGTTAGTATGGATGAGTTTTGGGTTATAGCTATGAAAGAGGAACTAAGTCAAATTGAAAAGAATACGACTTGGGAATTAGTTCCTAGACCTAAAGATAAAAATGTAATAGGTTCTAAATGGGTCTTTAGAAATAAATTTGATGAAAATGTAAATATATCAAGGAACACGGCTAGATTGGTATGCAAGGGTTATGCACAAATAGAATGTGTGGACTTTGATGAAACTTTTGCATCAATTACTAGAATTGATGCAGATAGAATATTTCTTGCATGTTCCACTTTCAAGGGATTTAAAATGTACCAAATTGATGTTAAAACAACATTTCTTAATAGTTATCTTGATGAAGAGGTTTATATTGATCAACCTAAAGGATTTAAAAACAAAGATAAAAAATGGCTCTTTATGGTTTGAAACAAGCTTTGGGGGCTTGGTATTCTAGGTTGGATCAATATCTTATCAAAAATAGCTTCAAAAGAGGTGATGTTGATAGTAAATTGTACATGTGATGATATTCTCACTATTAATTTTTATGTTGATGATATAATATTTGGATCCAATGATGATGCTTTAGTCAAGGTTTTTCAAAGCTTATACAATCTAAATTTGAAATTTCCATGCTTAGGGAACTATCCATTTTTCTTGGGTTGCAAATTTATCAATTGGAAAATAGAGTATTCTTATCCCAAATTAAGTATGAAAAATAAATTTTAACAAAATTTCATATGCAAGATTGTAATCCTATGGGAACACCAATGATAATATGATGGAAGCTTACCAAAAATGATGGATTTCCTAATGTTGATCAAACTACTTATAGAACCATTATAGGTAAATTACTATATCTCGTGGCTCCAAGACCTGATATCATGCATATTGTATGTTTGGTTGCAAGATTTCAATCTTCACCTAAAGAATCTCATGTCATGTTATCACAGTTAAAAGAATTTTTAGATATATTCATGGTACTTTGGATTATGGGATTTGGTATCCTAAACATGATGATTTCATATTTTTTGCTTATACTAAGTAAAATTGTTTAGGTTTTCTAGATGAAAGAAAAACTACTTCAAGAGAATCATTTTTCTTGGGTAATAGGCTTGTGAGTTGGCATAGTAAGAAGCAAGAATCTACTATAGTTTCTACTCTAGAGGTTGAATATATAGCCGCATATTCTTGTTGTCAATAGGTTCTTTGGATGGTTCAAACTTTATCATTTATGAAAGTAAAAATGTCTAAACCATTTCTTATATATTGTGATAATCAAAGTGTAATAAATATTTCTAAGAATCTAGTTATGCACTCATGCACCATGCACATTGATTTTCATTATGATTTCATAAGGGAAGACATCCTGGATGGTAATTTTGAATTAGAATGTGTTCCTTCTTCAAATGAGTTGGCTGACATATTTACAAAACCTCTCTTAAGAACTATATTTTAAGGGTTAATAAAAATATTGGGGTTGTTTCCCCCTCTCTTCTCTTGCATAAGTTCATAAATGAGTGATAGGTTTTTTGGGGAGCATATTTTTCATATCTTTTTGTTACACTAATACCTTGGTATATCTCCTTTGTCATTGATGTCAAAGGGGGAGAAAAAAATGAAGATGGAGTCTAAATGATAGATATATAGATACAAGTAACATGGATATATAGGTACAGATATAGGATATACATGTACACATGAATATATAGGTGGAAGTTGGTATTGGCATCAATGCAAAAGGGGGAGTGTGTTGAATCGTTGGTATTTGGTCTTTGATTGTTGTCATTGATGTCAATAGTTCATTCATGTAATTATAATGATAATATGGTATGGTTAAAATCATATAATTATCTTATTTCATGTCTTTCAATATTTTTCAATATATATTCAAGACAAACACTTAAGTGTTATACAATTAACACTTAATGTTCACATTGGTTAAGAAAATGATTATCAAAAAAATATTTTTGGTCTATTAGAAACTCAACAAGATTTTTTATCAGTTGGATCCCAACTATCAAATATTTTCTGAAAGCTCTTTGAATTAGATAAAAAAAATTCATAATGTGTGTATGAAAAGAGAAAATTTTTTCTTATCAGAAGTATTTACCAAATTGCTATGATAGGTTTTGCAGTTTTGAGCAATTTTGATCTAATTGATGTTTGGTATGAACCTAGCTCTAAAATGCCAACTTTTTTGGTTTATAAGTAGAGGATACACTCCTCTAGAATTTCCAATAGGTGGTTTTGATAGAAGTTACATGATTTTTGTGGAATTCTTAAAAGACCAAATAGTTTGTAGGAAGATTTTAAACAACAAAGAAGATACTGATGTTTTATGTTTCTATTTTTCCATTTGTGATTTGATTTTCATTGTAGAACTCTATCAGAGGTAGAAGATGGGTTATATATTTCTTCTTTATTCATTCCTATCATTATTCGATTAGATCTTTGTTGTGATGTGGAGCCTAATAAGAATTAGAGGTTTATTCTGTGTGGTTTCTCTCCAAATTATTTCTATGGGGGTTTGGGGGTAGCACGCCCAAGATGGGATCAAGGGGCAGCACCCCAAGTGTGCTCCCTATCATAGTATAGGGTGGGGTTGAGGGGAAACTCCCCCACAAGGGGTTTTTGAGGCAGTGCCCCTAAAGTCAAAACTAACCTTATACTGTAAAAGACATCGAGTGTTTTTTTTTTATTGAATGACTTATTCTAGCCCTAATTTTGTAAGCAATAAAAAATCTTGTATAAAAAGGCTTAAAGTTAGGATTTAATAATTTAATGGTGTTATTGTAGCTTCTTGTAGTAGTATTGAGTTGTAAGAGACTGTGGATTGTAATTATTGGATAGTAATAATATTGGCCTTGGTGCTTGTCAACATAGTCCAAGGATTGGGTGAACCACATTAAATCTTTGTGTATTGTGTTCTCTTCTATGTGATCTATTTTTTTATTTTATTGGTTAGGTATGTAACTATTATTTATATCTATTATAGATTATCATCTTTTTTTTTTGTGATCCTCTGTAGGAAGTTCTCATGGTTGAGTTTGAACAATGGTGGACGAGGGTAAATTGATGGTTGAGAAATTTAATGGGAAGAAATTTAAGTTATGAAAAATGAAAATGGAGGACTATATTTATTAAAAGGATTTATGGAAGCCATTGGAAGGGAAACCATAGAAATAGGGAACTATGATAGTGAGGACCAGGAGATTTTAGATGGAAAGGAACTTGGAAGCATTCGATTATGCCTAGCACCGTTGGTGATATTGGACATTGCAAAAGAATATATGACAAAAGAGTAGATGGAAACCATAGAAAAATGATATGAAAATCCCTCTACCTCAAATAAGGTATTTCTCATAAAGAATTTATTTAATATAAAGATGGTAGCAGGTGGATCTATTGCAGATCATTTACATTAGTTTAATACTATTACTAGTCAATTATCTTCTATGAACATTAATTTTGATGAAAAAATTAGGCCTCTCTTGATTTTTTTTTCTTTTCCTGAAAGATGGAATGGCTTGGTAATGTTAGTGAGTAATTTAGTTTCTAGACCTAATACCCTAAAATTTGATAATGTGATTGGAGTTATTTTGGGTGAGGAAGATCATAGGAAAAGATCAGGTGGAACTATATTAGGAAGTTCTTTGAATGCAAAATGTAGAGGAGAATGACTAAGAGAGGAAGTAATTATGGAAACAATGGGAAATCAAGAGGAAAGTCAAAGGAGAAGAGGTCTCAATTAAGAGGATAGAGACATTATTGGTATTGTGGAAAACCAGGGCATAAGAAGAAAGCTTGTTGGACTCAAAAGAATGATGAAGGAGATAAACTAGAAGGGAACCAAGAGACAAATGTCATAAGTAACAAATTCAAAGAGAATTATTTTGTTGATGATTCATGGGTTTTAGATTCTAGGGCTTTATTTCATGCTACACCTCATAGAGGTTATTTTATTAATTATGTCCAAGGAGATTTTGGGCTTGTTTATTTGGGGGATAATGAACTCTATGAAATTGTTGGAAAGGGAAAAGTTAAGATTAAGTTGGAGAATGAGAATCATTGGCTACTGCATGAGGTAAGGCATGTTCCAAGGCTGAGTAAGAATTAAATTTTAGTAGGGAAACTTGTTGATGAGAGTTGTGTAATTAATTTAATTAATAATAAAAATTGGAAGGTTTCAAAAGGTTCCCTTGTAGTAGAAAAAGGTGTGAAAGAAGACACCTTATATCTGTGTATAGGTCATATTGCTCCTTCTACTTTGATTGTTTTAGCAAAAAAGAAATGTTTAGGAACAACTACTACAATTGAGCAAGGAGAACAAACAAATTTTTTAGATTTTGATATAGTTCTATGGGACAATAAACTTGGGCACATGAGTGAGAAAGGTATAAAATTGCGTCATTCCAAGAAAGTTTTACATGGTCTAAAATGTGTTAATATGGATTTTTGTGAAAGTTGTGTGTATGGAGAACAAAAGAGAGTGAGTTTTGTGAAGAGTGGGAAGGAAAAGAAAAATGAGAAATTAGAGCTTGTGCATAGAGATGTATGGGGACCAGCTCATGTATCTTCCCTTAATGGCTCTCATTATTATGTTACACTTATTGATGATATAACTAGAAAAGTATGGGTTTATTTCCTTAGATAGAAATCTAGTTGCCTCAAACTTTTAAGAAATGGAAATGCTTGGTTGAGAATGAGACTAGTAAAAAATTAAAATGTCTTAGATTTGATAATGGTGGTGAGTATTGTAGTCATTAATTTGAAGATTATTTCTCCACTAATGGTATTTGTAGATAGAAAATTGTTCCAAGGACTCCACAGGAAAATGGAGTGGTTAAACACATGAATGGGACAATAATGGAGAGTGCAAGGTGCATGAGGTTGCATCTTGGCTTTCCCTTAACCATGGGGGTGGAGGCTATCAATACTATGATATATTTGATCAATAGAGTTCCCTCTACTCCTTTAGGTTGTGGCATTTCAGAGGAATCATAGACTGGTAAGAAGGTGAGTTATTATTTTCTCAAAACCTTTAGGTGTGAAGTATTTGCACATATACATTCTAAAAATAGAACCAATCTAGAAGATAATTCAAAGAAATATGTTATTTTTGGATATGGCATTCATGAATGTGGTTATAGGCTTTGGAATTTTGAAAAATGTAAAATTATAAGAAGTAGGGATGTCATATTCAATGAGAAAGTGTTGTACAAATATTTTGATGCAGTAGTGGACATCAGAAGCCTTAAACTGCAAGAAATGATTAAAAGATTCCAAATCCCTCAACACCCAAGGTGAAGTGTCCTAGTGCAAAATACCTATCATAGGTATGCAAAAGGGCTTAAAGGAAGGTTATCACAACCCCACAAGACAAGGTAACCTAATCACTAGGCTTACAAAAGTTCTAAGCACCAAAACACCAAATGCACTACACGATTCCCTTAACAAAAAGAGGGATCAAACCCTAACAATTGGATACAAATATCAGGGGTGGCCCACAATCATTTTTCTAGCCTATTTAGGTTTTATGCATGAGGATTCAATGAACCTTTCCATAAAAAAACAACTTATGACATCAAGTTGTTTGCAAACTAAGGATTTGGCTTTTAGCCCTTCCTAGAATGAAAATGGAACATAAGTTTGAATTTTCTCAAACAAGATGGTACCTTGACTAGATATCCTAATACCCTTTTGGGTTTTATGAACCATGCCAAAGCGCCAAAGGATAAAAATGAATAGAGGTTGTTGTTGTTGCAATATTAGACCATATTTATAGGCATGTACTCTTTTTACTATGGAAAAAGCTCAAAAAAAGAATGGAGACATGTGTGGGCATGAAAAATAGTCTAAAATTGATGCAGGAGCATCTAGAGGTATAAGGGCAATCTTGTGTCACCCAAAAAAATGTACTTAGACTTAGTTTCTGTTTCATGTCTTTACATTTTTGGATACCCATTTGGCTCAAATAAAGGTTCCAACTCTCATAGTTCAACTATCGGTGCGTTTGAAAATCCCAAAAAAATAGGAGCATGTATTTGGGCCATCATTTCGATAAACTAGAAGGTGTGAATTGGCCAGATCAATGTAATCATGATTTAGAGCATTCCAGAAAAAGAATCAGGTCAATAGGCCCCACGGTTTGAAAGTTATTGCAGTTTTTTGGGTTTTGGAGACCTCCTAAGAATGCTTCAAAGTCAGGTTTGGGGCATTAAATGACCTTGAAAAGGGTCAAAAAATGGGGGATGAGAAAATATTTTCTATAGGGCTATAGAGCGCTTTGAGAGCTTTCTGAAAATGTAAACGGTTCGTCAATCGGAGCTACGGTTCAAAAGTTATGCCTCCCAAAAGTTTGGTTACTGTTTCTGGATTCTTCTAGATTTGCACCGACTTCTAACGTAGCTTTTGGAACCTTCTATTTTGTCAGTGGATGCCTACTAGCACTTTCTAGAATGTACTCCTAGTCCTTAACCCTTCGGGGTCTATTTAAGGAGATTTTGGGCATTGTAAAAGGCAGTTCGGAGTGGAGTTTGAGAGGAGGTACTAAAAGGAGAAATTATCTCCAGATTTATGCTATTGTAAGCCCTTAGGGCATGTTTTGAAGTTTATTTTCTCTGCACTATTTGTACTAGCTTATTTTCTCAGTTAATATAATTTCCCTTTTTTGTTGTGTCCATTCTGTTCTTGGGTTGTGTCCCCATCAAAAATCTAAGGTTTCAACCTTTGGTGAATCCCCAATCAAAATCTAAGAAGGATTGTTCTTAATGTTGTACGGTGTACATATTGAGATGCACACCTAAAGTATGGTGGCAAATCCATCCCTCTATATTTCCTTACTATCAACTTGAAGAACCTGAAAGTACATTGGTGTACCATGTATTCCACCAAGGGGAATCAATTTCCCATGGTGGAATATGCCAAAACAACCCAGCCCTAGGAGAATGTTAATTTTAAGGCTGAATTCTAGGTAGCAAGAGAAAATTTGATATCTCCCAAACTATAAAGATCAAAGCATGAGACTTGTTGAAAAATGAAGACTATTCAATATCCCAACTCTCAGAGTCACTAGCACATGCCCTCTACCCTATACAAATATGTACAATGGACAAAACCATGGTTTTTGCAAAGAAAATGTTGATTTCTTTATTGATTGAAATGCTAAAATACAATATATCTTCTTACCATTGGCCCATGAGGCTTTGTAAGTAATTCCCAATGATTACATGGCTAGTTCAAACTATCTAGTGATTGGGATAATATATAAGTATTTGACAACTTTTTAGAAAAGTTTCTCAAAAGATGCTGACAACTTTTGGAAAATTTGTAAAAATGCAAAACTAGTGACCAAACTTGGTCCAATCCTTATGCAAGTGATCCAACATGGATCTAATATTAAAAAAAAATTAAAAACATAGAATCCTATGATTTTTAAGGCTTTATTGACTTTTTTTTTTACCTTAGTTGCCCAGGGGCTCATAATTATGCCTAATCCTAGAACTAGGCCTTATAACTAGATCAATGTGCCAAATTTAACCTAAGTAGAATATTTAGGACTCTTAGGTGCCTTATTTTATGAATCGAGAGTAGGTTCTCCTACACCATACTCCCCTTGAATTTTAAAAAAAATGTCCCTACTTGAGGGTGGAAAATTCACCGAAGTGCCATGTTGGTTGATCTGGTCTTCTGTTAGCCAAGTAGCATCTATGTTGGGGAGGCCCTTACATTTAACTAAGAATTCCATTTACTTCTTAGTTGTTTTTTGCTTTAGTAGCTTTGTATCCAAGATTTCTTCTAACTCCACTAGTTTTCTTGGTGGAAGATTGGTGACATAATCTTTATCATTGATCTCTTCATCTTGCTAATTTGATGAACCTGTTGCAACCTTATATGGTGTGAGGTCTATAATATTAAATATGGGGGAGATCTGCAAAGTTGGAGGAAGAGAGATTTCATAGGCATTGTCATCTATTTTTTTTGAGTATGCAGTAGGGGCCTACTTTCTTCATTTGTAGTTTGGAGTATCTTCTCTTAGGTAGTTTCTCCTTCCTTAGAAAAGCCCAAACTCTATCTCCCACTTTGAAGTGGACTTCTCTCCTTCTCTTGTCAGCATTTTCTTTGTACTTTAAACTAGACTTTTTCAAAGTCTCCTTTATTTTCTATTGTACCTTTGTGATAATTTTTTTCCAATTCTTGGCCTTGAGCACTGATTTTAAAATCAGAGGGAAGTTACATTAGATCCAATGGCCCCTTGGGGTGTAGACCATATACTACTTGAAATGGAGTTTTATCTATTGACCTATTGATATAGTCATTGAAGGAAAACTCTGCTTGGGGTAGAATTGTATTCCAACTTTGCGAGTATTGCTTGGTTAGGCATCTTAGGAGATTGCCTAGGGACCTATTTACTACCTCAATCTATCCATCTATCTATGGATGATAGGAAAAACTATAGGTGAGATTTGTACCCAACTTCTTGAAGAGTGTCCTCCAAAAGTGCCCTTGAAATTTTACATCTCTATCTAACTACTTCTTTGAAGAGATTGGCTATATGAGGTGCTCTTACATGGCACAAATTGGGCCATCTTGTTGAATTTGTCCACTATGACAAATACACTATCACATCCTTGTTTGGTTTTGGGTAATCCCATGACAAAATCCATTGATGTGGATTCCCAAGGTCTTGAAGGGATTGGTAAGGGTTGGTAGAGCCCTTGATTTTTTGTCATCCCTTTAACTTGTTGATAAATGGTACAACATTCAATGAATTTCTTAACTTCATTGTTCATCTTGGGCCAAAAATAACTTCTCTTCACTATGTCTGTTGTTTTTTTAATGCCATAGTGACCTCCTAGGCCACCACAATGCTTTTCTCTAATTGTATTTTCTCTCATTGAACACTTTGGTATGCATAATTGTGCTCCCTTGAATAGAAGCCCATTCTAAATCAGATATTCAAAAAAATTAGTATGATATCTACCCTCCATTTGTGTACAAATTTGATATATTTATGAAAAATTAGGGTCATCTAGGTACAAGTGTTTGAGAGACTCAATTCCAACACTTTGTTGTTTAACTTCTTCAAAAAGACCAATCCTCCTACCTAGAGCATCACCAACATTGTATGTTACACCCTTTTTATGCTTAATGTTGAACGTATAGGCCTACAATTGTTCTACCCATTTAAGATGCCTAACTAAAAATTTTTCTTGTGAATTTACTGCATGATTGTCCATGTAGACAAAAAATTCTTTCGGAATCAAGTCATGCCTCCATTTATTGAGGGCTTGGACCATGGCATAGATGTCTAGGTCATATGTAGAGTACTTTCTTTTAGCCTCATTCAATGTCTTTGAAAATAAAGAAACTAGTTTGCCTTCTTGGATTAGGACAACACCTATAGCCAAATTGCTTGCATCTGTCTCCATAGTGAAGACTTTGTTAAAATTAGGAAAAACCAACATACGATATTGAGAGACTCCATTCTTCAAGTATTGGAATGCATTATTTTCTTCCTCTATCCATGAAAACTTGGTTTTCTTCCTATCTATTATTTTTTCCAACATTGGTGCACACACATGATTGAAATTTTTAATAAACTTCCTATAAAAATTTGAAAGCCCATGAAAGCTTCTTACATCACTTTGATTCTTTGGTGGAGGCTAATTAATGATTGCATCTACCTTCTTAGGATCCATCTTGAGGGTACCTTGTGAAATTACAAAACCTAGGAACACAAGTTCCTTCTTCATAAACATATATTTTTCCTAGTTGATTAACAACTTGTACTGATGGAATCTTTTTAGTACCTATTCCACATGATTAAGATAGTCTTCCTTGCTATGACTAAATATTAGTATGTCATCAAGGTAAATTACAATAAATTTGCAAATAAAATCTTTGAATATCTCATTCATAAGCCTCATAAATGTACTAGGGGAATTGCTTAAACCAAAATGAATTACTAGCCATTCAAAATAACCTTTTTTAGTCTTGAATGTTGTTTTCCATTCATCTCTTGGCTTGATTCTGATTTGATGGTAACCAGACTTTAAGTCTATCTTGGTGAAGTAGCAAGCACCTCCTAGTTGATCCAATAGGTCCTAAATCCTTGGCATGGGGAACTTGTACCTTATTGTGATTTTGTTTAGAGCCCTACTATTAGTACATAACCTTCATTTTCCATCCTTTTTAGGGGCCAAAAATGAAGGTATGGCACAAGGACTGAGACTCTTTTGGATAAACCCTCTTTCCAATAATTCAGTGACCTATTTTACAATCTCTGCATGTTGTAATGGTGTCATTTTATATGGTTTCTTATTAGAAAGGGATGAGCCTGGCATAAGGTCTATTTGATGATTAATATCCCTAATGGGAGGGAGGCTAGTGGGCAATCTTTTTATTTCTGTATCAGTTTTAAAACTTCATTTGGTATGGGCTCCTTTTGATCAGACCTTATGTCATCTTTGGGCTTTAAGATTAAGATGAATGGCTCCATATCAGATTTTTTCAAGGTTTTTAACATCTCCTTTTCTTCTATGATAATCATAGTAGGTTACTTTACAGATTTGTTATTAGGCAAGGACTTCATAGTGAAGGTCTTCCCATGTTTAGTGATGCAGTAGGTGTTATTCCTACAATGTTTTATGGCACCAACATCAAATTGCTAGAGCCTACCTAAAAGGATGTGTGAAGCATCCATTTCAACCACATCACAAAGGACTTTGCCCTTGAAATCGGAGATAGAAAACTCTACCCAATCTTGTTTTGTGACTAGAGTTTGTTGGCCTTTATTTAACCATGAAAAATGATAGTGGTAAGCGTGTGGGTTATTAGGGAGATTTAACTTCTAAACCATTTCACAAGACACAATATTTCTAGTTGAACCAAAATCTATAAGAAGATTGCATACCTTTCCAGGAAATTTGATCTTTGTCTTGAAGAGATTCTTTCTTTGTGGAGGTTCTTGGGTTTTTGTTACTTGAAGGAAGGCTTGCCTCATCATCAAGCATGTTCCCTCCTCTGGTTCCAAGTCTCTAGCATCAACATTGTCTTCTTTCTTATCTTCTTGGATAAGTGTTTCTCTCCTCTCACCTTGATTGTTTTTTTTCCTCTTCTTAGGGCATCTTCCTACATGGTGTCTCATTTGATTGCAATTGGAGTCTCTATAGTTTACTCTTTAATTAGAGTCACTATTTTCTTTGTCTCCTTGGTTAGAGGTCTTATTACTGTTGCCACTACTTTTTCCCTTGTTCCAAGAGTTGCCCTTGCCTCTAAAATTCTTTGCACTATCATTCCTCTTTCCTTTACCAAAGTATTCATTTCTATTAGTGTATTAGATTGAGTATGTAAAATAATTCTAATGGTTCCTCAAGATAATTATTTAATATGAAAAACTAAAGTTGATCAAGCAGACATAATAATATGATTTAATGTTGAGTCTATT